>CM049593.1:16502135-16941145 GCA_026979955.1 Megalurothrips usitatus
TCTCTCTTTCTCTCTCTTTCTCTCTCTCTCTCTCTCTCTCTCTCTCTCTCTCTCTCTCTCTCTCTCTCTCTGATGTCATTTATTTTGTCACTTATTTTATTATTTAAAAAAAATATTTTATATGTCTATATTTATCCAGATAACTACTCTTATGTCCAATATATGTGCCATACCTTCCTGTAACTAGTCACAATGGTATAATAGTAGTATAATAGTTGTCTGTTCTTGCCTGTTATGGTAATTTCCTGCATTGTTGTTGTTTAGTAATAGTTAATTTGTCTTTGTAATCTAAACGAGAGCCGGCCAAATACGGCAGTGGGGCTTAATAGCCTTTTCTATTTGGCTTGTTAACAATAAATACTCAATACTCAATACTCTCTCTCAGGATCGACTGTTCTTTCATTTCTTTTCGAGGCCTTTCCAATTTTATTTTTTTTGCGTTCATAATTGTTTTTTCGGTTGCTTTGTGGACTTAAACGGCCGCGTGCCGCCTGCTGCTGCTGCTGGAAAAGAGGTGTGGAAACGAGGCCATGCCCAGGCGGTGCGGCGGTGCCCCGCAGCCTCGGAGCAGGTGGAATGTGTCGCTTCAAGCGCGCCGCGCGCCTTTTGACGAATCAGTCGGCGAGGCCGGCCGGTCCGGTCCGACCCGGCCGGGTTGTCGTGGCGGTAGCGGCGGCCCTGCGTCACCTCGTCGCCATTTGAATAGCGTGGCGGGCGCAGCAGCGCCGGTGCTGCCGCCCTCGCTGCCCACCCGCCGGAGCTGCTCCGTGCTGCTGCCCCGCGGACACATTCGGGCAATCGAGGGCCGGCGTCGGGGCGAGCGTCGGGGCGAGCGTCGGGGCGAGCGTCGGGGCGAGCGTCGGGGCGAGCGTCGGAGCGCTGATGAAACGATTGCGATCAGAGTCGCTCTCTCTCGCTCCCTCTCTCTCGCTCTCTGCGTCTCTATCACTCGTTACCCTGCGGTGTGTACCCTGTTATGAGAGGGGGGGGGGGGGGGCAGGGGGTTTGAAATATGACGTGTGACCCCAATACACGGTGGCGAATATGCACACTGGGTACGTGCGGAATCGCACGGCGCCTTCTCCCCCGCGGCCTGAAGTACGCACGCCCGTCTGCGAGCCGAGGGGATAGTGAGACAAAGGTGGCCCGGCTGCGGACCTGTTAACCAAACATGACGATAGTTCAAGCTTGTTAGGTGAGGAAGTGGTATCGGATCGGCCCGAATCGGCCCAAAAAGAATGGCATGAAGACCTCTTCTAACCCTTCTGGCGCTAGCTGGGTTTGTACTGGAATCGGTTGTTGGGTACGGTAAAGTTTCGGTTAGGATCTTAACGTGTCAGTCGACGAGTCCTTCAATATTTTTAAATATTATTTTTTCAACGGGTTCCTCGGTCTTTGGACTCCGGTTTTAACCTACATTTTGACCGCGGCTGCGCGTAATTTGTGAAAGACGGCCGTGTTGGGGCCGGTGGCGCTGTAATGGCGCCCCGCCCTCCTGGAGGCTGGTCATGTCGTTATCTTGACGGCCGGCCGGGCTGCGCTGGAGGCTGCTGGGGGGCCTGGCTGGAGGCGGCTGGAGGCGACTGGAGTCTCTGGTGAACGCGCCCTGCCGGGGAGTGTGTTCGCCTCTGTCCACATACACGCGGGGGGATTACTTTCGGCCCGATATTGCGGTGGTTAATCGCTGCATCCATACCCGCCCACCGACAACGCCGCGTGCCGTGTGTGTGTGTGTGTGTGTGTGTGTGTGTGTGTGTTCCATCATCATCATGTTATCGGACACGGCCGCGCGGCTGTCATTTCGTAAGCACGTGTGCATGTACACGAGTTCCCATACAATACACACTGCGGCTCCGGTGCCTCCTTCTCCCGTGCTCTACGCTGCCGCTGCCGCTCGCTGACCCCCCGCGGCGCCGCCCGGGACCTGGGATGATGGCAGAGTGTGGAGCCGGCGCCGGGTTTCCCCGCCGCCGCCGCCGACGCGGCTGGTCGCGAGCCTGGCGGTTCCAGAAAGCCCATCACGTCGTGGCCGCGCCCCCGTCATTGCAGGCGCCAGTGGCGTGTCTAAAGCGGGGCGCCGCGCCGGTTTTTCTGGCCATTTTAACTCTAAAAAATAACTTGTGAATATTTTTTTCCTTTCACCCGTTGGCGACGTGTCGTTCGATTGGAATTGGACGGGTGACCTATAGCTGCCCGCCTGCCTCCCTGCTCGCGCACGCACACGCGGGCGGTTGGAAGAGAGAGAGAGAGAGAGACGAAGCGATCTGATCTGATTTGATTGGCTCTGCGGTTGCGTACGGCGGGCTAATGGTTCCCGCGGGCCGCTGACTGGCGGGGTCATGTGTGTCCAGCCCTGCTTGCCCGGCTCTCCGGGAGAAGTAAAACTCGGTGTCGCGCCCGCCTGCTTGTATGGCGGCCCGAGCGTGTCGCGGTGCCGCCGTGGGTGCCCTCCCTGGGGCGGGGGGGCCTCTGGTCTAGTTGGGTCGGTTTCTGGTCTAGGCGCGCGGTGTTTGCATAGATGGCTCCGTGTGGCGACAGTTGGCTGCAGTCGGGCGGGGCGCGGGGCGCGGGGCAGCGGGGCCGGTGCTGACGCAGGCCGCCGCCGCCGCACCGTCACACCGTCACACCGTGCCGTGGGCCCGTGTCACGATCCGTCATGTTGACACGTTCCCTCCCTCCCCTCTGTGTGTATCATAGATTTATTCTTATTTATTCAATTTGTATATTATCACTTTCCTGAGTTTTTTGAGTTTCACAGAGCGTGTTGCATACCCAAAGGGGCCCGTAAGTCCTACTGTACTGTATGTATGTGATCCTTAATACAATTTCAAACTCCCCCCTCCCGTCTCTCTCGCTTTTCAGTTGTTGCTTATTTGCTCTGCCCCTATTGCCGTGGGGATGTACAGTAATTAGGTCTTATGTGCCTATCTCTCCTAGATTTGTCGCTTTCTCGGTATCTCCTCCCCTGATAAACGCCTTTGTTAATTTCCTCGTTCCATGGCAACACGTTGGCGCGGCGGCTGTGGCCGTGTGTGTGTGAGCTCGGCTCTGCAGCCGTGTATACCGCGGGGGCCGGCGGGCGCCGGCGGGGGCCCCGCCGCGTGGCGATGCGTTGCGCTCGAGCGAACGGCAGCAACTCTCGGGGTGCCCACTACACGGCGCCCCCGGTAGCCTTCCAGAAGGCTGCTTGCGCCGGTCGGGCGTGTGTCTTGTAGTTGCAGTACGGAGCGTTGAGGGATCGCCTGCTCCTGCTGTTGCCCGCCACGCAGAGGTGTCCTGCCCGCCGTGTGGGGACCCCCCATGGACACCGATCGGGACACCCGCCCCGCTCCGCTCGCGCGCCGCCGCCGCCGGGTCTAATGTGTTGATTCTCCCTGGAGGGCGGCCCCGTATTTTTGTGGACATGCTTTGGTCTGCGGCCCGGCTGGGCTTGTGGTGCGCCGCGGCGTGGTGCGGCTGGTCACGGCCCGGCGGTGCGCATGCGCGGAGCTCCCCCTCCCCCTCCCCCTCCCCCCCCCCCCCTCCCCCTCCCCCCCCCCTCCCCCGCCCCCCCCTTCCCCCTCCCACTCCCCCGTCCGCGGCCCGGCCGGCCGGCCTCCCTCTGCCTGCCTGCGTGCTTGCTCGCCGAGCCTTCCTTGCGCCTCAGTCCTCGCCACGTGGTGATCGGTGCCGCACGAGCTGAGAGAGTGGCTCTTCAGTTTTGTGAACGTGCTGCCGTGTGTGTGTCTGTGTGTGCGTGCGTGTCTGTGTGCGCCTTGCCCGGCTGTGTGTGTGTGTGTGGCGGCTGCTGTACGAAGGGCGCCGTGGTCGCCCCCGCGCCGTGGTCGCGTCCACCACCCCCGCGGTGCCGACGCCCATCTGGATTGTGTGGACCTTTTGGCTTACGTCTCCGTCAGCATGGCGCTGCCTCCTCATTGCCAGGTGAGTGCTCCGGGACGGCCCCCGCGACGTCTTCCCGGCGCTGGCAGCCTCGCCGACGGCGGCCTCGCGGCCCCCCCCGGGGCCTCCGGGGCGGCCCCCGGACGTGGCCGGCCGGCTCTGTGTGCCCCGCCATGCCATATGGCGGCGCACTCGCAGGTGCCCAGGACGCCGCCGGGGCGTGTTGACGCCGTGGTGCGGGAGAGGGCCCCCGGCAGCCCCCGGCCGGCCGGCGGCGTGGTCGGCTGCCGAGAAGGATCCAGAGGATGCATTGTGCGTCGAACGTGGTGTATCCCCGTCTTCGTCGCACTCGAAACGTGTAGGGACGGCGCGCGGCTGCTCTCTCGCTCCCTCTCTCTCGCACTTTCTGGCGGGTGCGCGCTCACCGTGCCGTCCGCACCGCCGCCGTCGTCGTCCCTCCTTGTCGCGCCTGCAGAGGGAGCGGGACCTCTCGAGCTGTCTCTGTCGCACAGCCGAAGGACACGCAGCTCGGCACTGGCGGCTCCGCTGCTGCCACTGCCGCCGTCGCTGCTGTTGGCAGAAAATAATAAGAAAAGCTGGGTGTGAGGCCCGGCACGCGGCGGCACGGCAGCGCCACGGCAGCGCCACGCCGACTCTCGTTGATTTCATTTTCCTTCGCGTCGCTCCGGGTCTCCTGGGGCGGCGGGCTGTCGCGGGGCGGTGCGGGGCGCGGAAGTGACAACGGGGTCAGCATGTCGTGCGGCGGCCGGGCGGCCGGCTCCAGGCTGCTGGAGCCGCTGGAGCCGGGCTGCGGGGAGGTTCGGGCCGCGAGTGTGCGGGCCACGGGCTGGGGGTTGTCGTAGTCCAGGACGCGGCTGGGGGGTGGGGGCGTCAGCGGCCCGCTGGTGTGCAGCGGCGCGGGGGGTTACCCTCACCCCCCCCCCCCCCCCCCCCCCTCTCCCCGCCCCCTCAGTGAGGCTCCGGGCCCGCCCGGCTGCAGACTGGTGTTGTTGACTCCCGGCGAGAAATGCCGGTTCTGGAAGAAAAATAATGGTTAAAGAACGTGGATACGTTGGCGAATGTATTTATTGCGGTCGCCCGTTTCTCCCGGTCCGGAGCGGCCGGGCATTAGCGCCCCCCTGGTCTCCCCTGGTGGGGGGCCCCGGGCTGGCAAGGCTTTACGTAACTCCCCGCCCGTTCCCGCCATACGCCACAACACACGTGTGCGGCCGGCATTAAATGTATTTTATTTTCTCGTCACATTTTCCCCGCCGCCGCGTGAAGTGGGGCCCGCGGCTGTCACCGCGCGGCGCGGGGCGGACGCGCTGCTTCCGGGCCGGGCGCAGCCGGGCGGTGATTGCGGCCCAAGCGTTTGTCCCACGTGCCGTTGCCGACTCCGAACTTATTGTCACTCTGCCCAAAACTCGTCCAGTTCATTTTTTAAATTTTTTTTTTTCTGGTAGGTGCAATTTACCTGTGCATCTCTTCACACAAGAGCGGTGGACGTCGGGCCGGCTGGACGGAGCCGCGGGTGCGGAGGGTCGGGCCCGCCGCCGCGTCCGGCCGTCATTGGCAGTTTGGAGGGCATGGGCGAGCGCGAGCGGCCCGGCCGTCTGGAGCGGCTGCCGGCCCTGCTATGGCCGGCCACTATATACTACATACACGGCGGCCGAAGCTCGCGCCCGCTCACACACACACTCACACACACGAGAGGAATGTGAAATGGAGTGAAGGCCAAATTCCCTCAGCGCCGTAGGGGCCGCACCCATCCCCCCTTCCCTTCCCCTCTTCTCCAGCACACCGGTTGGGTTCCAGAGCCGTACTCCAGCCAGCCCCCTTCTCCTTTCCCGTCGTCGCCGTCGGCGCTGCCCCGGGCCGGAGGCCCCGCGCCGGGGGCCCCGCGGACGGTTTGTCTCTGATTTGGGCGTCGCTTATCAGCGTCCCCCAGGTCGCCATTGATACCGTGGTGGAGATGGGGGGGGGGGGGGGCGGAACCGTTTCCCCGCGGAGGGTGTTTGGCGGGGCGGCGCGGTGCGTGGGGTGTACTTACAGGGCGTGTCGTGTGCTGTCCGCCCGCGGCCGTGGCGCCCCGGCGTGTCCGCGGGGGGTTCCCCCCTGTCCAGACCTTATACTTAATGCTCGCCGCCCGCCGGTTGGCTCACTCCGTGTGTGTGTGTGTGTGTGTGTGTGTGTGTGTGTGTGTTGCGTCGTGTTATGCGGGACGTTGTTTGGAGAGGCTCGCCTCGCGGTGTGTGCCGGTACTACTGTCCCCGTGCCCCTCCCCCCCCCCCCCCCACATCGCCGGCACCGCTGCCTCACCAGGGGACCGCGACGACCCCCCCCCCCTCCTCCCCAAATCCTTCCGTATCCTGGTCTGTTATTTCGTTCCGTCATTGATTCGGTAATTCCGGTTGGGGGAGGGGGAGGGGCTGACACCAAGGGGAGAAAGGGGTGGTGGTGGTGGGCGAGGGTAATTATTTTGTTTGTACTGCCAGCTTAATTGATGATGTTTGCCGTGGCCTGGCTCTGACGGCTGCCTTTCTGTAGTGTATTCGTACATGTCACGTGCGCCCGGCGCTCTCTCTCTCTCTCTCTCTCTCTCTCTCTCTCTCTCTCTCTTTCTCTTTCGCGCGCACGCGCACCGTTCCCGGTATTTCTATGACAGGTCGTGTGGGCCCCCGTCCCTTCCCCTCCGAGTTTTCTGACTGTTGTGGCGGATGAGTGCGGCCCGGCCGGCCCTGGGCCCCGGGCCCTGGGCCCCGCTCGCCTTGGGCTGACCGCACCGCACCGCAGCCGCGAGTGTGTGTGTGTGTGGCACTGGCTGTAGACTCTGGCACCCCGCTCCCTCCGCGCAGCTCCCGCTCCCCAAGGCCGCGTGCAGTGTCCCCCCCGCGGGCCGGCTTGCTAATCGCTGCCTGCCTGCGCGGCCATCGGAGGTTTTGTGCCCCCCCCCCCCCCCCCACTCCCCCTCTCACCGCCCCTGGCCGGACTGCCGCAAATGCCAGGGAGTGTGGCGGCTCTCACGGCCCGTCTCCTTGATCCGCCAACCACCCGAACTGTCGTGCAGCAGCGGCGGGGGGGGGGGGGGGGGGGCAGAGCCAAGCTTGTGTGCAACAGTGGGGCAGGCAGTGCAGTGCAGTGCAGTCCTGCAGTGGAGTGGTTGGATTTGCTAACCCTGTGGCCCTCTATGCTGTGCAGTGCGCCCTCGCCTCGTGGCCGGGACACGAGGCCTTCCCACGTTTTGTCCCGTTTTTCCCCGGCCCACGGCACGCTGCAGCTGCAGCTGCTGTGACGCATCTCCGGCATTGTCCTCAGCGCCGCGACACCTACAGGCCTGCAGGCGCCGGGCCACGCGCTGGCCACGCGCTGGCCACGCGCCCGGCCACATGCCGGCCTGCCGGCGCGCCGCACCGCACCGAACGCTGCGCCGCTGGCCGATCCGGGGTCAAAGCACTCCCCGGCCGGCTCTGTATGCCGGGTGGGGCGGCGCTTCCCGCTGCTGGGCGCGCAGCCCGGCGGAGCACGGTGCCGGTGGACGCCGACGCCGCCAGGTGCCGGGGGACGCCGTCGGCATGGGTCGGCGGCCGCCCCCGCCCCTCTGTGCACGCGGCCGGGGTAAGGCCGCCACTTGCGTGCCGTCGCGGCGCGGGTATTTCTGTCGCTAATAATACAACGATGCCAGCGAGGAGGAAGGGCAGGGCGAGAGGAGCCCAGGAAGCTGTCTGCCCGCTCTGTTTGTGTGCTGAAACCGGGCTGCGTTCTGGCTGCGTTCTGGCTGCGCGGGCTGGCGGCGGGCTCTGGCGGCGGGCTGGCTTTCTGCGGACTCTGTCGGACGCTGAAGGGCTCGGACCGCCCCCACCTGAGTGCCGCGGGGGGCGCCGTGGATCGGCGTCTGGTGCGTCCTGGTCATCGCCACCCCCTCCTTCTAAATTTAAGCGGCGCAGTGTTGCCAGACGACGGCGACGGCGACGGCATGAGCGTCATGATGTCGCCTTCCTTGAGGGCTGTGGGGGGCCGGCCGGCTGGGGGGGCCCCTGAGGCGAGGCGGCGGCGGCCCGGCCGGCAGGTGCTGCCGCGCCGGGGGCAGCCGGGGGGCAGCCGGGGGGGTCCGAACAGACGAAATGGCGCATCCGCCCAGCCTGTTCGGTGTGTGCTCGAACACGCGCGCCCGGACTCTGCCGGTCATCCTTGGCGCGGCACGGGCGGGCCGGTGGCCGTCCGACCCCCGGCGCTGGCGGCCCCCCCGGCTGCCACTGGCGGCCGTCGGCTCGGCTGACCCAAATATATCTGTCTTGCGGCGCGGGCACCGCGGGCACGTCGGGCGCAGGCCGTGTCTGCCTGGCCGCCGCCGCGGGCTCGCCTGCCTGGCTGCCGGGCTGGCCGCCTGGACTGTGCAGGAGCCAATTAGGGCGCGCGCGCAGGCAAACAGTCCGATCAGGTGGTTGGTGGGCAGCCGTGCCGTGGCGGCGGTGCGGCCAGGTGGAGGCGGGTGCCCGTGGGCCTGGGCAGCCTGGCCGGCCTGAGCCTGGCCGTGCCGAGCTCTTGTCTCGGCTCTCCTCTGCTCAGGTGGGGTTCCCTCGGGTTCCCCCGCAGGTCCCCGGGCCCTCTCCTCTCCTCTCCTCACCTCTCCGCTCTGCCGGGCCGGCGTCGGTGTCGGTGTGCGCACCCGGCGGCTCTTCTTATTTTATTTTTCCTCCTTCCCTTCGTCCACCTTCGTGTGCCGGCCGCGGTTTCTTCTCTTCTCCTCCTTCTCCTACTACTCCTCCGTCATGTCCGCCTCCCTTTATGAGGGTCCGGTTTGCCGGAGGAGTGGGTCTTTCTTCTCGGACGGCGGGGCCCTCCGCTGCCGGGCGGCGTGCACCGCGCGCGGACGTCCCGGTGGGGCCCCGCCAGGAGAGATGGTGCCGGGCGGCGGTGACGCGCCCGCCGAGTTTGTATTGACAAACCCTCCCCGTGCGAACTCGACTGCGTCTGTACAGCGGGAGCCGACCCGGGTGCAAATGAGCCGCTGCCCGGCCTGCCTGCCCCGCGCCGCCGCTGCGGTACGCTCCTCCTGTTCTTCTTTCTTTTTATGGGGAATTTTATTTCCCCTTGCGGGAGGGAGAATGTATGGCCTCTTGAAACTGTGGTGCGGATGGTTGTTGAACTGCAGGGATCCCCCCCCCCCTCCTCTCGAATGTGTAAAGATCGCGCTTTGTAAGGGCGTCGTGTTGCGCGGCCGGCCCCTCCCGTCCGTGGGGAGGAGGGCCTTCTTGTAGGCGGTGAGCAGCGGTGGCGGGGGACCTGGGCACAGGTATGGCGGGGAGCAGATGCGGGGGCGACGCGCCCTGTGTGCAGGCTGGCATTGTCCGGCTGCACTGCACTGCGCTTCACTGCACCGCACCGCACTGCACCTCACTGCGCTGCACACTTCACTACTGCACTTCAAAGCGAGGGAGCTGGCGGGGCGGTGGTGCGGGTGGCTAAACCGCGCAGGGCAAAATTTTATTTGTGGGCGAAGATTTTTTTTTTGTTGCAGGTGTGTGTGTGTGTGTGTGTGTGTGTATTGCAAGAGGGGCCCGCGGCGTCGAGTGCCGTTGACTTGCACGGCCTGGGGGCGGCGGGCGGGCGGGCGGGAGGGGGCTGCATTCCATCGGCACCTCTAGGACACAAGTCTGCCCCCCCTCTCCTCCCTCTCCTTTATGCAAATGGGAGAAGGCGCGCACGGCCGGGGTGGGTGCCCCCCGCGAGGCGCTGCAGTGCGGCACCGCCGGCAGCGGCCCGCATGCCTCCCAGCTGATGCGGCGGTGGAGCTAAGGAGCCGCGGCCGGTCGTCGTCTTGGCAACGGGACTCGGCGGCGCTGCGCTGGCTGCGCTGGCTGCGCTGGCTGTGCGGGGACGGCCCTCGGCCCCCCGCCTCTCGTTTACGATGTCGCGCCCGATTGCGCGGCGCCGGGTGTGACCCCTGCTGCTGCTGCTGCTGCCGCCGCCGCTGCTCTTTGCGAATGTTTTGACGAAGCGCGCCCGTCCGGCACTATCTGCGCCGTGGCATGTCGCATCGCTTCCGCGTGTGGACAGGTTTTTTGGCAGGCTGCCGCGGGGAGGGGGGGGGGGGCGTGTGGCGTGCCTGTGGGCCGGCCGGCCCGCCCGCCCTAGCCTAGGCCGCCGCGGGCTCGTGTGTGTGTGTGTGTGTGTGCTAGAACACTCGACGGCATCGGATCGAACTCATCTACTGCGCAGCCCGCGGTCACGCTATACACCCACACGGCAGGACACCGTACGGTTTGGAGGCAGAGGGCCCCCCCCCCCCCCCCCCCCAACGTTCTCCCCTGCCTGAACCCCGTCCAGGCACCGTCGTTGACCGACATTTCTCACAGGTGCTCTGCAGTTTTGATCGGCTGTACGTTCGTGTGTCTGCGTGAAGACGCCGGTGTTGCCTGCCGGCGCTGTCCCTGTGACTCACGGTCGCCGCGCCGGCCGCGGGCTCGCGGGCTAGACGCCGTAGAAAGCGAAAGCTCGTCGGTGCCCCCGGGGCACTCGGGTCCCGGGGACCGGCCCTTGGCGCCGCGGCTGCCGTGCCGTGCGCCCCCCCCCCCCCCCCCCCAGCAGCAGCCCCGAGTGGACCACACCCCTAACCGCCCCCGCCTCTCTGCCTCGCTTTGTACATTTGACCTTGGACGACCTCCCCCCACCCCCCTCTCCCCCCGGAGGAACAACCCCTCTGGCTGCGGCCCCCGCCTCGGGTGGTGCCCGCGGTGCCCCCCTCCCCCCTCCAGCCCGCCGCGGAGGACGCTGCCGGTGATGTAAGAGCGAGGCATCTAGTCGCGGTGGGTTCGCTCGCTCGCTCGCTCGGTCTGGTTGGTGCGGGCCCCGTCGGCGGGGCCCGGATGTGCTGTGTGTCTGCCGTATGAGTGGGGGGGGGGGGGGCCTTCGGCCGCGTCCAGATCGAATTTATCGGAAATTTTTGGACGCGAAATGAACCGGCGGCGTCTGATTCGCGGTTGGGGAGGGCGGCGGGGGGCCTCATCATTAATGCAGGCCGGGTGGAGAGGGGGTGGGGGCGGACTTGGTGGCTTGGCCCCCTTCGTCTCCGCGCCCCTCCGCCCGCTGTCTTTGCTGTGGGGTTGCCGTCCGTGTCGTTCTATCGGTTTGTCCCCGGTTTTACCGAAGGGTCCTTGGGGCTTATGGTACTACAAGGACAGGGTGTTCGGGGCGGCCGGTTGATATCAGCACTCGATAATCCCTCCACCTCCGGTTGCGGTCGAGCCAAATTTTTCATACCTCGTTCGTTGAATGGCGTGCGTGCGTGCGTGTTGCGGGGGGGGGGGGGGCAGCCGTAAACGTCTAATTAGGAGAGTCCCCCCCCCCCTCCGCACCATTAGAAGGTGGTCGGCGGCGGGGGCCGGCGGGAGGCCTGGCTGCGGGCCGCCTCTCCCCGCTGCCGCTGCCGCGGTGGTTTGCCCGGAAGTGTTGATGACCTACCGCCAGTAGTGTTGTGGAGCCGCGGGCCGCGCCGCGGAGCCGTGCTGGCGGCGGGGAAGGGGAAGGGGGGGGGGCAAAGAAAAAGGAGGGGGGGTCTGACATTCATGGAGGTCACAGATGTCCTGGCCTGCCCTGCGGTGCGTCGTGGGTGCGCGCGGGCGGTGCCTTGTGCCAGTGGCGTTCATGTTTGTTGCTTGCTGCCGCCCGTGCCGCCCCTGGCCGCCGGCCGGTGACACTCGTCCCTATCAGTGCCGCCGCCCCCCCGCTTTGGTCTGCTCCGCTCCGCGCTGCTATCTTGCCTATCTCGACCCTAATGGCGTGTGCGGTCTCCTTTTGTCTACCGTCGGAGGTGCCGAGGTCCGGCAGCCGTGCGCACCGTGTTCGAGATTGCGGCTATACTTGCGGCGAAAGACTTTGCTGTTGCAATGTTGTTTTTTTCGTTTTAATTTTCCAGCAGCGTTAAAGGTCCGGCGAAATGTTAAAGGCGAATACTTCACTCGGCCTTTCTCGACAAGAAGCACGAGTCCAGGGGTCTGGGAACTGTTCGAAAACGAACTTAAACACGGTCCATACTGTAAACTGTTGCAATTTGTAAAACGGTGTTTGGGGCCGCCGGCCGCCGCCGGTGCCATTTTGGCATATTGCGCGCCCGCAAACCTATTTTTATGGCGACTGGGACAGAACGATGGGCCCGCCACGCCACGCAGCGGCGAGAGATTCCGGGATCCGATTCGCCTATTCTGTCGGGAATATATGAGGAACCAGCCGAATCGGGTCGTCGCTGCCGACATTTAGGGCTGTTTTATTTTCTCCTAGCCAGCGTCGTTGAGCGGGGGGGAAAAAACGGGGTCGGAAAAATGGGGAGAATAGAATGGATCTGGAAGTGAACAGGTTTGGGGCCGGTTTCTCGAGCGGGACACTTTTGCCGTGTGTCGTCCACGCTTGCTGTTGACCTCTGGTCGTCGCAGCTACAGAAAAAAATTAAAAATACCCACCCTTGATTATTTTTTTTCCGTTTTGGCGACTCCCCAGGAGCCTAGTTCGCTGAAAGCAGTGGAGTGGAGGGGGGGGGGGTCGTCTTTTTATCTGAGGCCGCGCCTCTGCCGACACGTGCACGTGGGGGCGAGGCTACGGGAGTCTCGTCACATCGGCCCGCGTCTGTACTATTTTTAATTTTGATATTTTGATCGGGTGGTTGGAGGGGGGGGGGGGGGGCTGAGGTGGAGAAGGTCTTCTAGTGGCGGCGGCGGCGGCGGTGGTGCGGGAGGTCGGCGGGGAGGCGAGTTGTTGGTCTCTTGGTTCCGTGTCAAGGCCCTTTACTTCCCGCGTCTCCTCGCACTCCCTCTCCCTCTGCCTGCGCCTGCCCTTTGCCAGTGCCAATGATGATCTGCTGGGTTGTTGTGCCGCCGGCCGGCCGGCCCCCTTCTCAATGGACTGGCGTGGCGTGGCGTGGCCGGGTGGTGTGTAACTCGCACTTCCATCTCCCGGCGCGGTGTGTTATGTGGGCGTGTAAAGTGTTGCGCACGATGGGATTCGGATCGCGGCTCTTTTATCTAATCTTGACGGAGCTGGCGAGGGAAGGCAGGCAGGCAGGCGGACAGGAAGGAGGAAGGGAAAGGAAATCCAGTCTCCCGGCCCGGCTGTGTTTTCCGAGGCTCTGAATGTGTATCACATTTACGGTGCGTTCACAGTTTGCGAGGGCCCGCGGTGGGTCCGCAGGAGGGAGGCGTGCCCCCCCCCCCCCCCTACCCCCACATCCCTCGTGTGGAGGCTGGAGGCCGGACACTCGGAACGTGCGATTTCACCCGCAACTGTGACGTCAATCTGAAATGGGCCAATCGCGTTCCAGGATCGGCCGGCGGCGGCGGCGGCGGCCCGGTGCGGCCGGCCATCGGCCCGACAGAACAGAACAGTCTCGGATGGACCGAGACCGGTCCTGCGGCGGGGCGGGGCGGGTGGTGGTGGAGGTTCTCCAGGGCCCCGGCAGGCTCCAGGCTCCAGGCTCCAGGCCCCAGGCCCCAGGCCCCAGGCCCCAGGCTCCGCTGTGCCCGGCTCGCTGCGCTGCGCTGCTCTGTGGACGTGGGTACCGCGCCGCGCCACACATGAGGCGGGGTGTGGTGGCCCAGTGGTGGCCCCCTCGGCCCCCTCGGTCCTCGGCCCTCGGCAGGCGGGACGGCCGGTGCAATGGGACTGTGGCCGGCAAACTGGGGCAGGCGCATCGTTGTTGTAAATATAGCCGGAACAACGGCGTGGGGCGGTGGCCGGTGGTGGAGGGATGCCCCCCCCCCACTGCACCAGTGCGCCGCGGGGGGCACCGGCCGCAACCCCCCCGTGCCGACTCGTCACCACCGTGTGCCCGGCGCCGATTTGCTGACACACTTTTCCTCTCCAGCCCCCCCCCCCCCTCCTCCTCCTCCAATACCAGGCCAGACCAGTGCATTGCCACATCCGTCGAGGCGGACCCCCGCGGATTGCCGCCTCTGGACCGGCCGGCTAGGAACGTTGCCCCGCGCGGCTCCGGTCCCCCACGTGTCTCGTGACCGGACCAGACCGCCGGCGCCGGCCGAGATTCCCGCTGATGGGGGGGACGCTGACGCTCGGCGTCGGCTCTGTGACCCGCGGTTCGCTTCCGGTGTCGCGCGGGAGCCTCTGAGGCCGGTGCTGAGGGTGCGCCGTATGTAGGGGTTCGGACCGGAAGTGCGAGACGACGCGAGGAATAGAACCGGACGCGGAACGCGGTGCCGACGTTCTTCTTGTGGTCCCCGCTCCCGGGCCAGACCTGTGCGGTCGTCGGGGTTGAAGTCCTGGACAGTGCCCACTGTCCTGGACTTTAGTCGGGGTGTGCGTCTGGCCCTCCGGCCGCGCGGCAGGGGGCCTCGCAGGGGGCCTCGCAGGGGGCCTCGCAGGGGGCCTGCCAGTGCTGCCGGGCACGGCTGGACTGGACTGAGCCCGGCCGGACGGCGGGCGGGGCCGGGCGGGGCGCCAGGACTGGTTCTCTCCCTGTTTGAAATCCGTATCAGTAAGTGGGCACCGCCGGCCTCAGCTCCGGCCGGCTCCCCTGCCCTGCCCTGCCCCGCCCCGCCCTGCCCTGCCCTGCCCTGCCCTGCCCTGCCCTGCCCTGCCCTGCCCTGCCCTGCCCCGCCCTGCCCCGCCTCGCCCTGCCCTGCCCTGCCCTGCCCTGCCCTGCCCTGCCCTGCCCTGCCCTGCCCTGCCCTGCCCTGCCCTGCCGGCCCTGCTCCTGGCCCTGCCGGCCGTGACGTGCTCCCGCTCTGCGCTCGAGTGCCCGGACTGCGGACCCCGGCCCACCTCCTCGCCTCCGGGCCGTCTGGTGCGGTTCTGGCACGGCACGCGCCTCGCCCCCGGCGCGGCGCACGGTGGACACTGGTCTGGTGTTATTTTGAGTGCCGTCGCGTCGCGTTCGCGTCCCCCCCCCCCCTTCCCGCGGGGCTCCCCCCCCCCCCTCCCCTCCCCTCGTCGCGGGTGTCCCGGCGCCGAGCCCTGCCCCGACACCGACGTCCTACGTGCAATCTTGAGCCTGGCCGGAAGGGTGATGGCACCGGGCCCGGCGCGGCCGGAGCGGGCGGTGGGCGGCGGGGGTGTACGGGGACTGTCGCCGGGCGGGTGAGCCGCGATGTGGCTCATCTCTGCCGGCCGGCGGACTGACTGGCGCGGGGAAAGCGGCGCCACCACCACCCCCGTCCCCACCACCCCGGTCCCCGTCCCGTCCACCGTCCCCGCGGCCAGGACGGCGGCCCGGGGTCGGTGGACTCGGAGGGGGTACGTCAGGTACCTCTGCCGAGGCGCCCGCGCCGCCGTCGCGCCCCCGTCGCGGCCCCCGTCGCGGCCCCCGTCGCGGCCCCCGTCGCGGCCCCCGTCGCTGTCGGCGCCGCGCCGTGTGGGAATGGGACCGGACATGTGCCGCTGTGATGAGGCGCTGGTCGGCCGCGCCGGGTTTCGTTTTCTGCCGCCGCGGGGATGTGCCGTTTTCAGAGGCAGCGGCTCGATATTTGCTGGCCGCAGCACAGCCGCCTCGCCTCGCCTCGGCGCGGCGGCGGCAGCGGCGTGGCGACTCAAGCCGCTTGCTGAGCCGTCAGGTGTGCCTAGTGGCCGTGCTGCGGCTCTGTCCACCGGTAGCCTGGCCTTCTAACGCCGTGTACTCCTCCCTCGGCCTTCTGACGTGCAGAAGGGCAGATGTGTACCTTGTAGGTGTAGGGCCGCGTCGTTGGACGGTGCGGCAGCTCTCGCACGCTCCTCGGACACGTCTCTTGTTGCGAACGCACTAACGCCGATGTCGTTCTGTCTGTTTCCAGGCCCACAATTTCCGTGGCGGCGATAGCCGTGGATGCCAAGAATGGGTCCTGCGAGCGGCCCGCGACAACTCTGGGCGTGGTCCCTGCCGTCACTAGTGATCCTGCTGGGCCTGGTGTGGTACAAGCGGAAGAGGAGTGCACTCCGCTCTGACCCGGGGGGTACGGCCAAGCCGCTGCCGGACGCCACAGACGCTGTTCGCGAGGAGGAGACGCCTGCCGCTGCCCCGAGTGACTCTGCTTGTGAGCCGGACTCGGCGGTCGGCCACTCTAAACTGTCAGAATCGGTGGTGAAGCCCGGCGGAGGGCCGGACTGTAGTGCGGAGGCTGCGAGGCGCGCATCGGCTGCGGCTGATCTAGAAGCGGCACGGCTGCCTGAGGCTGTCGTTGAGAGGGCAGAGTGTGCGGAGGCGGTGGCGTTGAATTGTGACGCTGTGCCTTTCAAGGAGAAGTGTGCAGAAGTTGAAGAGGTTGCAGAGGTGGCCGAGGAGATCGTTCTCAACTTGCAAGAGGACACGGGAAAGGCCAAGGAAGATTCAGAAGAATCGTCTCCTGCTACACAAGAGGCAGTTGTTTCAACCACTGACATGAAGGACACACAGGAAGTGGAGGCTGCAACTGTGCCTCCTAAGGAGGAGAAGGATGAAAGTGACAAGGTGGCTGCACTTGAGGGTAAACTGGCATCGTTGGCTTTGGGGTCCACTGATGAGCAAAGACGGGGTGCAGAAAGAGACTCTGCCAACCATAGCCCTGTTGATGCTATGCTGGCAAGTCCGTCCATGAGCAACTATTCAGATGAGCACAGTGAGGTAAGCACTATTTGGTTTTTTTTTCTGACTTCTTCCTGTTATTTTGTGCAGAGTCTTAATTTCTCCTGATTTTGGCCTCCTTGCAGGGTTCCAGTGACAGTGGAAAGGGCTGCAGTGACGTAGCTTCTCCTCCTTCAAGAACGCCGGTGGGCAGTGGATCCCTCGCTGGTGATGCTGATGTGGACACCGGTGTTGAATCAACAAGCCACTATTCTGTTTATGATTTCCTGCTACCTCAGCTTTTAGTTGGTCGCTTGATTGGACGTCATGGCTCTTATGTACATGAAATCAAAGCTAAGACAAATGCAACCATTTGGATCAAAAAGCATCCAGAAACATCAAAACAGAAAATTTGCTCTGTTGAAGGTGTGTTAAGTTTGAACAATAAATTCAGTGTCCATTCCAAGTGCCCTATTTACATTTGTATATTTGATTTGCTTAACAGGATCATCAGCAGATATAGATAGTGCATTAGCAATGATCAGACAACGATTTCCCCTCAACAAGTATCCCAACGTGACATTAGAGCAGATATCCTCAGCACCCACGCCTGCAACTTTCCCATTGGTTCCAGACTTCTGTCAGGTGAGTGGCACAAAATGTGCAGAATTTAGTACTTCTTTATTCCTCCTTAAAGGGCTGTACTTAACATTTAAGTTTTGGTTGTATTTTAGCTGCATCTCGTTGAAGGTGTGAATAATGAGGTGATGATCTCAAGTCTTGTGTCGCCTGCACATATGTTTGTGCAGCAACCCTATCATCCTTCTTACCAATTCCTTCAACGGCTTAACCATATGATGAATTCTGTGTATGCTAATGTGGAAACTCCAAATCTTCCAGATCCTATTGAAGGTAATTGAATAAGCAGTTTTTGGTTTTGTTGAGGTGTCCTTGCATTTTGTACATTCATTGGTTATTTTTCCTCATGCATTTGCAGCCGGGAATATTTGTGTAGCACCTGCCGTTGATGGCTGGTATAGAGCCCAAGTAGTCTCCACCAATGAGGAAACGCAAACTAGTGAAATTAAATTTGTAGATTACGGTGGCTATATGAGTGTCAACAATTCAGTTCTTAGACAGATCCGACAGGATTTCATGACTCTTCCTTTCCAAGCAACAGAGTGTTACCTTGCTAACATCAAGCCTTCAGGTAAAAGATCTGTGTTCCGTGTTTTTCATTTTAGAACTTTATACTCATGGTTTGTCTAATTTTGCTTGAAAACATTACCAGGTGAATCAGGAGAGTGGAGTCTTGATGCGCTCAGAATAGTCGAAGAGTTGACTAGAGGCCAGATGCTGCTTGCCCAAGTTTATGACTATGCAGCTGATGGTGTTCCTGTAATTTACCTGTACTCTTCTGTAAACTCTCAGGTAAATATTGCGTAATTTACTTGTATCTTTTTAGATGGGGTTTGTCAATCCCTTCATTTCACTGATGGTATCACTATAGTTGGTGTAAATTCATTACTTTCGTCATTTTTTTATATTTCCCCCTTTTCTTTTTGCCTGCCCTTATTGTTTGAAAGTGGTTTTTATTGATTGCCATAACTTGCTGAACATTTCATGTTTTGTGGCTGCAGATTGCCATTTATGCAAACGGCATGCCATTAAGAGCAGAAACGAACTTTCTGTTATTGCATGCTCATCTCTTTCTTTGCACAGAGTCTTTGCCGAGTTTTGATGTTAAAATCTTCATTGCCTCTTCTTTGAAAAAGATTTGACTTCAGATACTGTTTTCTCTAAGGCCTGTCTTAAAGCATGGTTTTTGCTCCTGAAAATGTGATATTTTGATTGGAACACCCTCCTTGCTTTTGAAAGTTCAGTTGTTCTAAGTTTCTATATGAGCCATATTTGAGTGATGTTCTTGTCCTTGCAGCCATGGATGTATGATCCAGAGGTGAGTCATCCTGGCTTGAAATACTCCTCAAAACGATGCTTTTGTTGAATTGCAGCTAGACTTGCACTGTAACTATATGGCACAAAGCTTTATTAATTGACATTAACAGAAATCGCCCATCACAATTTTTTCTCCTCCTTCAGCTACTGGGTTGATCCAAACCATGTTGTTAAGTCTTTGTTAGATAAGGCTTTCATCTTCCGTTTTAAATGGGAAGTAAAAAATGTGGTCTGGGTCTACCATGGTATTTGTGGCGCTTGCTTTCCATTAGGTGACAAGTTTATTTAGGTTTGTCAACAGTTAACTTAGATTGTACACGGATACTGATACATGGGTACATGGACATTTTCAGCTATTCTGTTACGGAAATACTATGATCATGCTGACGTTTCTCCATTGATCTGAATTGATAATTCAAATTTTACTACTGTTATAGCGATGGTTTCCCGTTGCACACCAATTCTGTTAGATAGTGATTGCATCTTCTAGCATGACTAATTTTTAGAAGCACGTTCACATGGCTTCGGACATTTTCATCATTGAGTAATTAATTTTTTAAATCTGTCTCTAGGTTGTGCTTATCAATCAAGAGCTGGTGGCACGAGGAATGGCAGATTTGGATGACTCCGTAGTCTCTTCCCAATCGTCTGAAGCGGCCTCCTTAGTGGTGGCAGCTAAAGCGGTTGCGGCGGCGGCTGCTGGTGAACCTTCAAGTACTGGCACAACAGAAGACTCCACAACATCAAGTACAACTGAAAGTGAAGACAAACAGGCTGTTGTTGAGCCATCATCTCCATCAGAGGTAGTTGCTAATTAAGATGGATAAATACTGGAATTCCAGTAACTCCTTTGGCTTTTTGCCTTAATGCATTGTGATTTGATAGCCCCTGCTGTGATGGCAGGGGAAACTTGTAAGCTGCCTCTTTTGCTTTTAAAGTTGGGATGCTTGGTGTAGTGTATTGAAGTGCCAAAATGATGCCATTGTGCTCAAGTGTAAATATTGTTTACCCCTTCCCCGAGAACTGATGTCATCCTGTCTATGTGCTAGGATTTATTTTGTTGTACAATGTATTTTCCTCGAGTCGCAAGGATCTCAACTGTGGTGGACAAACCTAGACAGACCTCCAAGATTCCAATAAAGGACAAAAAGACACGTTTCCTTGCCTACTACTAAGAACATTTAGTCGGTAACATTGTTGTTGTAGTGGCTAAGTTTTAGTGATAAGTGTGTTGGTTATGTTGTCACAATGTAGATTAGTCATTCTTTGCTCCTGTAAATTTGTGTTGATTCCTTCCATTCTTTTCTTTATTGGATTCTGTTCCTTTGTGACTGGAGCATTAAGGGCAGATGCAAATCGCTGTTAATTTATTTCTATATTGGGTTTTTACGTGCTGACATGTAATGTATAATGTATGTAAATTTTTTCATTGTAATTACTTGTGTGTGATGGGAGGGTTTTAAATATTTGTGTGTCATATGATCCAATCATTCACTCTTTGTTTTTGTTTTTTCTTTGAGAAACCACTTGTTAATCATGATAGAAACATATCTGTTAGTATCACACTGTCATGTCACGTCAATGGCAACTGTAGTTATTTTCTTGCATAACTTTTGTCTTCAAACTTTGTGTGAAGAGCAATGCACTACCTCCTAGTAACTTGTTATCTGATGCTCCCTGAACCCCTTATGATTTAATTTTTAAAGATTCTTTTAGATAAGAATAAGTATCCTGTTACAGATGTTTTTAAATCAATTTTTATCCTATTCCTGTGCAACAACCACCTTGGGTTGCTCAAACACTTTATAGTGGATTTTCCACCTTGTGTTTGCACTCTTTCAGTTTATGGATACATGGCTCAAAGTTCTGTAGAGTACCTATATTTTTAATAAAAGTGAAAATTTTACTCTTGTTATGGAGGTTTTACTGTCACTATTGCAAAAATTTCCATCTCTATTTCTAAATTTATTGGTTTCCATTCAACTGTTTTTGTTAAGTTATCTTTTTCGGCATTTTTTGTTCTGTATCCCTCACTGTGACTTTCAAGGGCAGGTTGGTTTTTACAGTCAGTTTCTTACTCTCTCTTCTTCCTTACAATAGTTTTGTATTAAGTAGCTACTTAATTTTGTGTACGAGTTTTAGCCAAAGTTTATAATTGATCGTCAGCATATGGAATGATATGTGGTTGGGCTCTTTGCAGTAGTTTAATTTTATATAAAACAAAAAGAAATTAGAAGAACCGTCAGCACACTAGTAAAACTTTATTTTGTAAATATATAATATTTGAAAAATATATTTGAACTCAGTTTTCAACAATTGTTTTCTTGCGTCCCCCAGCCCTTAGCAGTACATTATACATTCTTCTAAACAAGCAATGTTAACCGCGTATTGCGTCTACAACTTTGTTTGGGGAAGCTGGAACTTCTGAATATAATCAAATGCTCAGAGGCTCGCTTCACCCAAAACGGCTTGATACTATAATAAAACTTGGAAGCATTTGGTGTCCCGCTTTGTTACGTTCTTGCCGTATTTAAGCGCGCTGCACGATTTGAATTGGAAGCGTTGCCGCCAAACTGGCCATGTCCGGATCCACCGATGCGGGCCGTGCTCCCCACCTCCTCACACGCTTCACCCGCCACCTAGCGAATCATTTACGAACTAACCCGGCGTCGTCGTTGGTTTCTGACAGTACTCTCAGAATCACAATGTGCTCGCCAATCACAGCGGTTTAGAAGGTACCACCACAATGTGGTTGCTGTGTGGGTTTTAATTACTAGTTGTGTCGTTATGTCTCTGAAATTTACGGGACTTAATACATAGTAGTGTTGTGTGGATGTACAAATCCAAATGGCACTGAAAGAGGATTCTCTGTGCCTGGAGGAACATCGAAGTCTGTTTGGACATTGTCTCTCCTTCGAGGGAGAGGATTCTTTCCAAAGAAAGAAGGTTTGTAGGCCATGTTTCGACATTTTCTTTTCCTTATTAAGATTCGCTATAACGTTCAAATACACGGATAAAAATTCCCTGATATTTTCAGACGCTAATTATGGACATGTTGAACTTGTTCGAATGTAGACAGTTCTGTTTTTGTTATTAAATGGGGACGACTAACCTGTACACAACAACAAGTGGTTGTTTGCCGGTGATGTCGGCTCCGGCTTTGACACAATGATAGTGTTAACACTTGAAGCGGCTTGTCCTCCGCTACTTCTATTTATTTCTTTTACATTCACATTTTGGCTGTCTATTTATGTTTTTATCGCCTGACTTCTAGGATGTTGAGACAACAACCAAGACGCCGGTTCCTCCCAAGACTCCGGTTAAGTTTTCGCCGTGGTTCAGGGTTGAAAGAGAAGCATCTCTTGTTACATTCAAGAGAGACCGTTCGAAGAGTATCCTTTACTGATGTTGTATTTTTTCTATGGTTTATTATGTGTTGATATTCTCTTGCAAAGTTTTCTGCAAGTGATTAGAAGGGTACTGGTATGTCTGGTATTTTGAGCACTCTGTGACCAATTTTTTAATCTATACATCGAATGTTTCAAAATATTCCATCTTAACAATTAATTGCCTAAATTTGTGTCTGAGCTTTGGCTTAGTTTGTGGTGGTGAAGTGGAGTGATGAATATTTATTTACACATATGTAAATCTTTTACCTTAACTCGATCCAGCTGTGCCATTGAGCTCATTATATAATAGGAGTTGCAGAGATAAAAATTATTTGCATCAAGTATTCAAGGACATCATCCAAGTTGGGGAAGGCCATTTTGGAAAGGTTTACAAAGTAATCAGCAAGGAGGATCAGAAAGTGTATGCTGTTAAAGTGTCCAAAGAGATATTTCACAATGAGGCAGAGAGGTATGTATCAGTAAGGTCCAATAGTTTGTAGTTCGGTTTTTTCACCTTTAAATTATTTTAATGCATTTGTTTTTGTCAGGTTAAAAAGATCTGAAGAAGTTCGTAAACATGAGATGATACCTGTTCACCCAAACTGTGTGAGATTATTCAACGCTTGGGAAGAACAAGGGAAGTTATATTTATGGCTTGAGTTTTGTGATACTTCATTAGAAGCTTATGCAGAGAAAAATCATGATATTGGCGAATGGAAAGTGTGGGAAATTCTCCTAGACCTTCTTTTGGTATGTGGTTTTACTATTTTGACTTTTTGATTATTTATTTCTTCATAACTCTTAACATGTATGATGTTAAATTTTAGGGCTTGAAAAATCTGCACGACAACAGACTTGTCCACGTGGATGTCAAATTAGAGAACATATTGATGACATCAGATGGAGTCTGCAAACTTGCTGATTTTGGATTACTTGTAGACATGTCTCAGGTGTGTAGCTCATGTGCAGCCTTTGATATTGTGTGTGGTGTTGGGAAGGTGCCAATTGCTTATACTTGTTTGCCTTGTTCAATTAGGACGCTATTCCTCCTAAAAATGTTGTTGAGGGAGATGGAAGATATCTTGCTCCAGAGCTTCTCAGTGGTGGTCCTTGCACTCCTGCTGTTGATGTGTTCAGTTTAGGGCTGTGCATTCTTGAGTTGGCTGCTGATATTGTTATGCCAACTGGAGGTGAAGATTGGCAGAGCTTACGACGAGGTGAAATTCCCTTGCAGAAGACTACACGTATGTTTGGCATTTTCTTGTTTGCTCTTTTTTGCTATTAAGTATTCCTTGTTTTTAATTTTTTGTTGACGTGTTTCTCTAGATCTTTCTGATGAGCTGAAAGACATAATTGTTCAAATGATTACCCCAGATCATATGATCCGCCCTAATGTTGATAAGTTATTAACTACTCCACGTCTCAAGAAAATGGCATCTGAAAGACATGAGAAAAATCCTGCTTTGGCTCCGCACATGAAAGCACCGGTAAGTTCTTTCAATTTCACTATTTACCACCTATTTCTGTCACATTTATCGGTCTTCATTTTGTCACGTCTATTTTCACTTCAATTATCTAACTCTGCCATTTCTGCTCATGAAATTCTTTGACCTGGACATTTTTTATTACTTCCATTGTAAATTAGAAATTTTAATCAAGTAGTTGGAAATTATGTAGCTTGAAACTGCTTGACTTTACCTGCTTGCTCTCTGTTTTAACAAACTTTGATTTCTTTAACATATAACATTGGTTACTCATTTAGGTGTCTACCTCAAAAAGAGAGTAGAGTGTAGAGTTTCGCTCAGTAGTTTCAGACCTTTGGACCCTCCCCGTGTCCTTGGTGCATGCTTATCTCATGTCCCCCTGAATCCAACTAAACTCTTCCCTAAACACCTTGCTGTTTAACAGCATTTGGCCTTGACTGGCCTTATGGCCATCCTCAACTTGCTCATCTTCCTCTTGTCTGTGCCGCTGAAGATGACTGAGGTTGTTCGGAGAAAGTGTGGCCGTCCAGAGAGAGTCCTTCGTCGACCAGTGGTGTCATCGCTGTTTGGCTCTAAGGCCCTCATGAGAAGGCGATTGGTGAATGGATCCGGACCAGGTCAACCAATTTCTAATGCTTGGAATATGCAAGTTTCTGATGGTAAGTATCAACATTCTAATCTCTTCTGGTAGCAGCTCACTGCCATTCCAATTTCGTAATGTAAAACCGATTTTTTGCTTCTCTAGATGAACTAGAGGTGGCAACAATTTTAAATGACGGGAAACTGGACATTCTTGCCAGTTCAACACCATTTAAACCCCCCACTCCAACCCGGTCAAGATCAGTTGGCCATCATCTTTCCAGTCACCGCACTCTCAAGTATGTTTTCAAACCTCTGTCTTCCAATCTTTCATCATAGTATGTGACATGTTCCTTACACAGTGATTTTTTTTTCTCCTTTTTCTTTCAACCCTTTCAGCTTTGCTATAAATGACTCTCCATCAAGCTCACCTACAAGTAGCCCACCAACATCGCCAACATCTAGTTTCTTTCAAAGAGTTCGCTCAGGAAGTCCTTTAAATTCTGTTGGGGAGAATCCGCCTGCTTCTCCTGTGTCCATGGATGAAAGTCCCTGCGCTTCCCCCGACTTCAGTTTGCATCATTCAAGTAGTGGCAAAGACAGTGTTCCAAGAATGGGGAGAAATCTCCTCAATTCGTTTGACTCATCTGATGAAGATTCTGATTCAGAAACCAAGGTAAAAAGAAAGGATAAAAAGCGCAAATAAGGCCTTTGTTTAAGAGTTTTGTTTTTATTTTGAATAATTTAATAGATAACTGTTTTGTGGCATTTTAGATGTTTTGTTAAATTTTGTAAGATGTTTAAGTTCTGGTTGTCCCCACTTAACTGTTGCTCATGTATTCAGAGTTGGGGAACCTTGGATAATGTCCTTCTTTAACTGTGGTTTGTGTCCTCCTTCCTTTTGTGTCCACTTCATTTCCATTGTCATTTGAATGTAAATATATCTACAGTGATTCTGTTGGGTCATTTGTTGTAGATATTATGATTATGTACAGAATAATGGCTCATCTATCATTGTGCTTGTACCATACCTCTTTCTGTATGCAAGGACAGTTTTAAGTACCATGGAAATTAGTCACCCTGTTGTGAGATATTAGTTCCAGAAACTAAGCCTAGGCAGGGTTCTCTAAATGTGAATGATTGTTTGTACATTTTGTACAATAATTAAGATTTATGTAAATATTACTTCAACATCTGTAGTGATAACTGTTTGGCTGTGATGGTGCTCTTGCTTCTAGTGTCACCCTAGTACGGCCATAAGTGTAATCTCATTTCAAATATGTTTCCTACTTTTTTATTTGCTCAAAAGAGCTGTCTGCATCTGATATAGTCCGTGATATCAGTGCAAGAGACTGTAGTTGAAATTTTTGTTTATTCCCAAAGTACAGTTTGATGTGGACATTTGAACTAAATTTGTGTAAGAGACTTAGTTTTTTCCTTTCTTTTTCTCATTACTCTGAATATTTTTTAGTGCATGATTACTGGTGGTCTGAATTCCTGTTTTCTGAGAATGTTTTTCTGTCAAATTGCATGTAGTATTTGTATTGGCTGTTTAACAACCAGTCTGCTCATTGTTTTACATTGAAGGCTGTACTTTCCATACACTGAAATTTTTATTTGAAATTTAATTCTTGTATATATGAATTGTTTACCTGAGTGCGATCATAGGTGTGCGCGCGAGTGTGTATTATGTGTGAATGTGTTTGCATGCACTTACTTGCAATCTGTGTCCCTGTGCCTTCTTGCATCAGTCAGGGCATATTACAAGTAATCAATGTCGGATTTTATATGATGTCTGTGGTACATGACTGAATGTTTGTGGAGAAAATCAGTTTTGAAGAGCAGTTCACAGCTTTTTGAATCATTTTGCGAGGTATGATAGCACATGACCTTGTACATGTTGCCCCAATTTTAAAATTTTTGACATTGTTTCTTTTATATTGTGTTCTTTCTGAATGATCAAATAGAAAACGTTTGCTACTACTGTTCATGCGGTAGCAGATCTGTAAACAGTCACCAGTCATGAATCTCTTGTATGGTGTCGCTAGTCATTTTGTTGTGGTTTGAGCAAGTTTAAAGGCAATTTTGCTGATGGCAATGGATTGGATTTGTGTTGTCAAGTTAACTCCAATTTTTCATGTGGATGTAAATGACATGTGTATTGGTAGGCCAACCAGTTGATGTAATGTTTGTACAGTATCCTGTATTATTTCCTTCCAAGCTGTTAGTCTGTATATATGTACATCAAACACTGTATAGTTGTTGATTAAAAGTTTTTATTGTTTTAGGAGAAGGAAGTTTCTTCTTCCATTGTGCTGATTTTAAGATATTTTGTGCTGTAATTGTTAGGTCCATGCTGCGTGCCTTAAATAGGAACTGAATGGATCGTTAGTCATGTGGGAACTTCCGTTTTCCCAGATTCTCTTAGATTTAACTCCAAATCCACACTAAGGCCTTTGGGGAGGCTTTGTTTGTTTTTCTATGGAAATTTTGGCTGCATGTGAAAGACTTTATGTTGTTATGTGATAGATTATTTGCCCCAAGTTGACATTATATTTTTCCACTTTGTGACAAATGTTTGGAAGGAATTGAATTTACTGTTTTCCTTTGAATAGTCAATTAAAGCCGAATTCTAATTGATGCAAGGTACATTGGTACCTTCATTGAACTCTAACAGTAAGCTTATGTTCCACCATCATATTTCAACAAGTGTATTGCACAATATGATCTCATTAAAATCTGTTCTTGTCTACTTAAACTCCTTTTCTTATTCCATCCTTTCAAAAGACCAAGTAGCAAAGAAGAACATATCATAAAGTAACATTTATTCAGTCATCTTCATCACTACTCCACACATCCTGGGTAACTTCAACTCTGGCATGAGATGTGCCAATATTAGCTCTTTGAACATTGACGTGATCTTTGTAGGCCATTTCTTGAGCAAGATCAGGTGTCCAGATTAGGATGCTACGATCATTAGCCCCACTGTAAAGTTCCTGATGCAGAGCATTGTACTTGCAGGCATTTACTTCATTGTAGTGCCCTCGCAATGTCTTCACTAACTTCCCCGTTTGCACTTCACAAACCAGGACCTTTCCATCTGATGGAATGTAGACTAGCTCATCCCTCCAACAGCCTGCAACATCAAACTGAACACACTTGCGTTTTTCTGAGGGTACAGCATTAAAGTCTACAGTTTCCCTTCTGCCCGTAGTCATATTCCACAATTTGGCTTTGGCATCCCAGCCAAGAGATATTAAGTGCTGGCCGTTCTCGGTAAAGCACAGTCCATTCACTCCACCATCATGGGATTTCAGTTTAAATTTATTGTTATAGTAAACCTGTCCATTATTTTGGTCAAGAACACGAAGAGCAGTGTTTGCTGCTCGAGCATCCCATAAGATAATCCTGCCATCACAACTTCCTGTGGCAAGAAGAAATTCCTCTCGAGGTGACCAACGGCATGTTAGCACTGCACTTTCATGTCCACGTAATTCATGAGCACAAGAACCAGTGGTCAAGTCCACAAGTCTAACTATACTCTCAGTACCAGCAACTGTAAAAAATAATATAATAACAACAAATTAAAAAGAAATCACAAAGGAAAATATGGAAGGAATGATAAATTTCAACACATACCCGCAACCAGGCATTTTGAAGCAGCATTGGTTGACATATGAACTTGAAAAATGCGCCCTTCAAACTTAACAGATTCAACTGGTCGCATTCGATTACTGTCCCACACCTTAAGATATTTGTCCATACTCCCAGTAACAAAAAGACCAGAGTCTTGCGGATACCATTGCACACATTCTGTACTATACTTGTGGGCAAATTTGTGATTCTTTTCAATTATCTGTTCTACATCTGCAGTGAAACTTGGGGAGCCAGAAAAATTGAAAAGATCATGTATGTAAATACTTCCATCAGAACATCCGGAAAGAAGGCTGCAAAATAAAACAATGATCAAATAAATCCATAGAGCAGAAAGTAGTTCTCATACCCCCTTCACTTTAACATAATTACGACTACAAATTGTACTCACTATCGACCATCTGCATCCAAATCTAATGAAAGTACACCTGATGAGTGGACATTTTCTACATCTCTGTGATTACTGAGAGCCAAGTTACGAGCTCTTTTACATGATTCAGAAACTCTAAAGTGAAATGGATCTAAAGTACCAGTTTGCAGTTTTTCTAGTCGATGTATCATGTTCACAGAGAAGAGAAATAAAAGAACCAGTGGCCCGCATAGAGGCGACCGCAAATGTTACACAAGGTATCAAGCGGAGTCTGGCAGAAGAACACTGGGAGAATCCTAGAATGTCCAATCCTTTGAAAGTATCACTTTAGGGACACCCACAGGCACACAGAGCAACACTGAGACACTAATAATAAGTAGGTTAGAACGTCATGACAGCTCCTCAAAAATATCTTAACACTATAAGAAAGGTCCCGAAAATGTAACCAATTAGGAAAGATTGGTAAGGTTACTTAACACAAGGCACGCAATCACGCTTCCCCACTTTACACAGGACATAATTCAACATCGGCCGGGCTCTGCGCACCTCTCCCTTCTATCCCCCCTCCAATCCCACCGGCCTTTGCCTTCCCTGCGTGCGAGCGCGCCGTGCGCGCATGCGTCGGCAACTAAGATAACGCCAAATTAGCAGCGTTTTATTTTTCAATCTCAAACGTCAAAAATGCCAGGACGCTAGTACAGGACTTCAGAAATTTCACCCGTCCGAATAGGACTTTTTTCCCCGATTAGTTAGTCATGCAGAGACAATTACGCCCCCTGCTAAGTACCGCTAGGCTCTGTCCGCACCCAGGACAACCAGATCAGGCCGGCCGGCCCTTTTTTTTTGTGTGTGAGAGAGAGAGAGAGAGAGAGAGAGAGAGAGAGAGAGAGAGAGAGAGAGTGTGTGTGCGTGTGGTACAATCCGTGACGTCACTACACCCCGAGCCCGCCGAGCCCTCAGGGCCCCGAGCCAGGGAAGGACAAGGAGGAAATATAGAAATGGGCAAGCCATGTACAACACCAAAAGTTAACTTCATTTTGTATCTTTCTGACACACTTCACACGTTTGTTTAATACTAACAGTACCTCAATCCATTTATGAAAAAAATTCATGGTATACATACACATAATATCTATAAAATACCATAGCCACACCGAAACCACTTCATTCTAAATACATCTTTGGCCACACTTATACATTTCTCTCATTTTTACTCCAAAACAAATTACTTTTGACGATTGGAGCTTTCAGCGCAAACAGAAAATGCTACAGACCCTCCCAGCCAATTATTCAGAGGTTTGGAATGTCTGCACTTGCAGTGAGAACAAAATTTAAAACAAAATCATTGTTTCTGTTCCTAAAGTTATATTTTTCTTCTGAACAAGAAGATGGCATGATAATATCTCACAAAACAATGACTAGCACATCAACCAGATTGGAAACTAAAATTTCTGAATAAATGAAAATTTGAAGTTTTTAAAAATTGAAAATCTTATATCTACACAAAACACATAGACACCAGAACACATATTTTGTTTAAATGATGGCGAACCTAGGAAAAGACCTGCGGCTTGGTAATGAACAAGTGAGACCATAGTTTATTTCCTTTGAGCAAGAAGCTGTTCTTTTCGCAAAAATAGCTTGAACACAAATGCCACAATTTGTTCATATGTCATAAACATCAGGGCTGCAGTAAAAATAGTTTGAATAACTTTCGCCTCCATTCCTTTGAACAGTCCCTGAAATCCATACTTCCTGAAAGAACAAATGTGCCCAAAAAATGTACGGCCAGCAGAATTTGGTAATTATTAGTTTCAATTTTCAGAGAGTATTTAATTTTTACCTGATGATATAAGCTGTCATCTCAATGGTTCCTGCATCAGTCTTTAAGTCAGGATACTTATGTCCATGCTGTAAAAGAAAGTAAGCATATGATGGTGAAATAGTGATTGAAGTAAACAAGCTTAGGGACCCAATGTTTTATATATTTAGACTTACTCGCATTTTTGTTTGGACAAGTTGAAGAGGGTATGTTATGAACGTCGCAATAGCCTTAGCAGTAGCACCCACAGCAAAGAAGGTGAGAGGTGAGATCTCACTTGGCTTACGACCTTCCAAAATATGACGTTTCAATGTTTCATACACCATAAAATGGATTGCTGGGTTGGATACCAGTATCAAGGATGGAATAGTTCCACTCCATAGACGGGAGACTCCTTCAGTATTGATGATTTTACAGAGACCATCTGAAATTGGAAGAAAGAGTGTAATTGCAAAGGATCTTGAGCAACAAGATTAATGAGAAAAGATGTAGTATGTAGGTAAGTCTAATACCAAGGAGTCCTCGATACTTCGGTGGCTCATGTTTTCCTTGTCCAATTCCAGACATTTTTAGCCTTGTGTTTACAACCCATAAAGGAGTTGTTGTAAGGACATTTATTACACCTAGTTTTAAAAAATTTATATTAATTTTTCTATCAGTACACGTCACATGAAAACAGCAGCTTAAGTGAAAGTAAATACAAAATATTAATAAATTACCAGCAATTGATGCCAACAGCAGGTCTTTTGCAGCACTCTGGTTTGTTGGTGACCCACTACTTAGTGATTTGAGACCGTGAAATGAATAGAAGTACACAAAGTTTGAAGCACAAATGCTCTGAAGCACTGGCACAGCCCCTCTGTACAGAGTTCCACTGAAAGTAAAATTCAAGTCAGGATCTCTAATAACAGACATCCCATGTTTAATCCGTAAAACTTACAACCCCTCCTCCTCGATGAGATCCTTCAAGACTGCAAGGGTGTTCTTAGCTTTTCTGTCTTCTTCCACTGCAACAAAATTGTAAAAACAGAAAACTAATTAAAATTTGATTTCTTACTAAGTTTTGGTAGAAGTAGAAACTTAAACACTTACATTGCAAGCGAGAGCGCACTGTATCTAGAGGATAAAATGCTGTCATTCCCACAACACTCCCCTGGAAAATTGTAACAAAATAGAGTAAGAATAAGACACAGTCATAGTGTTAGCAGGAATTAGAAAATTAATAATGAAATAGTACCGTGGCACCAGCTATTGCATGGACCAAGGTCTCATAGGTGAACAGTGCCTTCTGTGGAGCCATGGTGAAATCGTCAACTGCAAAAGAAGTAAAAACAACATTAAAGTAGCCGATGTTAAAATAAGATTCAAGTAACCAGCGGGGCCGAAGCATTATACCCCAAGGAGATGAAGTAAGCAAATATCAAACCTTGCCCTCACTCACACCCAGTGAAATAGGATATCAAATGCTAAGTCATGATAGGCGGTCTCGTATCTAAGTTCAAAGTTCTAAATATCCGGCGTTTCATGAAATAAGTAGCTAAGGCTAAAGTATCAATCAATAATTATGCTGACTCACCTGACAAGAAAGTAACAGCCAGTCGAACCAAAGAAAAGCTGAACGACAGCTGTTTTTAACTTTTTTTGACTACCACCGTTGCTTTAACAGACATTCTTGTTTACGTTTTCATTTAACGCTTGTGACACTAACCAAATACACCCCTACCCGGCGGCTGTCTGCACCGAGCCTAGACCGAGCAGACGCGATCTTCGAAAGCAGAGTAAAGTTCTATTGCGGTATTGCGATTGCTATAGCCATTGTGATATTGCTGTATTGCAGTTGGATCAACGGCGCCCTGCTGCGAGGCTAGGTCCCTTAACTAACCTAACCTAGCCATTGGTAAATTGCTGTGTTGCAGGGAAGTGTATATTAGCAGGTATACCTGCCGTGCAGGTATTCAAAATTTTTTTTTCTTGAATTCTTTACACTGGGTTAGGTTAGGTTAGCTTTGTTGAGGTTAGGTTAGGTTACCTAAGCTAACCTAACCTAAACTAACCTAACCCGGCGAAAAGAATTCGAGAAAAATTAAAATAAAATAAAATTAATTTCCCGATTTCAACTGCATACCGAACTGAATACCGTTCGGTATGCAGTTGTGTATGTAGTTTGGTATGCAGTTCATTTCGTATGCAGTATGAATTTTTTCGAAGATCCTTCTCCAGTAAGGTTAGGTTAGTTAAGTTTGCCCCGCCTGGACCTAGCCTCGCAGCAGGGCGCCGTTGATCCAACTGCAATACAGCAATATAACAATGGCTATAGCAATCGCAATACCGCAATAGAACTTTACTCTGCTATCTTCGAACCAGACGACGTCCCCCACTTCCCAACCCCACTGACAGACCCGTCCCCCACGCCTGCCTACGCCCCTCCCCCCCCCCCCTCTCTGCACAAACTGTAAAAAGAGAAATACGAAAAGAATGATTATATGTTATTAACCACTCAAACTATCCGGTAAGCAACTAATGCAATTGCAATACAAGAATACATTGTAGAAAGACACGAAATTGAACTCTAAAGCGCCCTTGAGATGACTGAATGCAGTCGTGTGGGTTCGAGTTGTTGGCACGAACCACGGCGGGACCATTTGAAAATGGAATGAAATCTCGGATTGCGCGCGGCGGCGACACCACTCACCGCTCTCGCCCCACCCCAAGCTGGCGGCGGTCCACAGCAGGGACAGTGCCACAAGGCACGGCCCTGCAGGACGGATGTGCAGATTAAGCCAGGCCGCCGCGCGATGCCGCATCTGGAGACTCATGGTGGCTTGGGCTACGAGAGAAGTGGAAGTCGCGCTGCTGGCTTGTCTGGCTTGTCGCTTCGATTCGCTCCCGCAGCCTCTCGTCACTCTCACCCCCCGTCCGCCCTCGTTAGCGATAAGACCCCAAAACGCTGTCTATCGGGGTGATTAGCTCATGCCCTACGGCCAATGGCATGGACAACCATGGGGACCATGGGGGCCATGGGGGCCTGGGGGGGGGGGGGGGGCGACAACCGTTAGGCTGCAATCAGAGAGCATTTGAGCAACAAAAAAGGGGGGCGTTGCGAGGGCATTTGGATGAGTCTTCAAACGGGTGCTGAAAGCTTTATTTGCTTGGGGAAGTACCAACGGCACACATCACGCAAGTGCGTAATGAACCACGGAGCGAGCCGAATGCAGTCCGAACATGCTCCGAATGGCACCGAAGCAGACGATACGGCACCGAACACGAATACGAATAACAATTCGAATTTTTCTCCGTCACATTTCTCCCTCCCTCCACCCTCCTCTCGGCGGAAGCCATATTGATTTTCAAATATGAGGAGAAAGGTGTGGTTATTTTCCAGTTTGTTTGCGTGAAACCATGACGATAAAGCATATGACTGTCTCGGGTTCCGGACTATCGATGCGGGAGTACGTCCACTGACCGTGATATCAACACCGAATCCAGGCTGGATGTGCCGGAAGGTCAGTAAAAAGCAAAGACCACCGTGTCCACCAGTGGCAGCCCCGTAGGCCGCGGCAGGGCAGGGCAGGCCTACACAACAATATTGTTCACCACGGAGCGGTGTCCGGGGGATATTTCGTGGAGTCCTGGATGCATTTCTGGCGCAGCTGCGGGTTCGTGACTGGAAAACATCCTGTTGGGCCGCCATGACGCTGTGGTGAGGGCTGCGCACGTCCCCTGCGTCTACATGTTGCTCTCCTCCTTCCTGGGGAGGCCTGGGCGGCCTGGGTAATGAGCAGGTCCCGTTTGTTGTGTTTCGTTCTACTTCTCCAGGATTGAGGTTTTCGTTTGAGTGTCGGGTCTGTCCTCGAATGACCAATGTCACTCCGGAACCCACAAGGGAAAGAGAAATATCCATCAGCTGCTAGTGTTTTCAGTTCATATAACCTTTCTGCCCTGGTGTGAATTGACACATTCCAGTACACGCCTCTCTCATGTTAATGCAACTGTCGGCTGGTCAATAATTTAATCTGAAGGTTGGGCTGTTGTGTTGCATTGGAGGTGCGTGCTGTTAGGAGTGCGCGATGGCTTTCACTTCAATCCTGCTGCCTGGTTTACTCTGACAGCTCATTGGTGTTAATTGGCTGTAGTGGGTGAGGCCTGACCTGGGGGGCCCGACACCCTCCCTAGACTGTGTGGTAACTGCTGACTGTAGCTGCTTGGTCCTGGGTATCATTCCCTTAAATATACTGTTATTGTTTACTTAAGTTACATTGGTAAACACTTGAATGTTTTGTTGTATTCATTGTATAATTTCATTTAACCCTTCTAGTGGTGTTAAGTATTAGGCTGCTCTGTTTTGTGCCCTGGTAATCTGAACCCAACCATTTCTTGGTTTTTATGTTTGCAGAAGTTTTGCCTAATGTAGAATGAGCAGTTGGACTGAAAGAATGCATCGCCGAGCTGCTACATTCAGCAACGTGGTGACGTCCTGTGGACACCCCACTGTTGCCTTTCCACACCGTTTGGAGAAGTATGAATACTGGTGTATTTCATTTTGAAGTATGAGATTAAGCAGTTTTTCATGATTTTCCTTTACTTTTCAGGGTAAAGTTTGGCGTGCACCTTGATGAAGTCTGCAAAAATGACATTCCAGCACCATTATTGGTGCTTATTTTGAAGCTCAATAAGGAGGCTCCTTTCAAGAAAGATGTCTTTCGAGCCCCTGGCTATCAGGTTGGCAGTCTTGGAATATTCTCTAATTCCTGTAGTATTTCTGCATTGCTGACAGAAGGTTGACCATACTGATTTGTTACAGGGCTCCATGAAAAAGCTCTCTCATTTCCTACAAGCGGGTCGTCTTGTCAACATAGATAACTTTTCAGTTTATACAATTGCGTCCGTCCTTAAGAAGTTTCTACGCAAAATTCCAGGGGGCATATTTGGTCGTACAAATGAACAACGCCTCTTCCACATAATTACTCTGGAGAGCATGGAAGAACAACGCAATGAAATCCATAGGTTGGACTAGGCTTTCCATCTGTTTTTTGTGGATCTTGTTCAGATTGTAATGCCTGTAACAATGTAATTTGTTTTTTTAGGTTAATAACATCAATGCCAGTTCATACACAACGACTGCTTGTTCTTCTGTTCGGAACATTTAGAGTTATTGCTAGTAATGCAGACCGTGCTGGTACAGGAATGACATCAGAAGCTCTGGGTGTGTCTGTTGCTCCCAGCTTCTTTCAAAGCTGCGTCAGTGATGGAAAAACTGCCAAGATGGAAGATGTTCTGCGGTTCAAGGTATGTTGTTTAGCTCATTCGCGTATGGTCTCTACCATACGTTAACTCTGTAACCTATTGTATAGTTAACATTTGGAGATTAACCTAATTTCCATTATATTCATGTACAGTCTCTGCCATACATTACGTAACCTATTGCATAATTAATATTCGGGGTTTAACCTTATTTCCATTTCAAATTTTATGAAAAAAATTCTTATGGTGCCTTTGGCTCTTAGGTAGCGTCTCATTGCTTTTGACTGAACTGTAGCTGTGCTTCTCGCATTGTAGACATTATAAACACATTTTCAGGAGGAAGTAGGGACTAGTGAGGTAGACTGTGGTGTAGTGTGACATAATCATTGGGCACCAGAATGGTCAGTGAGCCTGAACTTGCGCAAGAAACAATTGTCATTGGTGTGCTATCTTGTCTTTATGACTAGCTGCCGATAAATGTGGCAATAACCAAAATAACCCATGTGTGTAAAACCTCTGGTTTTTGAGACAGATTTTAAATGACTAGATACAAATTTCTCATGATATGCCATTAAAATGCTGTTTTAATGTAGCTCAATTACAATCTATATTACTTTCATTGACTTTTCTATTCTTTCTGCTATCCGATTTGTCAGGCTGAAGTTAATGTAAGTATGTAGACCTCTCAAACTGTCCTATTGCCTTACTTCAGACCTGTTATGCCTTAACTTCCAATGGCTGAAGTTTCCTGGAAACTTCAGTTGACTTTCCTTATACTGTAACAATTTCCCCAAATGCATGCTGGCATTTGCATTTTCTGATTAGATGAATTCACTTCCCTCAGAAACCATATAACTTAAGACACAAGTGAAAACTCTATTGACATATGAGCAAAGTGTAGCTCTGCGATGTTCTCTCTGCTATTCTTTCTTGGTGATACGAATCATTAGTTTTTTGTATTTAGTTGTGGATTGTTAGTGTCATCTCTGTGCTGGCTGAAAGTGATAGTATAGTCCTTCCCCCCTCCTATTGTTACTTACTATTACCATTCCCTCCTTTCTTCTCATCTCAAACCTCAATTTGTAGTCCTAGGAAGCATGTAGTATGTATGGCAAAAAAGTAGTTGCATTTGTATTGTAATTCCTGACTTTGTTCTCAAACAGGTGGCTACTCGCATTATGAAGTTCCTCATTGATAATTTTGGTGTCAGCAACTTGTTTGGCCGTGAAAATTACGAATTCTATGCTCGTATCACTGGACGCATTCTAAAAGTTGAGGATGATTGGATATTCAGCTTCAGATATCCTCCAGATGCTCTTGTTTCTCGTGAGTACCAGCCTGTATTTTAATAGCCATTTAGCTCTTACTTAATATTCTGCCGTTCTTGGCATTCTCACTGCAATTGCAAAGCATTCTGGTTGAATTCTGAATAAACAGTTTAATGAAGCCGTGATGGTTTGCTCTGCCTCCAGCAATGTCTCAAGAAGAGAGTCAGTCCACTCCTGCTCTTATTCACATTCCTGGAGGTCTGGACCCAGGTGCAGCTAGTGGCTCTCTTGGTATCATTCCAGAAAACAACCTGCTGGAGAGTTACACTCGGCTATCCATTAGTTTAGAAGAAAATGGTCTCTTCAAGGTACTTTAATCGGGTGTGCTGTGACCTCTTGATTTTACTGTTGTACTGGCTATTCTATTTCAATTAACCGTTTGCTTTGCTCCTTGTTTAGGCTGCCAGCAGGTCCTCCTCAAGCTCGGCCACTGCAAGCCATCATATGACTTTAGAGGAATTGCGAGCAGTAAATCGCTATGCTGAAAGCACTAAAAGTCTCTCTTACCTCCCTCAAGTGAGTCGGTGACAAATAATATCATACAATGCACAATGTAGGATTAGTAATGCTCCAAAATCAGAGCTTTGCACCTTCATGTACTGTTGCTTACTGCTTTTATATTTTGCTTTTTTTTAACATGAATTTATATCCTTTGTATCAAGTGCGGTTTTAATCAATACAATAAAATTGTTTATGAGAACTTTATGCTTACTTTAAGCTTATATTCTAATGTTTTGCCTTTCCTGTAATTTACATAAGACAACAGAATCTTCTGAAGCGTAAATCATTTTATATCCTCTGAAAAAAAGTAACTTTGGGAGACGCTTTATCTCGCCCTGCTTGAAGAAGTAGATAGTGAAGTAATTCTTTAGCGTAACAAACTATATTTATAAAGGTGAAAGGTAATGGGGAATAATTTGACCTGAATGTGTACAAAATCCTGGCTTTTAAAACTGGTAAGTGCATGGGGCGCCGTTCATTTTGTTCGCTCAATTTCGTGCTGTTAATGCATTGCCAATAACAAGATAATGCTTGCTTTGATGCCTGGTGAAATTTCACCTTCAGTGTGGGTATTTTACCTTCTTATCTCTATCATAAGTTGTTCTTCCCTGTGACCACCTTGTCTTGATCATCAAAACGGAGTGGTGTGCGCAGGTTTCTTAGCTTAAGTTTCTTCCGATTGTTTGTCTTCAATCAGCTTCTTGTGCTTGGACTGATTTCTGCATTGCATTACTGTGATTGACATCCTCTCCTTGTAAAGTGGATATACACTTGGAGCAAAGGTGCTACTGATAAAGAACTCATCCAAGAAACGTGGAATTTTGTTACATTGGTATATCTTTATATCTCCATTATTCAGGAATTATTTTTGTGAATTGCAGGTACATGAGCGTCAGACAGAACGGATGCGTACTCGCTCTGAGTGGTTCCTGACTCCCACAGCTGCCGCTCAGTTTGAATGTGCATACGGAGGATGTCTTGACTCAGATCCCACGCTACATGTATTACGTGGGGCTAATGTGCGCTCTTCCTCTTCCAACATTGGTAAGATTGTAAGCTTTGAAAGTCTACTCAGCGGTATCTATGCTGGTCAATGTCACAATATTTTGGATCGCATCCTATCAGGTGCTGGCCTCAGTGCAAGTGCAGAATCTGTGCAGAAGCGTCCTAGCCTGAGACGCACCAATAGTCGAAGTGAGAAAACTCGTCACCTTGTGCACCGAAATTCGAGTAGGAGGAATAAAGAAAATGGGCAACGTGCTACGGATCGGTCTGAAAGAGTTGATCGCGCATGTGGGTCAGGAGAATACACTCCACCTTCAGATCAACTGAATGTCACTCTTGCCTACAAACCTAGGATATAGTGTCAGCGAAACATTGATTGTGTTCATTTTGAAAAAGTATCAGAGGTGTGTTAAAGTCTGCGGTTTTATGAGCTCTCGCTACATTGTGAGCATATGATGGATGTATCTAAATGTAGGTATTTAAATAGGCTCTGTGTTTAACTATGCAAGTTTAAGACCAACAAAGCATGGTTGAGTAGTCTTTTACACCTCTTTGGAGTACCAAAGATTTTATTTACTACTTATTGTCATTAGTTGATGTGTAAGAATGTTTTGTATTTCATAGAGTGACCAATGTTTCCCCCATTGGCTTTTGCCCTTGTTTGAAAAGCTTTGTGGCTTGCGTTTGGGTTAGTAATATGTTCTCTCAGATTTGAGCTTTGCAGAAAATATTCCACCCACATACCCAAATATTCTTCGGGGAAAATAATTCTGTTGCATTTGTTGTTCTCACAGGACCTTTTCTTTTCTGTGAGGGCTTACTCTGAGATTTTTCATCGTGTTCAAAGATTACAAGACTTAAAAGAAGAAATACATGAACAATTAAATTGCCAAAACATTTATTTTTTACAAACCTTCATTCTTTTGTGTGATAAAATATCTGTTTGTTTTCTTTTTGTTGAGAACTGCACAATTTTGCTTTTATCAGTATTTCTATTCAAGAAAATAGAAGGGAGGGTTGATTGCGACCGGGATAGTGGTGAGCTTCCTTGTCAAAGTCCTTTGCTGTTCAGTTTACTCAGGAGTGGCATTAGGTATTTTAAATTTGTATTATTGTAAACATGAGGTAGATGGTTCACTATGTTGGATTGTCTCCCTGTTGGGTTCTATGTGTTCATGGACAGTTTAAAAGTTGGTTAAGTCATTTTATGCATGCATTTAAGGTGCTTGTCTTTCTCCTGTTCATCTTCCCTCTCTGTTTTATGTTTTGTGTGTCATTGTGACTTTTCAGCCACGATTGTCCTTTCAGTTTGGTGATGATTAGTACTTGTAAAAAATATTTGTATTACTGTACTTCTTCAACACATTAGTCCATACCCTAAAACTCTTTTTCCAACATGCGCATGGTGTGCAATTAATTTTTATGGAGGCTGTAATTTTTTTTTTTGCTGAAAGCTTATAAGCTTTCGGTGCATACCATAAAAGACATTTTCAATACTTTCTTTCAGTTATTTGAATGTTAACCAGCCTGAAACTGTTGTCTATCATATATTTATGTTAATGTGTAGTTTATCATATGTGTTACTGTGTGTACCAATTTTTATTTTTGTATTTGTGCAATTCATGCTTGTTTCCAAATCAAATAAGTTTTTTGCACTATAGCAGTATGCATAACCCTAAGCTCACAAAAACAAACTGGTTAACTCACACTTCACATTTGCATATCTGAAGATCTCAGTGTCATTTCTGAAGCAGCACTATGCCACTCATTTTTACTGTTGTAAAAGTTTATTAAAGGCTAGTAGTAGTTGGGGATGATCCAGATATTTGTTCTAAGACCCTCTTTACCTTAACAATTGTATTGCAGTTTAAGGATGTATCACCAATTTTCTTTTACAGCAGTGTTTTTGTGTTTTCTGCTTTGATATTACTATTTTATTGCTTCTTATCACCGTACTGATGGGTACTTCATTCCTCTGTGCAACTTGATCAGTGTAACCCTGTTACTTGCTCTTGACTGATCGATTGATTGTGTATTACAACTTTTAGTTCAAAATGTTACCAAATATGTGATTACCATACTGAAGAATACTTATATTTTCCACATCTTCTCTGTCTTTTGTATGTATGTATGTATGGATGGATGTTTTTGTATGTGTGAATGTAAGTGTATGTGTGTATGCAAGTTGAAGAAAGTGAGAGAAGACAAAAGAAAGAAAAGATAAACCCAGAGAACGGTCAGAATGACCATCTTATGTGAAACATTATGCATTTAAATGACATGATTGGAAATCAGTGGTATGTGGAAAATCTGGCACATTGTATCTTCCCGAGTATTTGTCTACACTAAGTCTAAAGTGACAATAGCTTGGTTTATTAACTCTCAATTTGCTACCGGCCAAATATCTGCCAAAGAGTAACTGTCCAGAAATGACTGATTTATCTTGTTCCATGTTATTATTTAAAAAAATATTTAATGGTTTGGACTGGGCTTTTGCCATATCAAAACGTAAAGTTATGATTTACTGCTGCAAACTGAAATTTGTCCCAAGTCAGTGGGCTTTCTGTAACTGTCCTTGGACGTCATTAGGTTTCTCTAGAACAAAGACAAGCATTGACTTATTTTGCATGCTTGCTGAAACAAGTTTGACTGATTTGCCAGAATTAATTTGACTTTTGCAAATTATGATAATCTTTTTTTTTTAAAAAAAAAAATTTTTGAATGATGTTGCTTTTGTTTCAAAGTCTTTGTACTATCCACTATTCATCCATTTGTTGTCAGCCTTTTCCTTTTCTGGTATTATTGGTCTGTATTGCTGTGCCAAAAGTTTCTGTGCAAAAACAATTACAATTTTGCTTGTGTGTAATGATCCATTTGTCTTTGGAGGACTTGTTACGTTGATTAAACCTGTTTTCACATCATGTATTCTGTTTCCATGATATTTGTGTATCTAGGGTTTTGCATGTGTAATGTAAGTGCATAATAAATGTAAATCTCTACCTGCTGATGGATAGCCCATTTGTATTCAAAACTCTATATCAAAATATATCTCAGTAACTTAGTCATGTTCAGTATTCGCTTTGTTCTGAGTCCACATGTTTGTATTAATTACTAATTTATTATAGTGTCCCAGCTGCCGCTGCTGAGCATCCATGACTGTTTAGATTTTTTCCCCCTTTTTTGGATGTGCAAACGTGGATTTTGTTTGTTCTTATAACATACATGGAAAGAGCTAAGATTGGCTATCTAAAACTTGTTTTGCTTAAACTCATCCTAACTTTTAGTATTCCATTTGTGTTAAAAACAAAAAGTTGTTTCTTTTCTCATTGCAATTACACTCTAGGGACCATAATACAGTTAATTATATAGCGCAGCAAACTTTATGCAGTGAGATAAGGAAATTATTTCTTATCTTAGGGGTAATTGCAGTGAGATAGGGCGTATTATAGGGTTCATAAACTATTCCTTACATTCTTACACAGCATTTTGTATATGATGAAAATAAAATACGTATTCGCTCTCTTTGTATGGTGCATATTTCGTTTTTGATTTGGAACGCTTCTTGCTCTTCTGCAGAAACAGACAAAAGCTCAGGGTAACAGCTACAGGAGGTCAAGTCTTGAACAGAGCAGATGCCAAAAGGGACGAAAAAAAGACAGCAGGTTTCTATACAGCCCTCTGAACTATATTATGGTTTAATCACATTTAATGAATAAAATTTGCTCTAGAAATAACGAGGACAGATGAGAGCAGTGGCACACACAGGACTCTGGGACTTTCAGGCTCAAACCATCGTGGCCAGGTACACAGTGCGCATATGGCACAAAACCGACATTATAAATTGCTTATGATCAAAATCAAAATTTGTGCCACCTAAAAATAACAAAAGTAAGACCGGGTTTAACGGAGGGGGAAAAAAACCTTGCATGGTCTGAATAAACCAGACAGGGTGAAAGCAGTAAAAGGCATAGAAAAGAATGATAACGCGGACCAGCTTTGGGATCCAAAAGTTTCTTTTTCTGAATGAGATGACATGTAATACAAATGTAGATTAAACATGTATCATTCACGATTCCATACACAGAAAATAGTTGCATGTTCGCATCACCGTTTACAACAGTAAGCCCAAAAATATATCTCGTGTCCACATATAACAATGTGGCACTCCAAATATTAAAATGAAATAAGCTAATTAGCAGTGGTTAACATTAACAATTAAAATCAACAAACAAAATAACATGTGGGAACCAAAGAAGACAATGCTTGGCAATATCAAAATACTGAATAATTTACATTAACTGTACAATAACCATAACTGTTTAATTATTATCACATGAAATTGTGTTAAGTGGGCGCACTTCATCAATAATTTCTATGTCATCATCTTCCTCAGGAGCGGTGTGTAATGCACTAACACCAACAGTGAGAGTATCTTGGATGACAGATTCCTCTCTTTCACTGATGCCATCAAGAATTTCAACACCATTGTTTGAAAGAAGATCACTAGATAGGTTATCCATTCTAGGAATGCTGTCCACTCCATTGCTCATTTCTAGAGAGGTAGAAACAAAGGATTCCAGACATCTTTTTTGATGCTGCTTCTCTAAAAACGACTCAATGAAACTATCATTTCTATACAGCATTACTTTACAAGGTTTGATATTGTGCATTTCTAACAAATCAGGGATCGTGGGACAAACAACCACATCACTACCATCAGAAGAAAATGATTCAACTCTTTTCCGTTTGGCAGATGGAGCAAGTGTCACGGATACAGAATTAAGACCATTCCTCTCATTCAGAAATGTTCCAACTCCCAGTGGATTGCCACGTTTCAGCAATGATGCATTAAGTTGTGAACTTGGAATCTGTCTGTACCGGACGGCACCTGACTTTGGCCCAGGAAGTGGCTGCCTGCTATATGTCACTGTTACATCACTTGAGAGGGCTGTTTTTACAGAAGGTAGCCGTATGAGAGAAGAAGGTCTGGGTCCAATTGTCGCCACTGTTACCCGTGGTCCTAACACACTTAAAGGTGTGCCTGTTCTTATAAGAGGCGGTGGATTATTAACACTAACAGTTGGACGAACACTAGGTCTTACCACTCCACGTTGGAGAGCTGCAGAATTAACTGGAATCATGACTTTTTCCAAGGGTTTCGATAGTTCTCTATCATCATCCCAGTCACTAGGACAGTCAGAGTATAAACTTAATGGATCAACTTTCTGTGCTTTAGCACTGTTAGCACCTAATTTTTTGATATACCACCTTTTACATGCATCTTGCAAATTGAGGTGCATTTGTTGGTAGCGAAGCATGGTTTTAGTATTCAGTCTTTGCAGCTTTTTCCCTAGAATCATTACCTTTTCGACATCTTGCTTGTTCTTCAGGCTATGAAATCTGGCTTCCAAGTCTCGGATTCGCTTACTCAAAGCAAATCCTGTTGCTCTTATACCGTCAATTGCATCTCGGAACCAAGGAACCTTATCAAGTGATTGCATCTGATCAAGAGAACGCACACCTTCAACATTATTCAAAAAGTGAGGTGGGTTTCTGGCATGTGATCCTGAAGAAGCAGGATGGGAAACTGGGGCTCTGAGAGTCGGGGGTGATATGCTATTTGGCTGGTTATTAATGGGAACAAGACCAGGCTGCATCAAATTTCCTTGCCGTATAACAATGCGAGGTGAAGTTGCTCTGAAGGTAGCAGGATGAGATGTCCGCTGGACAGCCCTATGTGGCAACCTATGGACTATTTGCTGAGGGGCCCTAAGGATAGTTTGCTGTGGGGCTGTATGGATAGTTCGTTGAGGAGTTTTGGGTCGAACTGAATGAGGCTGTCCTTGAGGTGCTGGTGCAGTGATGGTGTGCATAGCTTGACATAGCCGCCTTTGAAGTGCAGGCCCTGAGGATTTAGGAGGCTGCTGCTCTTCTAGGACAGGCTGCACGAACTGAGAAGGGTCGATGAAGTCATCTTCTTCAGCACTAGTTGGGCCAGCAGTTCCTACTGCCTTGCTAACATCACCTCCCATCTCTCCAATTTCTCCAATTTCAACAGCTTCAAGAAAGTTTTGATTTTGAAATAGGAAATGACCAAATTCAAAAGTATTAAAGGAATCATCTTCTCGAGGAACAGGAGTCTTCTGAGATGTATTTATGTAGGAAGCGGAGGCTTTCGATTTAACATGAGATTTTTTCCTCTTATGATTCTTAGTATTACAGCATTTGCTGTTGTCCTCTTCAAGATCAAGCATTTTCTTGGCATCACTGGAACTAATAGCATCCCTGCAAATGATGAGAAAAATCAATTACTTTACATTGAATTCGAAGGGAAAAAGGAGAGTCCCATAACATACAAAGATGAAGTATACAAACATTTTTTTTTGCCTGGTGTAAGTGAGAACAGCCCAACAAATGCTACGCAGTTCCCACAAGACTTTGTAATTACATAGAAAACAAGCCCAATCATCAAGATTAGAAATTATATCAAGCTGAGCTGGTCCTAAGTTTCTCCTGATACAAGGCTGAAAAGAAAATCATAATAAAAACTAACACATAGCAGTATATTAGCTCATTGAACAAACTCTGTACCAAAGTTACATAGTGGTTTACCTTACAAAACACATTTGGGCAAGTGCTACAACAAATAACTTGACCTCCCTGGCCACACCACCGACAATATAGCTCAGATCCATCCGAATCTTTAGGAAATTTCCCCACGCCATAGAATGAACAGCATCGATTGCATATAAGTACACGGAGAACCTTATGGCGATTCCCCAAATGAATATAGTTTGGTGCTGCTCCGATGTGTCTATTACAGCTTGTACAGTGAAGACGCATTTTAAGCACGGAGTTCACACCATCTGCAATACAAGTAAGCAGCATCAAGTTAAAAATTCGTATTTCAAACTTATTTTATACATCACTCTTCACATTATTTCAAAAGGAAGCTAAGATGGAGTTACGCATACATACTTGAAAACTTTCTTTTGTAGTAGTCCTCTTCGTCTGGAGTAACTGTGAGAACATTTTGTGGGACTGTTATGGAAGAATCTACCGTACAGGGAGCAAGTTCTGCACCTTCCTCATACTCCCTATCTTCAGCTACAAACGTTATGACAAGATTAAATGAAACCTTGGAAAGTTTAACCATGTCAGTGACTCAGAATCAGTTAAATTACTATATTTACCATTAATAAACCCATGCGATGAGTCATCCGAATCATCATACTCCTCAATAAAACGCTGAGTTCTATTTCGCAGAGACCCAGTACCACTCCTAGTTATTCTGACATTGTCTTTGTCATGATCCTTTGGATGTTCCACAGCGCCTACAGCTAAGATAAGAAAATATGAGTGTAAATAATGTCATAAACATATATAGCCATGTGTTGCAAATGAATACTACCTTCAGTACTCATTGAAATGTCCGTTTCCTGTCCTTCTCCAAGAGTGGTGTCCATGTCAGTGATCATTGGTGACAATGGTCTTCCTTTTGCGCTGCTTCCCTCATCCATGGTAATGTTTTCAGATGTTGAGGCTATACCTTCTTCTAGCTTGTCAGCGAGATCATCCAAAGTTTCAACACTTGCTGATAATTCTTTTGTACTACAGTGTTCTTCCTGCGGAGCACTTGATTTCCCTTCTTCAGTTTTCCCTTCACCTTCTAAGGCTGTAACCTCTGACATAGACTGGACTGTAAACTCATCTTTATGTTCAGTTTCTTGACCTACTGGCAAACCAAATTCACTTTCCTTTTCTGGAGTAACTAAAGTGCCAGCTGAATCTTCTTCAGCTTCAGCAACATTTAACATATGATCTACAGTTGACTGCTCATTACAAACTTTTGATTGACTTCCACTGTCAAGTCTACAGTCTTCACGAGGAGACTGTACACTAATCCTATTGTTTAGTGTAGAGCTCAAATCTGGATCACCTAATCCCAAGTATGACTCTGAGAGCTTTTGTGGAGTTGTTAATAAACTTTCAGTAACTGATGTTAAATTAGACACAGATGTCTTATCACAACCTATGGTCTCACTAACACCAGAATAATTATTTGATTCCCCATTATTACGCATAACATTTTCACTAGAAGGGGCTTGACTATTACCTCGTTGCAGAACATTTGTGGCAGAAATTGCGTGGCATTTCTCGGATAGTAAAGGAGTCTCAAACTGTGTATATTCATTCATACAATGCAAAGGACTTTCAGCAAATGAACTAGGTATGAGTGTTGGTTCATTACCAGCAGAATATACCGAAGTGGTAGTTTCAATAGGATTAGCATTAGCAGGAGGATATAAAATCTGAGGAGTGGGGTTGCACTCCATGAATTCTGTCCCACCGGGAGGGAAAATGTTGGTGCTTGGTTCAAGAGCATTTGATTCAGCTTTGTCATTTGAAGATACTCTGTTATGAAACACGTTCGAATGAGGTTGAAAATCTTGATGTTGAAACTGATCCACACACTGCTGAGATTGTGACACATTCCTCAGGAATTCAGTTTCTGGTGGAGGTTGTATGCAGTTCGCAAATGGTAGGGCCGACGCATTTTCAACATTCACATTCAAGTATGGAGAGCAGTATTGCTGGCCGCCGGGAACCTGTGCTTGTCCACTGCTGCTGGCATAACCAGCACTGTCTTCATTTACTCCTATATTGTACACAGCACAACCTAATCCTGCTTTAGTAGGAACTGACTGGGCATCTTGGACGAGGTGGCTCCCATCCGGTCCTCTTGCCATGCCTTCATAATAACTTCCAGCACCCATCTCGTACGTGCTTCTAGTAAAATTAATTCCCATTCCATCTTCAGATTGAAAAGCAGCAGGTACGTTGTTGCCCTTTGGGACATTGATGTGGAAATCAGAATCCACTTGGGAGAAGCCATAATCTTGGTTATTCATTGTATGACTGTAGCCTCAAATGCCATAGGTGCCATTCAAAATGTATTCGCCAGGTGATAACTGGAATAAACAAAATAGGATGAACAAAACTTACAATTTTTATCCCACTGATATTGATGAGTGATACAAGAACTTGGCGGTCGGAAAATTTGTTTTACTTGAAAAACAACCAATAAAAACAAAAAAATGTAATAAACAATGTTACAATATTAAAAAGTGTAGGCATTCGAAGAGTTGTAAAACTGACTAAAAACCTTTATTTTGATAAGCCTTACTAACCTTCAAAACCTGTCTTACGGTATCACAACAACACGGGCCGCTCGCAGAATAAGACGTGAGCTGAACTCCGTAATCCAAATTCGCCGGCAGTAAGCCTGGTATTAATTTCTAAGATGAGATTGTCATGGTCAACCGTGTCAACAAGGCATAGCTATTTACAAATTACGAATCTGCTTCGCGTCAACAAGCCGCCATTGCTATAATCGCATGCGACCACAGGACGGAAACATAAAACCACGTCCGGCAAATTAGCGAATGTAGAGGAGTACGGAAGGGGACTGTATGGGAGCCGAGTCCAATACATATCTCTCTCTCTCTCTCTCTCTCTCTCTCTCTCTCTCTCTCTCTCTCTCTCTCTCTCTCTCTCTCTCTCTCTCTCTCTCTTTCTCTCTCTCTTTCCCTCTCTTTCCCTCTTTCTCTCTCTTTCTCTCTCTCTCTCTCTTTCTCTCTCTTTCTCTCTCTTTCTCTCTCTCTCTCTCTCTCTCTAAAGGAATCTAAAGGCAAGTGCACGGCAACAGTGACAGGGAAGTTCTGTTGATGCGGTTGACATACCCGGCCTTGCCTTGGTAGCACTGGTTTGCGACAGTTTTGTTTCTTTCTCTGTTCGCTCCGCCCACATAATGTGAATCAGTTTGGGCTTGAATTAAATGCACGCGCCTCAGCGATGTACAAGCAGACGCCCCTCGGCTCAATCGTACCGGTCGTGTAGCCACCGGTGGCCCACACGCAACAAATCAGGCAAAAACCTTTCAAGTACATCTAATTCTTCGTCGCTACTGGAAGAATCGGAATCCATATTGATAATTTCTCGAAGAATGAGATTGAAAATCCCCAGTCGCGGGGGTGGGGAAAGCGGGCCAGAAGTGGATCGGGCGAAAACTGAACAAAAACGTGGCTTCTTGCGGAGTTATTAAATGGACTGGAAATCCGGACCACTGGATACACCCTGTCTCTGGACTTCTCATTCCGTCCACCGACAGCTTCCAGAGAGACCACCAGAGATCTCTGCTGAACGGGGCGAATTTTCCGGCGAAAGGGTGTTCTTACAGCGTTCACGATTCGTGTTCGGTACGCGGGTCCGGCCTCATACGACCAATCAGCGAAATGCGCGGTTTTACAACGGCCAATCACGTTTGCCCATACTAAGTGCCGTGCATTCTGCGCACCCGTGTGGTGTAGGAGGAAATCAACATGGCATCCGACAGAATGCGAAGTCCTGCGTCAAGTGAATTTTATAATTCTTCAAGGACCTCCTCGCATGAACCAGAAAAATCTGTGATCAAATATGATGTGGTGAACGACGGTGTGACCCATGGTGTGCCTGTCACTGCCTTAGAAAAGCGTGAAGTGCATGGTAACCGGAATCTGCCTGGTTTATTTGAAACGGCGTCATCTGCGGAGTGTGTTGTGAGGAAAACAGTAAACATAGACTTGCACAATGATTCCCACGAGAATATTTCACATGACTTATTAAGTAACAGTTCAAGGTATGGTATCAAATGTCATACAAGTATGAACGACGAACATTCTCAGAGTGCAAATGTCAGTGAAAATGCGAGACCTACAAGTAACGCTTGGGAAGGTGGATCTGCCTCCAAATCGGCGATACCTGTGCCTGCAAACGGAGAACTATCAGGTACTGATGACTGTTTTGATTTCTAAACTAGCTTGGAGTTATTTTTCTCTCTATGCGTGCGCAGTGGGAAAATATGAGCACCAAAAACTCTTCATGTTGTGCACTCAAACTCATAACCTATTTGTTGTGTGTTATTGCTCTTCCTCTCCTGTTTGTAACTTTTTCAAGTGATTGATACAATTTTTTCCAATGAGAGTAACTCATGTTCTGTTTCCCGTTTTTTCAATCCTACGTCGTACATTCTGTCTGTTTATTCTGTTTTGATTTCTTTGTTTTCATTTGCCTCTATGATGCCCCTTGTTCATACAACTACTTTATTCTTTTTCAGGGCAATTAAAGAAACCTTCCAGCAGTCTTGATTACAAGAAGCACAAGAAAAAACACAAAGAAAGAGACAGGCACCATGACAAGGATGGATCTAGAGATAAAGAGCGCAACCGGGACAGAGAACGAGAACGAGATGGAGATAGAGAGAGGGATCGAGAAAGAGTTAGAGATAGAGAACCGAACAAGGACAGATATAGAGACCGGCACAAAAACCATGCCCATGATAGGGAACGTGACAAAGACAAAGGAAAAGATAGAGATAAAGATAGAAGCAAAACCAAGAATTATGACAAAAAGAAAGATGTATTGAATTCAAAGGACACTGATGGTGGTAATAACTGCCATCCCATTATGGAAAGAAGGTTTAGCCGAGAAGAGGAGAGATCCACAAAGCCTCAGAGTGGATCCTTAAATGATGTAAGATAAAAATTGTGTTACATTTTTGTGCTTAATTTAAGTTGCTTAATCAAATGTTTATTCAAACTTTTATTTTATTGGTCAACCTTTATATTATCTTGCAGGATATTCACCTTAATTCTCCACCGACACCTGCTGTTGACCTTACTGCAGTGGAGCCTTTAGTTGTGAGGGAGGGGATCACGGAACCCATATCTGAAGCTGCCTCAGAAACAGAAGTGGTTGCTGAGCCAGTGGCAAGTTGTGTCTTGAAGAATGAGGGTGTCTCTGAAACAGTGGAGGCATGCCATGTTCCCCTTGCCTCTCTACCTGGTTCTTATGTGGGAAATGTGTGGACAAGCGGAGCACCATCGTCAGAACAATTTGTTGGCGGAGAAGTACTTTTGTGTCATCAAGAAGAGGTTTGTAATGAAATTGTATGTGCATCTGAAGTAGAGGAAAAAGAATCAAGTATAGATGATGGCATCAAAGAAGAAATTGTGGAGCCTTTGGAATGCCAAGAAGCTCCATATGTGAGGAATAGTGTTGAAAGCACTGATGAAGGTTTGCTTGAGAGCAGTGAACAAACGCTTACCAAATGTGAAGTTACTCCTTGTGAAGAGGAAGGAAACCATGTCACCAAAAGTGAGGATGGTTTCCACCAAATATCAGGTGGCAAAGAGAGTCACACTTTTCAATGTACAACTTTAAGTGGGCCTGCTGTGATCAAAGAAGAAAAATCATCCTCAGCAGATAGACTGATTGTTGCTGACTTAGCCGGGACCAAAGAAAGCAAATCATTATCTGTCAGTGACATAAAAATAGGTGTTCCAGCCAAAATTAAAACTGAAAAACGAGTATCACATGACGAAGCTAAATGCAATCTGTCAGCTGGAGTAAAAGATGAAAAACAATCATCTACTGAGGAGTCAAAAATTAGGAGTGAATCAAATGTTTCCTCCACCAGTGGTACTGTAAAGCATTCACATCGTCGCCCGAGTAGCAGTGGATCCAGTAGTCATAAAAGTAGTCACCGCGATTCTGATAGGAAAGATCACCGTTCCTCATCTCATCACTGTTCCCGCTGCTACAAACGATCAAAAATCAAGCGAGCAAGCATAGGAGTTCAGTGCCGAAGAGATAAAACCATTGGAAAGCTAATCCAACCAGCTCCACCACCACCGCAAACATCAGCTTTTACATGGCACCCAGCTCAAAGGCCGTCAAGTTTGGGCTCTGTTTCGAAACCTGAGCAGTATTGTCACCCCTCACCTGACTTGTACCGTTATTCCCAGTATATGCATATTGAAACGCATCCAAATGGTGGAGCTAGTGTAGTGCATATGTACCAGGAAGAGCTTGACCATTTGTCCAAGGATCAGCTAAATGAACTTTCTGATGAATTTTTTAAGGTAAGTGTTCATGATTTAAATCAAACTTTTGCAGCGAGAACAGTTTTAGCAGATTTTTGTCTCACAGGTCTGTTTTGGTGAAGATGAAAATGGAAACGCCTTTCATGTGATGGGCATAGTGCACAACTCTGCCTCATATTTGCCTGACCTCCTGGATTATATGGCAGACCACTATCCCTCTTTAACTGTAAAGAATGGTGTCCTTGGTAGGAACTCTGACATTGAAACCACAAACATGGCATCCTACAGAGATCAGGTAAGGATATTACAACAAGTATCCTGCAGTTCAGAAGGTGCTAAAGCTGATATCTCATATTCATTTCCTTGTATTAGGTTTATCGAACCTATGGTTATGGAACTGTAAGATATGGGCCATTGCACCAGATATCTTTGGTTGGAACTGTTACTGAAGAAGTTGGTGGATTCTTTCCTGACTTCCTCAAACGTCTTGAAGACAATGTATTTTTAAGAAAAGTAAGTTGACCTGCACTCACAGATAAGCATTAGTTCAAAAGTAATCTGTATCCATAATTTTTTCTTGTGCTATTTAGACTATGCCCTGGGGTCCTTTGTCTGTTGCCCAAATGGAGACCCCTCTTGAGTCTAATGATGGTCCAATTTTGTGGATAAGACCTGGAGAACAGTTAGTGCCCACTGCTGACATGCCTGCTAAATCACCTTTCAAACGGAAACGGACTGGTATAAATGAGCTTCGAAACCTCCAATACCTACCCCGTCTCTCAGAAGCAAGAGAGTATATGTTCGAAGATCGAACTAAAGCTCATGCCGATCATGTTGGACATGGACTTGATCGAATGACCACTGCTGCTGTTGGTGAGTCAGTGGAAACACTGTACTGAAAATTTATTTTTGACTTACACCACAAATTAATTTTTGTGTTGTTGTTATCTCCAGGTATTTTGAAGGCTGTGCACTGCAGTGTTCCGAGCTCTCAAAATAGAGTCACTAAAGATGTTGTGGCATTTTATGCCGCAGACTTCCCTGATCTTGTTGAAAAACTACAACTAGATCTCCATGAACCACCCATTTCCCAGGTAAGGTTTGGAACTTATAGTAGAGAGTGGAGCTCAAGTATGCTCAACTTAAACAACTTGTTTTAATACCATGGCCTATTTTTATGCCCACAGTGTGTGCAATGGGTTGAAGATGCGAAACTGAATCAATTACGAAGAGAGGGAATACGATATGCTCGCATTCAGCTTTACGACAACGATATTTATTTTCTGCCTCGCAATATTATTCATCAATTCAGAACAGTTACTGCAGTTACAAGTATTGGTAGGTGAAAATAAATTTCTGAACCTATGTTTCAAGGTATTGAAAATCATCTGACTTAAATTTTTTATTTTAGCTTGGCATGTTCGCTTGAAGCAATATTATCCAGAATCCCTATTGAATCAAGATATCAAACATTCGCGTGTAGTCACTGGTATGAACAGTTGCCATACCTATAGAGAGAAAAAGGATTTGCCAGACCATTCTTTGAGGCCGCATCAACCAGCGTCATCTGAGTTTGTGCTTAGTGAATCATCAAGTGATGATGAAAATTCATCTCGCAAGAAACAGCGTCGCAGGTCATCTTCATCACCTGATGCAAAAAAGAAGAAATCCAGTAAGGATAGAAAAGATAGAAAAATATTAGAAAAGAAAGGCGAGAAGACATTAAAGAGCGTTCAGTCTAATGGGGGACTTGAAGGGAGCACAGGAAAGAAGGACGTTAAAACTACTTCTGAGAATGGTGGTGTATCCATGAACGGTACATATACTGCCAGTGAGATAAAGGCAGTTGATAAGATAGTTGACAAAATACATCGTCCACCAACTTCAAGTTCAACACCAAGTAAACACAGCAACAAAGAGCACAAACAAAGTTCTAAGCATCATGGGAGCAGTAGTGGGAGTAGCAGTAGTCAAAAGTATAGGGATAATAAACACAGTAGCCATAAAAGTCAGGAAGATGGATCTAAAAGTAGCAGCAAAAGTAGAAGCAGCAGTGGTAGCAGCTTCAAACATAAAGACAAGCATGGCAGTAGTTCTAGCAGCACCAGTAATTCTGCTTCAAAATTGAAAGAAAACAATGCAGTTCGTAACTTATCAGCAGAATTAGGAGAGAAGCCCATCTCCTCGGACAGTGTTAAGATTGTTGATTCTTTAAAACCTTCGATACCTGAGTTGAAGGAAGCCAAAGACGCGAGTGAAGTAGATAATGCCTGACGATTATTTAGTTATGTTTATAATTTTATTTATTGCACAAGCTTGTAGTCAATAAGACAATTGAGTACAGGATACCACCATGAAATGATCATGAAAATTTATATTTCAAGTTTTACCCTCCCCCCCCCCCTTTTCCCCCCAAATTTTGGGGTTTTGAGTGCTAGTATTCTTTGTTTTATGTGCAGAATTATATCTTTGTTTAATTATTGCTATTCGATTTTCTCTATTTTTCTGAATCCAGTGTATGGAGAGAAGTGAGTATATTGCTCCTTCATAATTTGTTGATGTAATTTCAATCATGTTGTTTGACTCCACATACCTTTACTCATTGTGAGTGTTGTCTATGTTCTATGTTAGCTGTTTGTAAAAAAAATATATTTTAGCTTTTTTTTGTTGTGGAGTTCATGTAGATAGGTATTGACTGCCAAAAGAATTGATTAATTTACCATTTTAAGTGTCCTGTGTTCTGCCTCTTACCTTTTGAGTTCTTGTTTCCTTTGTTTAAAATAAAAGATGAGTTAAAAATTTGTATCATGGAAAGCAGTAAAAAAATTGTTGAACTTTTGTTTGTATCTCAATAGGCATTATTAGTTCTTATCTCTTAGTGACACAGTCTCCTAAAATGTGAGTCCTATATGCTTCAGTTGTGTGTGATGATGAATGTTATCGCTTACAGTTTGTTGAATGTATTTCTGTGTTAATTATACATCTGATAGTCCTTTGATCTTTATGTTGTATCAATTTGGCCCCATTCTATTTCATTTATCTGATGAACATTGCTGATCAGGTGAACCATCACCGTAGAATAGTGGTACACCAGATCCAGATGAATGTGTTGCTGGTTGATTCCAGGTTTTGTGTATTCAGACAAATTTACTCATTTAATCTGTGTAGTATGGGATTTGGTAGGCGACCTGAATTAACTTGTGGAAGGTGCTGTTAGCTCTAGCAATGAGCCTTTCCAATGTCTGTTTGCTTATATCTACTCTATATACTCTGCCAGTTTACTGTAAGGTGTTTGTGTGATTTTTCCTTATGCTGCATCAATATAGCTAATGTGGGCCATCTGTTATGCTTTGATGTGCATTTTTCCACACATTTGAAATTTTATTTTTAGACATGCAAGCACATTGAGTTTTATTTTTATCCACATTGGTAACTTTTGTGTGTTGAACCAAACCATTCTAAAAGTGAGGTGATTTTTTTTTTCAAACCCGCATGTGGAATTGTTTATACAATTGTATTCATTGTAGTCAAACGTGTGGTATGAATCGCTGGATACTGTGCATTAGTAAATATCCAGAAAACAAATTGTAACCATTTTAAAGGAGTGTGGGCAGCATCTCAGTTCCTCTAAATAATTCACTAACCCTATGGAATAGTCAAATAGACTTAAATATGATGTTCATCACTAGTGGTCTTATAAAAGTTTGTTTTAAATCTTCATCACCTATGTAACTTATAACACTTAGATGTTTTATTCATCAATCATTGTGAAGGTACAAATATAATTTATATAGTAGGTTTAGTTTGCATTTTCATTGTTAAAATATACTTTGCATAAGTATTCATATTGTTGGTAATATCACAACTGTCAAATTCCTTGCATTCAAGAGGGCCTCACTCACAATCGGCATCTTGTAATGTTCTTAAAAACAATTTCGCTGAGGCTGTACCCATGTGTGAAAATCCTGATTTGAGATTTCTTCAAGCTCCTACTTAGAGTTGTCGAGCAGTCAAAGCATTCTTACATGATGATTGAAAATGAATGAAATGCTGTTGAAACGTTAATGAAACAGGTAAACCAAACTTGCGATTTGCGTCACAGTGCCGACATGGTCCTACTGCATTTATAGGTGGGGTAGCGTCTTTCAATGCTGTTCATGTGTGCAATCTACCTGAAAAACCCCTCAATATGTTCACTACTAAAATTTTTAAAAAAATCCAACCCATTTTTATTAAGAATAGTGACGCTAGATTATGATCCAAAAGCCATATCAGCTTGCTTAATGTTAAAAACCATGATGTTGACTGACAAAATCATCAGATCTTGATTTGTATAGTAAGCCTTAGGTTTTCTTTCTGCAATTTTAAACTGCCGAGTATGAGACAGCCAAATTGTTTCTTTCTCACCGTGGGTAAGGAGACTGAGGTGCTATGGTAATATTTTCAATTCCAACTTCATTTGTCATTTCTGCCATTTGTTAAGTTAAAAGCAAAATTTTGGAAAGCTTTTTTTTTCTTTGTAAATGTAGCTGGTTTAAGTGAAATTGAGTAGACAAGGTACAAAAAGGGCCAATCTGAGTCTTTTCATTGAACATCTTCTGAGTGGCAGATTTTAGTCTAGTTGACATTTAGAGATGATTTATTTATGCATTGTTCGAAGAATATTTTTATGTGAAGTTAAAGAAGCTTTGAAGTTAATGTAAGTTTATGAAGACTGGGTTTTCTACACATTTCAAAGACAAATATAATATTTCAAAAAATCTTCACATAATAAAAACTAATTTCAAACATCAGTCCCACATCTGTACCATATATATCGCAGATTCGAACATTATGATTATTGTATGCAACTCTGTCAGGTGCGACTATGTGAACATATTCTAAATACATGTTATAGGATAGATATGTTGGCAATAATGTTTCTTCTCTAAGAGTATATAGGAATGATTTTTTAGCCAGTTTTGTACAATGCTTTAATGCCTCCTGTTGTTGCTTTCTTTCCACTTAGATATGAGAGGGCCTTCTAGGCAAATATTTATCGTACAAGATGTTTATATTTAAAAATAGATTAAAGTGGCCTTTTTATGTTGTTACAGTTGTTTTGTGAACAGTAAACATGATATACAAATCATTGAAGAGTATGTTTTACTTTGAGCCTATCCTCCAAACAGGGCACTAAGACGAGACAGTACATACACGCTAAATATTAGTGTACAACTTCGTACATAATCATACACAGATACAAACATACACACGCCGGCTATGCACAAAATTGTGGGGTTGTCCAGTTAGTGTGGATCTTGCATCATAACGGAACGCACACGAGACAAAACAACCCCCTGGAAGCGACTCTAGAACCAGCAAAAGGGCTTAACGTGTGGTGCAAGTTGTGCTGCCTGCCCTCCAGGCGTGGACGTGTTTTTCGCATTTTCCGGAGCCATGAGGGCCATGCGGCATACTTTCCTTGACGGAACGACGTCTAGGGGTCAGTTTAGACACATTCCACGTGAGAAATCGAAAATTTATTTCGTGACCAAAATCGGAAAAATTGCAAAGGCTATAGCCCTGATAGCCCTGATCCCAAGATAGGGGAGGTCCTGCCTTCGAAGTCTTGCTTTAGAAGTCCTGCCTTAGTCCTGCGCTTTCGGTTGCGTTTTTGTGGCCACATCTTTGTGAGCTGCTACAGTACCTGGAGCGAACTGCGCCCACACTTCGAGGCTTGGTAGCCGCGTGGGTAGCGCGTCCGGTCGGCGGGCGGCTGGTAGGGAGTTCAACTCTTTGCCGATCCGTGCAATTTTTCTGTCGGCTCAGCTAGGACGACGGTGTGTAGAGTTGAGGGGGAGGGCCATTCTCAACACAGCGTCTCTGTTGACGCGTGGTTAGGGTGACTGATCAGCGACCGAAGGGTCGTGGGTTCCACTCTTACCAGTTCTTCAATATTTTTCTTGTGTCTACGCTTGGAAGACAGAGGGTAAAATATACTTCCGAACGTGGCGTCGGTATGGCTGTCTGAACGGCCGTGCGCGCTGCGTCACTGAGAGATGCAAGCGTTGGGTTTCAACTTGAAGATTCCCGCAGCACGGTCGGGCTTACCCCCGTTCCCGGGTCCGAGGTTCTCTCGGTCGCCCGGGGTTTCCGGCGGGGGGGCTCTGTGTCTACCAAGGAAACTTGGTTCGGAGACTCGGGTGTATGCTACGGGGGTACCTAGGGTTCGGTACCTTCGTTTTCGCTCCCTGTGAATCTGGCAGTTAAGGACACGCCGTCGCGACTAGGGTTCGTCGTGAAGTACAGCAGCTTCGGCTGCGTACGATATAGGAAAGCCTACCTCCCCCCCAGTCCGCTCGGGAGTGGCCGCAGTGCCACAGACCAACCAGCCAGTCGAAGGGAGTTGATTCCGGAAATCTGGCTGGCGGAGGGGGCTACATTGACCGTTGCGGAAGCGTGCCCCTGAAAAAGGCCGCTGCGTTGTGCCTGTGTCTTAGCGGCGGTCGATACCTGGTAACACCGGTTCCCATTCGAACACCGAAGTTAAGCAGGAGGGTTCCAGGCGGAGGCCTGGGACGAGGTAGTGCCCACCCATTTTTGCAATTTTTTTTCAAAGGCATCCACAGGAGCTCACTTAAGTAAAACCCGAATATTTTCGCATTTTATGAAAGCTTTGAATTTTAGTCAAGATTGGGGTGGGTGACCGCTGACTTGACTTTTAAGCCAAGTTTGATGTCGGTGAAACCCTCCCCCCCCCCCCAAAAAAAAAAGCTTCCACCTCTCTGCTTTAAAGTTGTTCTTTATTAACAAAATACAACAAAATAACAGTAACACAAAACTTGTTACATGACAGTAGCTGATCCAGCTCTAGGCGGTAAGAAAATTAAAACAATGACTCTGGGGAACACTTGACATTGGCATGCGGCAGCAAGTAGCGAAAGCGGAGAAGATTGTTAAGCCCGCTTCAGCTCGAGAGCTCTGTGATCTTGGTGCATATAAACAGCGTGGCTGGCTCTAGTGAGCGTCGTTTCATGTCCATAAGCGGTACGTGGCGGTAGCCTGCGGGAACAAAGGAGAAGGGGAGGCAGCCATGAAAATGACGAGTTGCGCGTTGAATCGAGTCATAGTCAAGGTGGCCACTCCACTCTCAGATTCGCTTACCTGGGGCGATGGACGTGAGGGGCACGGCACACACGCCCACGACGGGGTCGTGCCGACGGGGGGTCTCGTCCTTGACGATGAAGTAAACGAAGGCCAGCTCGGGTAAGTTCACGGTGAACTGGAAGGTGCTGTTCCACCGGGGGTTCAGGCCTGAGAGCGGATGGGGTCTCGTAAATTGTTCGCTGAATAGTTTGCGCTCGCTCCTGGCGAGCCTCCGCCCCGGCCCACTTACCGTTGTCGTTGACGACGTGCGTCTGCTTTTTCCTCTTGTCTATGGGGTGGCCGATAATCTTGACCTTGACGTACGGGTCCAGGATGTCGCTGAGGCCCTCGCCCTCCGGCTTGGGCAGGTGCTGGCCGCTGATCACCTTGATCTCAACCAGTCGTCTCCTTCGGGGGCAGGGACAAGTTTTGTGTCGCCAGTGTCAACACACTCACTCACTCGAAAAGTCAAACGTGTTTAATTATCATCCATTACCTGTCCTGCAGCGTGTGGAGGTGGTTGACACTGGTTGCCGCGGGGTGGTAGGCGAACCTGGCCAACTCGGGCAGTCTTAAGAAGTCTGGCTTGATGACGAAGCCGCAGCCCCCGTTGTCCTTGAACTTGGTCTCGTTGATGAACACGGGCCTCCCCTGCCCTTGGTAGTTCAACGCCACTGCAAACCAAATCCAACAAAGTCAAGCACAGCTCCGCACCGCAGATGCCGCGTAAGGTGATGCGAGGTCCTGGGGAAGTCCCGGCCCCCGGCCCCCGGCCCCCGGCGCCACCCCCTCACCCAGCTGGCAGCCGGCGTTCCAGTAGTGCCACGGCTGGAAGTTGGTGGAGCCCGCCCTGGTGCCGGACGGGTAGATCCTGCTCAGGCGGCGAGAGTTGAAGTCCACGAACTCCTCGCCGCTCTTCTCCAGCAGCTTGGTGGCCTTGCTCTCCGACAGGGACACCATCTCGTAGCACTTGCCGTCTGCGGACGCAGACGGGTCAGGGGGACCATTGCAGGGCCGTTGTTCGGTTCGCATTGTGGAAGGGAGCCGCGTCCGCCGTCGGCCGGCGCCTCGACTACTCACCGCCCTTGAAGCCGTGGAAGTGCGTGCCCTGGCAGATGTTGACGAGGTCGGACAGGTCCTGGTCCGTCACCTTCTCCAGCTGCGGCTGGTTCTGCGACGACTTGCGGCGCGAGGAGCTCGTCTTGCGCACGGCCGCCTTGTGCTGGCGGCGGTGCGGGGAGGGGGAGCTGGGGCCGGGCGTCGGGGAGGCGGGCCTGGAGGCCGGCGACAGCGACTGGGAGGTGTCGCTGTCGCTGGACGAGTCGGGGGAGCGGCGGCCCGAGCCGCCGTTGCTGCCGGGGAGGTGCAGCGAGTCCATCTCGTCGTCGTCGTCCGACTCGCTCTCCGGGGTGAGCACGGGCGCCGCCTTACGGCCCTTGATGATGACGCGCCGCTTGAGCTGCTCCGGCGACGGCAGCACCTCCATGTCGGGGGACACGGGGTCCAGGTACAGCAGGTCTGCCGGGGAGGGGGCGAGTTAGGGGAGGCTCCGGGAACACGCGCACCCTCAAAACGTGAGAAATAACTATGGGCCCTCTCCGCCGACCCGCCCACCTCCGAACACGTCCGTGATGTGGAAGGCGAGCCGCTTCTGCTGCTCCGACGTGCAGTGGTTCTCCAGCGACAGGATGAGCGGGTACTCGGAGTAGGTGAACGCGTTGGGCAGGATGGCGTCCTTGAGCACCTCGCGGAAGATGAGCTTGGAGGTGAGCGCGTACCCGTGCGTGACCACCGGCTCGCCGTCCGGCCCGTCCCAGCAGTCCACTGTCGAGGGAGAGTCGCTCGTCAGTGCTGGCCGCGGGGAGAGCTGCGGCAGCTGCGGCAGCTGCGGCAGCTGCGGCAGCTGCGGCCGAGGCCCCGAGAGTACTCACGCTCCAGGCACCGGCACCCCCTCTTGAGCGCCTCGACGTAGCCCTCGATGGTGCTGTCGGCCACCACCTGCCGGCCGAGCAGGTACCTGCAACAGCCGGGCCGCCGCCGTCACCACCCGCGCCTCCCCACAGTGCCACAGCGCCGCGTGTGCGCAACCCTTACGTGTTGTGGCTGCAGGCGATGTAGTAGCTGCTCAGCGGGTGGCTCATGTCCTGGTACACAGTCTTGTGGGCCACCTTGGTCACCTGGAACTGCTCCGAGCGGAGCAGGTGGGTGAAGCCTGCGGGGCAGAAGGGGGCGCCCGGTCAGCCAGCGCACGCGCCGGGAACACACACACACACACACACACACACACACACGCCTAGCGTGGCCGCTCACGCGTGCGGGATGCGGGTTCGACCGGCTCTCCGGCTCTCGGCCGCTCCGACTCGAGGGACCTACCGGGACCGGGTGCCGTCGTGACATCATGCCAGTGTCAATGTGTGTGTGGGGGGGGGGGGGGGGGGGGGTTGCCGGCGGAGCGGACGGACACCCGCAGACACGAGCCAAGCCTCCGCCGCCGCCCCCTCCTCCCCCCGGCAGCCGGCCCCGGTACCCACTCGCATCCTCGTCCACACGGGGCCGGGTGGGGCCGCCGTGTGGCCGCTGATGGCCGCGGATGGCTCACCGTGGATGGAGATGCGGCCGCTGCTCTTGAGCTCGGACTGCTCGAAGGCGTCGATCAGGTTCTTGCAGTCGTCCAGCGTCACATCCGCCGCGTCCTGCTCCTTCTTCAGGAAGTTCTGCAGCTCCTGGACCGTCATCTCGCGTGCGCTCCGCGCGTACCTGCGGCAGCAACGGCCGCGGCTCAGGGCACGATCCACTCACGGGCGGCCGCCGCGTCGGTGCGCGCCTCGCTCGAGCGACGCTCGCCTGGTGTCCGTGCTCGCACGGCGCCTGTCGGGTAGGCAACCCCGCCGTGTGCCGCGCACGCGTGTCGTGCGGGCTGGCCTACCCCGGAATCCGCGGGCGCTCGGCCGCCGCACCGGTGCTGGCGGACGATGCCGAGGGAAAGGGCGCGCCCCCGAGCGCGGCGGCCGACGCACGCGGCTTACGGACGTGCCCTTGCAGGCACGCGGCGCGGCAGACATTCCGGAGACTCATCTTTGCGTTCTCTGAGGTCACCGCAGCCGCTGGGCGTGAATGTGTGTGTGTATGTGCGTGTGTGTTTGCGATGTGCGTTGACGTAATGCTCGCAGCTACCTGTGGTAGATCTCCTCCACCTCGGGCCGCTTCATCACCAGCTGGTAGAACTGGACGAACTCCTTGGCGTCCAGCGACGGCTCCCCCTCCGGCCCGATGTGTTTGTTGGTGTCGGCGAGCTGAACGCGGGGTGCAGTGAAAAGTTCATTACACGCACTAGAATCAGCAGGACGTCATTTCATTTAGGAAAGGAAAGATAAAACGTCAACAGCGATAAAAAACAACAACAGTGGAGCGATCGGAATGTCCCGGAGGAGCGCCGCCCCGCTTTGACGAAATCTCCAACGGTCAGGTCGGGTCAGGTGTTCCGAGGAGGAAGTGGACTTTTGTCAAGATTACGTCGCCGTTGGATCGCGTATCTACGCGATAACGCCAACGGCGCCGCCCCGCGGCGTCAGCACGCATCAGCGAGATTGGCCGGGCGAACGCGAACGTACGTTGAAGATACGGAGCGCCTCCTTCTTGGACATCTTGACGTTGAGCTGCAGGAGGAGGCGCAGGCACTCGTCGAAGTGCAGCGAGCCGCTCCGGTCCTGGTCCGCCTCGTTGAACTGGCTCTGCAGCCACCTGCCGACAGGGCGGCGTGTGAGTGCGAGGGAGAGCACAGCCGGGGCGAGAAACAGATAAAACTTACAAATTAAACCGCTTCTCCTGATTGAGGCCCCTCATGACGGTGACGGCGTGTCGCAGCGCCCGCACCCACAGCGCCGCCTCCTACAAGGTCGCAGAGTCACTTTTGTCAGAATTCAGAATACAAAAAGAAAGATAACTTTAGAAATTGGATTACGCTGGTAATCACCTGGGGCGTGCTGGCGACCAGGTCCAGGCTGCGCCGGGAGTCGCCGTAGACGACGGAGAAGCAGCTGGCCTCGTCCACCAGGGGCTTGACGGGGTCCTCGGCGGACTGCTCCGCGCCGGGCTCCGCGCCGCCGCCGCCGCCGCCGCCGCCGCCGTCGCCGCCGCCCTCTGGGCCGGGCCTGCTGTACAGCCGCCGCAGCCGGCCCCGGCCCATCTTATCCTTCATCCTGCGCTGCTCGCCCACCACCTTGTTGCCGAACTTGTTGAAAGTGTCCGTCTTCCAGCCGCGGCGAACGTCCACGATCTCGCTCACTTGGACTGGGAAGCAGAGGAGGCGCGGGGGTGGCGGTCAGGCCGAGGGGTCAATTGGGGCGGGCGGCTCGGCTCGGCAGCTCGCAGCGCCGTGACCAGGCCCGACCCGATGCGTCACACTTTTCACCGTGGTGAACCACGCCCTGCCCAGTTTATTTTTGTGGAACCCCAGAGCTGACGGAAAGCAATGGCGAGCACCCCGATCCTCTCCCCCAGCGTAATGAACATTGCATGTTGCAGATTGGAGCGCCGAGAGTCCGGCCGGCGCAGACCATTTATAGGCTAGGCGCCGCCTGCCGCCGGGTAGCACGCAATGCCGGTCAAGAAAAGGAACGAGCGGGATGAAGGGGGGGGGGGATCGAAAATGCCAGCTTTTGGCGCGGCTCCGATCCGCACTGATTGGATTAAGTGACCACAAAAGAGGCGCCATCTACCCGATTTAAACACGGGGCCGCGAACCACAAAACAGCCAGCGTGTGTGGCATACTCACTGAATCTGGGCTCCGCGACGCAGTTGTTCTTGTGGCTGGGCTCGTACTTGAGCTTGCCGGACACGTCGTCCATGTAGTACTTGCGGCGGTACCACTTGGAGAAGGAGCGCACCTTCCACAGCTGCGAGCCGGCGATGAGGGCGTCCATGTCCTGGGCGCGCGCCATCGCCTCTGCAACACAGACGCCGCCGTCAGCAGCGGGCCGTGGAGCACGCCGAGCGGTGCGGCAGGGAGCCGGAAGGACCGGCCCCCCCCCCCCCCTCCGCGAGCAGGGCCGGTCACAGACACGTGTGACGTGGGGCGGCCCTCCGCGGCCTTGGCTGACATGCAGGGGAGGGGGAGGGGGCGCTGACGGGGGCGCTGCTCCCCTGCACGCCCAGCCAAGGCCGCGTCAAGGGCACGCCGATGGATGGCACAGACGGAGGCAGTGGCCGCCTTCTCGTCCCGGCCTGGCGCCCCCGGGGGGAGAGGGTGAAAGACAGACAGGCACAAGGACGCAGGCAGACAGAGACAGACAGAGGTGTCGTGAAGCCTTGAACTGTGTATGAGCACGAGCGGTTTTCCGTCGCCGTTTATTAGCACTGCCGCCGGCTGCCGCGCCCGCCGCGCGTGGCTGTGCCGCCACCGGCCGGGTTTGACCCATAAAAAGCTCGTCGCGCGGAACCAAAGCCGATCAGCTACTATCGGGGCCTGCCACTGCCGACCGCGCCGCGCCCCGCCCTGTCCCGGCGGCCGGTCGGGGCGGCGAGCCCAATGAGGGCCAATCTGCCTGCACGGCCGGAACCGGGCCTGCCTTTAATTCGGCCCGTTTCGCGTGCCGCCGCTCCGCCCGGCCACGACGACACAGCCTTCATGGGCGGGGTGGGCTGGGTGCGGCGCGACGCGGGCTGCGGGCCTAACGGGCGGCGTTACCTCGGCCGGCCAGCCTGTGCTCCTCCTCCACGATGGGGTTGAGGCAGGGCTTGCTGCACGGCAGGCACGGCAGGCAGGACGCGCACAGCCCCATGGCGCCCCCCGCGGTCCGCGGTCCGCGGCCGGGTGCCGCTGACTGGAAGCTGCGCCGCGCGCTGCGGTCCCGTCCCGTCCCGCCCCGTCCCATCCCAGCCCCCAGGGTTTCGGCCCGCACCCGGACCTGCGCCAGCTGATTCCCACGCCCCGCCAGCCCCCAGCTCTGACTTCCCCAGCCCTGCAGTCCCACCCTCCCGGCGCCCCCCGGCGCCCCCTCCCTCTCCTAAAATCGCCTTCCGGCGGCGCCACCATGCCGCCGCGCCGCGGGGGAGGGGTTATGGGGGTGGGGGCATCGATTCTCGGCTGGAGCCCGCAACCTTGTGCGCGGGGCGCCGGCGGCGGCGCGGCGGCGGCGGGCCGGGAGCACTGGGTCAGCACGCCATGTGTTGGGCCGGTGAGGTGCACCAGACGGCGTACGTGTGCGGAATCGTGCCGGGGGCGGCACATAACACCGGGCTGCGACCGCGAAGCACTGCTTTCGTAGCTGTCTCACTCACCCCTTACGGGACGCCCCATGAGCGCGAGAGAGACAGAGCTACCGTGTTGTCGCGGGGCGCCAGGACGAACACGAATCGCGTTAGAAGACGGACTCGTTTTAACGGCTTGCTGGTCCGATCGTGCTCACGGCTCACGGCCGCCGCCGTCACCTGCAGTCACCTGCCGTGCGGCACCAGAGCCCCACTCCCACGCCTCCTCCTCCCACTCCTCCCCTGACAGATCCTTCCTGACATTTGACTTTCCCGCGCGGCGGCGCAGACCGCGGCACGTGCAGTGCGGGCCGGAGGCGCTTGTGTGTGAGTCAGAGAGCGCGGCCGGTCGCGGCCCCGCCGCCGTCCCGCCTCACCTCGCCTCGCCGCCGCCGCCATCGTATTTCAAAGCGACGACCGGCCGAGCCCCGCGGCCCGCTGCTAAAGATACCAATTAATTAGCCGGTGCAGATTGTATTTGGCGCCGGATGTCGCTCTGCGGGGCGCCGGCCGCCGCGGCCGCACCGGACGCATGACCGGACTTGCGCTCTCGGCTCTCGGAGCGCTCGGCTGCACCTGAGGCCTGAGGGGGCGCCGCCCTGCCCCCGCCGCCCCGCCGTACAGTCGTATTTCTGGTGAGCGCCACACTTAGCAGTCGGGAGGCGAGACGCGTGACAAGCGACAGTGACACCTCGCCTCCCGCTGTGTCTTAACGCCAAGTGCTGTGTTGGCGCAGGGCGTGCGTGAGCGAGTGAGAGAGAGAGAGAGAGTAACGGAGAGAAAGAGAGACAGACAGAGAGCCTTTTAGTTTTAAAAATAATTTATTGGGGGGATATACAACTTACAATGGAGGGGGAGGGAGAGATATAGAAGGGGAGAGCGATAGAGTGAGAGAGAGGCAGAGGAGTATGCGCGCGAACGCCGACTTGACTCGACATTCCGGCCGCTGATTTCACCGTATTTTCCCGCACGTCCCGACCCCCAGCCAGCAGCTGCTGGCGGGGCCCGCCGCGAGCAGCGCCCGCCCACGGCCAAGTGTGTTATTAAGCAGGTCCCCTCCATGGAACGCAGTCCGGGCTGCCGGTCTCATGTCTCATGCCGCGCGGCGCGGTGCGGCGGGTGCTTATGGCGACGTCGCGCGCGAGCAACAGGCGGGGAGGAGGGGGAGGGGGTAAAATCCGCTCGGATCAGCCGTGGCGGTGGCGGCGGTCAGTGCGGGAACCCGGCGGACAAGGGACGGCGGCGGCGTGAACGGTGCCGCGGCTTCCACCTCCCCTCCCCCGCCGCGGCATATATGAGGAATTCCGCGCGCGAAAATATATAGCCAGCAATAAAGAAAGGGGCCGAGGGCCGGCCGGGTCGGGGAGCCGGGGGCCGGACGGGGCCGAGCCCTTGCCAAGAGTCCTCATGCTCGTCATCGTCTGCCGCGGGGGCCGCGGGGGGTCGGAGCCAAAGTGTTGGCCGAAAACCAGCCTGTCGGGCCGAACGCACAGCGGGCGGAGGGGAGGGGGGGGGGCGTGGCATGACACGGCGGCACCGGCACCGGGCCCCGGCCGTGCCGTGTTTATCAATGACATGCAGGTGAGATCACCGCCGGCCCCCGGCACCGGCACGCGAACCGTCTCTGAGGCTGAGGCCGGGGCGGAGGAGGGAAGGACACAAGACACAAACTCCCGAAACAACAGGGCGGACAGGGCGGGACATTAAGCACAAAGGCGACGGCGCGTGTTTGTTTGCGGGGCGCTCTGCTAGCTCTGCTAGTGCAGCGGTGGCGCCACAAAGGTGGTGCAGCGCGGCGCGGCGCGGCCTGGGGCTGCTCCCGGCCGCCGTCACCGCAGCCGCCGCCGCCGCAGCGGACGTATGTGCGTACCGCGGAACTCGGGGGTGTCCTCTAGCGCCGGCTTGGCTTCCTTCTTCTGGACCTGCTCCTCCGCGGCCGGCGCTGGAGCCGGAGCCGCGGCAGGCGCCGCCGGACCCGCGGCGGAGGCCATGCTGGGTGTGGCGGCTGCGGCGGACGTCGCTGCGCCGCGCTGCGCCGCGCTGCGCCGCGCTGCGCCGCGCCGCCGCTCCGGGAAGGACTGCAGCAGCAGCCGGAGCGCAGGCTGAGGCCCTGACGCACGCGGCCGCGTCCCCGTCTCCTCCGACTAGGCCGCTTCTACGGCTAGGCGCACCACGCAACAACCGCCACGTTCGATACGCGATCGACGGCGGCGCGAGGCGCGGACTAGCGGTCGCGGTCGCGGTCCAGGCGGCGTGGCACCGCCGGCTCTCGGGCAACAGCTCGCCAACACACTGACTGAACCGACTCGACTCGAACCCGACGGGGACGAGGCGGGGCGAGGCAAAGCGGAGCGGCGCGGTGAGGCAAGCCGGCCCGGCACGCCACGGTCCGCGGCCCCCGCGGCCCCCGCGAGCCCCCGCCGCCACCCCCCTCTTCCCTCCTGCCATGAGTTCCCCGCGACCGCCTCGCCCCGCGGAGGCCCCCCCCCCCCTCCCTTCCTCTTTCTCCGCGGCCCGCAGGAGAGCAGCCTGTAGACGCAGGGCGGGGGGCCCGGCCGGCGGCGGCAGGCCGTGCCGCAGATGGGCTGGTCCGTCTTGTCTATCTAGCGTTCGCTGGCCCTGCTGGCCCTCTGCTAGCTCGGTGTGGGAGAGAGACCTCTTCGAGAGAGAGAGAGAGAGAGAGAGTGAGGGATGCATAGTGTGAGGGGTGTGTGCCTTCAGGTGGAAAGTATTGCTGGTTGCCTATATACATCAGCAACTTTCTATTGCCCCCCGCCCCCCTACCGACTGCCCCCCGCAGGGATCCCCAGGGATCCCCGTCCACCGATAGACACAATCATATCTGTGACCGACAACAACTGTTCCGAGTTGTTGTTTTCAGAAAAATTCATTTTTAAACCCAAAGCTTATCACTCAAGGTGATCACCTAATCCACCTGCCTGTTTTGGATATGGACGATGTGACGTATCCTGCACGTGTGAGTAGCCAGTGCCGGCCGGTGACTGCCTCAGATCAGTGCTTTGGTTTTGTTAGGTAATTATCAAGGGCGCCAGGAAAGACCAATTAAAGAGTCCAGAAGTCTTCAATAATTTATACCATTTTATTTGCAAATGTTTTGTGCAAACTTTTATAGTTACAGTTTTATACAAATTTGAAGGGCAGGTTATACGGTAAGAACATTCAATATCTAACACTACCAATTAACACACCCTTCCATTACAATAGCTTTCATGATTCCACAATATACAAAGTAAAGTTCTTCACGATTTTTTTTCTATATAAATACATCAATTCATCACACATTCTACTATCCTTGGTTTCAATTCCAATTTCACTTAAATTTTCAGACTTTTGAAATAGTAACAACCTTACGAACATTGATCAAAGAAATATAACCAGTTGCCTGCCTGCATGTATAAAATCTGTGATGTACATTAATGGAAAAGAAACTATTCACAATTTGCTCTTTAATAGAGCAACACTATATGGCACAGTTCCATACTTACAATCTACATGATAAAGAGCACTGATTAGTCTTGGTGAAATTTTTTTTAGGTCATTCAAATGAAATTGAGATGCAGGGGAATATCACAAAGGCAACTGTTAACTTCACTAAACTTTCTTAGGTGATGCAGTTGAACAGTCAAAACAATGGGAGAAAGTTGTATTTCCCTGCTGCTACATAACAATGTCTCAGTGAGACACAAGAATGTTCTCGTCAGGAACAATGAGGAATGCTACAGTTATGTAGTCTACTGAGAAAAGCCCTTCAATTGTAACCGGTACATGATAATTTGTTCACAAATTTTAGAAAAGTTTATTTATCAATCAATCAATTAAGAAGAAAAGTTCTCTCAGATAGAACAGAAGTATAAACCATAAGATTTGAGCTCCCACAACGTTCTAAAAAGCGCATGTATTTATCAAAATGTTAACATTTTTATGTCCCAAATCAATTACTTCTGTCCAAAAATGAAAAATCAGCAGCATACACATCATTGTCCAAATAAGTATTACAAAGTTCATGTTTTTGTTACAATATCCAAGCTGGGGAATGAATGTCATATAGCTATTGGAAAAAAGAAGTATAGTACCACCCCTCCCCTCCCTTCCCTTTCCCCTTTAAACTATCAGAGCAAAAGCAGTCTAAAGGAGAAAAAAATCATTTAGTTACATAAATGAAAAATATGGTAATAAATAACATTTCATTTTTACTATGCAGCATTTCATCTCTGTACAAATTAGAAATCTTATATACAAAAGGTCACTGTCCAAAATGATACAAGGCTATAAAATCTGGTGCTGTAATTCACAGAACTATTGCTCACTTTAATAATAAAGACTGCGGTCTTAAAATGAATCACAGTAGATGACAGAATGAATGTGCACAGACGTTTCAGATCAGCCATAAGTCTGCAAATGCACTATGAAAATATGTCTTGTCAGCAAAACAACTATGTTTTAAACAAATCCTGCTGAAAGAACTGTACTAAATAACAACTTTCCTATGAATTACAGCACCAGGACAATATTTGGTAACATATTCAAATGAAACGTGATAGTGTACAAAGACACACCTCCAAGACTGCCAGAGACTAATTTACATACATACAACTATTGACAAACAATCACTGTTTTACACAGTAGCTGTTTTACATGGTGCACTTAAATAAAGTACAACAATTATCACATTTAAGTCGGTTAGAGCTAAGCAACTGACTGCTCCTAGCTCTTTGTAAGTACCCTACAGGCCCATCATATAAAAGAACTAACTTACTGAATTACCCTAGTAACTGTCAGTTGGTTGTTTTCAAAATGTTGTTCCAAAATGGCATTCTTTATTGTTTGTTCAGTCTATTAGATCAAAGAAACACAGGGTCCTTTCCAAATGAGGTGAATGAGGGATGACAATCCACACATTAACAATAACACGAAATTATCACTTATCAAGAGGGCAACTTTCACATGGGTCTATAACCGATACATATATCCAAACAGTCCTATACACTTAAAACACACTTATCAATATTCAGGAAGTCCTTACATAATATCACAAGCAATCTCCTTGACGAGAGTCCGTTTCTTTCCCCTTTCCGTCATCTTTTAATTCAGTACACACAAATGGCTCTAGAAGGGAACACAGCTCAGGGGTCTCCTTAGGGTATCAAAGTATGAAAATATTTAAAAAAAGAAACAAAGTAGTAACAACAAGAGGCGGCCACTGTTTCCACTTTTCACTTTCACTGCAGGGAGTAGCACTCGCCGTAGGGCCCCAAAGTCCTCTGGGAGTGGGGGTGCTGGTGAGGGTGCTGGTGCGGGTACAGGTTGTGGTCGGCGGAGGGCTCCAGGTGGCACACGACCGTGTCCCCGTCCAGGACGGCCACGGTGCGCGCGCTCGCGATGCCGACGATGTCGTTGGGCACGTAGCGCAGGGGGGCGCCGCCGCCGCCGCCGCTGCCCGGGCTGTAGGGGATGAGCGGCCGATGGTCGCCGTAGCTCCGCGACGACTGCCGGCTCATGTCGCTCTGGCGCCGGCCGTCGTCGTCGGAGAAGTCGGACGCGTGGACTTCCCCGCCGCGCTCGATCTCCTCGTACACGGGGTCGTCCATGCGCAGCCCCCGCTCCCGCTCGCGCTCCCTCTCCCGCTCCCGTTCGCGCTCCCGGATCTCGGTGTAGGTGTGGTTCCACGGGCTGTGGGCGCGCCGGCCCGAGCCGCTCCGCAGCGAGGACACCCGGCCCAGGCTGGGCAGGTGGCTGGCGAGGTCCTCGTGCGCCTGCACCTGCGCCTGGGCCAGCATCAGGTCGTGGGGGAGCTGCATGTGGCCGACGACGCCGGTCCCGTTGTAGTGGTTGGTCAGGTGGTGGGGGCTGTGGCTGTTGTTCATCACGTGCTCCAGGTGCTGGTTGCGAATTTGCTCGCGGCTGTAGTTCTTCGGCGAGTTCTGGAAGGGGGAAAATGGCGAATTGTAGTAGAAACCCTCGACAGTTAAGTCTTAGAAAATGAACAAAATATAAATATAGGTCGGAGGCGTTGTCTCGGACACATGACCACGTACTTTGTGAAGTGATCCCCAGGAGGTGGCCGACTTAGGGAGGTGGCCGCGGGAGTTGGACCTGGAGTATGGTAACGTGGAGACCCGGTTCTCTAGCGGGGACGCGGCTGTGTGCACCGAGCCATTGGGGTCCATGTCATTGACCAGCACGGGGCCCCCATTCTCGATGGTGGTCCCGCGGCCGGGGACATGGACGGGGTTGTGGTTGTGGTTGCCGTGGGACGGCATGTGGGTCACCTGGCCCACCACCATAGTGTTGGACGAACTGCTGCCCAGGCCCTGGCCCAGGCCCTTGCCTGAAGAGCGCAGGCTGCGTGAGTTCCAGCCCTGCTGCAGGAAGGACTGCAACAGACAAGGAGGCGGGCGGCTGATGGCGACTGGTAGCCACTGCTGTACTGACACCTCGGGGCCATGGGAAGGACTGGGAGTGGTTCCAAGGACAGGGAACGGAACATGCTGGGACAGGGGAAATGCACAAGGTGCAGTTTTATGAAGCTCTAAAGGTTGGGTCAGCAGTGGATACACTACTTTGAAGAAATTACCCTGAGATTGCAAACAACTCATACTGCTCTTACACAATTTATGTGCTGTCAAGAGAGACGGGGGTAGTATTTCGGGATCTATATACCTCTAAACATGATACTATATACTAAATTTTTGGTTTAAGAAAGCAAGAAAAAGGTATCTAATACAAACCAAGTGATAAAACTCTAGTAATACTACAAACCACCTCTAATCAATGCATCTGGTGAAAAGGTAAAAAAATAATAAAAAGCCCCTAACAGTGAAACCACTCCTGAATGTATTAAATGTGGGTGAGGAATATTCAAGTTAGTTTGTAAACTGTAGCTATATGAAAAAGAGATTCTTTTGAACAAAATTTATAAATCTTTGAGCACTGTGCAAGGAAAGTGATAATATGGGTAGAATTCGAATGGTATTTATACACCCTGTTTAAGATAGAGGGAAAAGGTAGCACACCACACCACAACATCTCCCATACACCATACTGCAGCACCCAGCCCAGCCTGCACATTTGTTAGTCAAGCAAATTTTTCTCCAAAGTGCCAATTTTATTCCTTGCTCGCTTTATATTTCCTGAGGACCATAAATTACTGTCGGCATTTTAAAAAATTCTACTAATTTAACAAAATGGACAGGAAAGAAGAAGGTAGTGACATATATACACCAGAGGGACTGAGAAAGTATAGCATTACCAAATAGATGTTTTCCATGAAAACAAAGCATTTCTGAGGATAATATGCCTCACAAATATCTCAGAATAATTTCAATAAAACCTTTATGACCCTTGTTGGGCTAATCTATATTGAAAAGTTAGCCAGACAGGTCCTCAGGAAATGCGACTGTGCTGTGCCGCAATACCTGCTTGGTAGTGTTGGCAGTGTGGAGGGGGAGGACTGGTACCCACATTGGCAGCGCTATCAGATCCTCCACCCACGCCAGAGCTGTGGGATGGATGTGTTGATGGATTCCCATTAGACGCTGTGTATAGGCTGGATCGCCTCTCTTTACTGCCGTTGGGAGATGACTTTGAACATCGAAGGCATTTTGGTAACCAAGAGTGTCTTCTGACAAATTTTCTATACTCTTTGCGAACCTAAAGGAGAAACAAAAATAAACAAAAATAAAAAGAAGGAAGAAATGAAAAAAAAAAAAAGACTTTGCTTCTTGCTCTCGGCGAGTATATAACAGGAATAAGCATTTAAGCTTTAAATTTTTTTGAAATAAAACAATGATGCAGTTACTATATGTTACGAGAGAGAAACAAATTTTTAAGGAAAATAGTAAGAGGTGAAACAGAAACTGAAGAAGAGTAGAATGAAGGGAGACAGAATCAGACAGAATGCAGAGGTGAGTGAATAGATATGGATGATTTAGAAAGCACTACAGAAAACCATTACAGGTTTCACAGCAGGTTTATTACAAACTCTTCTCATCATAAAATCTACAATACAGTTCTCATTGCAAGATCAGTACAAAACCCTGTTAGATAAATATCACAGAAAACTATGTACAAGTTGGCAAGGAATACAATTTCTCACACGAGACTTAACAGAGATCAACGTACAAAAAGGAAAGGTAGAAGAAAGGAAGGAAAGGGATTCACAGATACACAGACTTTTCTTTTTCTAGACCAAGAATTTTTCTTACCTTTTCATTTTGAACACAATGGAATATAAAGATAAAAAGTCCTTGGAGGCTATTGAGGATGGTGAAGATGTACGCCATCACAACTGTCTGCTCGTTCAAATACAGAAGGCCAAATGTCCAGGTCAGACCCAAAAGGAAAACCAGAACGATGGCGCCTCTCAACCAGGCCCTGGGGACAGACAAGTCACACAGCATTTTAGAGACGATCCACAAACTTGCTGGGTTAATAAACATAGTTTTATAGCTTTTTGGCACAAGCTAAATTTTTGAGAGAAGCATTCCATTTAATTTAGCACATATGGAACTTGTACTACATGTTTAACAGCTTCTCTTTTGTATTTTCTTATAATGTCTCAAAAACAGATAGAAAATCAAAACTAGCACATGGGAAATAACAGTAAATGCAGATATTTTCTAATTTCCCTGGTGATTGTAAACCAACACATACATGCAATACACATGTGAATAGAACAGCAACAGGCACAAACAACAATTTTTCATGAGGGGGCAAAAAATAATAGCTGGAGCAAGCACAATAAACTTTTCTTGAATTGAATGGTTTAAGACATTTTTGTCTGAGGGCTTTTAGGCTGAATTTCTCTTTGTTTTTATGAAAAGATCAACAAAGTGGGCACAGCTAAGCAATTTTGTGATACTTGCCATGAAACACAAAACAGAAACAAACACACAAAAGAAATTCAGAAGGTGTGTGAAAGGGTCATGCAGATACAGAAAGCTATAGAAAAGACATGGAATGTGTTGACATAGATTGTCACTGACAGAAGAAAAAGCGCACAGAAAAAATAAAGGACGAAACCAACAAAGAAAACAAAACAGCAGAATCTAGCAATCTTTGACAGAAAAATGATGAATAGGTGTTTCTATGTGCTTTGACCTTTTTACTAGATGATAAATGTATTATGCAATAACTTAAAATTTGCTTTAGCAAAGCTGATGGTCTTTTTTGAAAAGTTAAATGAAATTTTAAATCCTGCCCTGGCAGCTAAGGTTGAATATATGATAGATGACTACTAACTGATAATGAAACTGTATGAAGTTCAACCCAAGAGTTGAGGCAAAGTTGGAAAGACAAACAAGCTGCGGCTGCCACTTGCGGATGTGATAAAAAAAAATTCACATACATGCAAGCTTTGATAAAAAGAACTCACAACACGTGCACATCTTAAACTGAGACACAAAGCACAATTAAATTTCGTTTTATAAAAAAGTGATCTTACAGATGTGATCGTAATTTGGTCTGAAGGGCATTCTCTTCTTTCCCACTACGCCATGCAAGAGAACACAGGAAAAAATTAGAAATCAGTGAGGGCCGCCACCGAAGATTATCAGTGCAACCAATCAGAAAGTGACATGATAAAAAATGTTTCATATCACCCAGACCAGTTTCACGATGTCAAACAATACTCAACACCAAACAATGCACTCATTTCTGTAAACAATAGTTGCTCAAACTTATCTAAGAAGCACAAGATGTGATCTCAATTTGACTAGGTATTTCAGCAGCTCCCAACAATAAGGCCAACTGAAAGATAGTGTTTGATAAGCAAGCTTCCAATTTCATCTTCGCAAACAAATAATTAGTGAGGATTATTGTTTTCAGGTTTTCTAAATGAAAGGCATACCTTTTACACACATTCCTTCATCAGACAACATTCTGCACTAGTGCAAATGGTTGTTAATTATCATGATAGAAATAATGTGATTGAATGAAAGAGACAGCAGTGCAATATCAAACAATAAAGTCAAATCTAAATACCAGCACACACATTACTCTGGTAGAAAGAAACAGAGGAAGGGGGATGGTAGAGGCAGATACAAAAGAAAGACAGAGAGAAAGGAAGGAAGGACTGAAAAATAGAGAGAGATTGATGAAAGACAAGGATTCTGAGCTGTAGATTATTTAAGTAAAAATTGTAACTCTTCACAAAAACAATAAAGTGGGAAGAGAAATGAAGCATGAAAAGATATCAACTTATTTGATATTCATTGAAAGTAATTGTTTGAAAAATGTATTAGGGAAGATGCATTGCATAGATAAATCAGGAGATGCAGGAGAAGCAATAAATGCAGTGATGCCTCTCTATTCAGTTCATAAGGTTCAGTAAGGAAGGTTGGTCAAAAAGAACACTCATACAAACACGCAAATAAAAGAATCATCAAGGATAAAAGAGGATAGTCAGATAAGGGAGCAAATCAAATTACATTGCTCAAAATGCACTGGATATTCAACAAACCTTCATGCAAAATTTTTTGTTAGAATGCTTAGCAAGATATCACTTTGCCCTTCTACTTCAAGAAATAGAAACAAAACCAGTTTGGATCTAGAACACTTGTACATTGAAACCTTGTACAATGCAAACACAATTTCCATAAAATCGTATCTACGCCCATATTGACCCTATTTTCCCCGTTTTCATGTTCACAACTTCTGATCAATAATAAAATTACAAAATTTTTCTGGACAAAATCCAGGGGAAGGGTTTTATCCAAAGAGTAAGGAATGGAAATATTTGATTGCCACAGGAGAACTTTAGAGAGATTAATGTGCAGGTCATAGTTAAAATATATAATAAATACTCACTTTGCACTTGCAAGGCGGGAATGTTCTTTACTCTTCATTGCTACAGCAGAGCTCGCATGTCGACACATCATGAAGATGGCCATTCCCAAGAATACCAAGTTGGCCTGTAGTTGAAAAATTTACTTAAAACATTCCTTTTAAGGTAAACTTTTACTGTCAGGATATTAAAAAAAAAAACACTTACAAGTATCACAGCTATCACAGGCCCAACAAAACTAAAGATGAAGAAATTATCAGCTCGGAGCCAACAGTACTCCTCAGTGCCATAAGAAAATGGGTCAACCACACAAGAAATGGCAACAACCACGAGAGGAGCACCATAGGCAAACAAGTAGTACCAACGAACTCGTGACTTTTCTGCTTCAAACACTTCTATCAGCATCACATACAGCTGGAATCCTGCCAAATTACATACAAATATAATATATCAAAAGATAAAAATTAGAATATTAGAAAATGCATACATCCTTAATGAACACCTTCCACTTACCTTCCAAAAACATCCATGCAAATGCACAGAGGAAGAAGAAATGGAGAAGTCCAGCAACAACTCCACATAGAATAGGTATGTCAGTTCGTCCAATTCCAGCCAGGAACAAGAGCTCTCCAAGAAGCAGGCAAATGCAGAGATTCTTGTGGATAGTTGTGCGATCCGACTGCACACATAATAAAATGTGTTTTTCAGTATCAAGTCAATTCGAAATTGTCATAAATGTAGAATGACAAATTGCAGGGCCCAGATTGATACCAAGTAACCACAATGATTTAGTGAGACAAGTAAATGGTTTCAAACACTTTTAAGGATGTAATCCAGTTCAGTCTTCTGGAATGATTTCTATGGGAATAAAATGGTGCCAAACTACACACTAAACAAAGGTGCACATGCATAAATCTTGGTTTGAGGTGAGATTTATTTATGGTATGATGCCAATTAGTGATGAATGTGTTTCAACAGCAGATAACGAGCACTTCATTGCATGAGTCAATGAGTCAATTGAATGGAAAATAAACAATGGTGAAGAGCACAGCATATGAAATTATAATGAAGTAGTGAGATGAGACTTTCTTTGCCACACCAATTTCAAACGTCATGTTCAACCCCACAGTTTCTGAATTATTTTGTATTCCAATTAAATACAAAATCCGAACTGAGGTGTGCTAGTTCAGTGCATTAGTGGCTTAAGACAATCAGAATAGAGAATGGTGCACAGTTTGGATTGTCTGATTAAGCGAATGAAAAAATCAGGTTTAAGAAAATAGAGCAAAGCGATACTAAATGCAAAGCTAACACCAGTGGCAGATGCACATGCAGTATGGAAAGCTGTTTGAAAATTAGCTACTGAAACAATGGAATGAATAGACAGGTACAATTATCTTTAACTGATTTTTTTTAAATGGAACTTTTGGTGGAGTGTTAGTGCCTTCACAACCGCTTTACAAGAACAAATCATTGCAAGTGTCTGATTAAGTGGAAGTTTCAGGAGGACAATTTTTCAAAAAGTGAGCAGCTTTTTCCTTCAAAACTGAACGAATATATGAAAAGGGAATGCAGACAAAACAAAACAAAACAAAATGTTACCTGTGAGAGTAGTTGATAAAATTTCAACTACAAGTCTTTATTCAACTAAAAACAAAAAACAAAATTGTACAATAAATACAATGTAAGCGTTAAAATTTCATGCTGCAGAAAGCAATCTACAAAAATAGGCATGATCTCAAAAGGACAAAAGCAGCTGTAAAGGTGCGAGAGCAGAATGAAAAGAAGCAAATATGACAAATGCACAATAGATCACAGTTATGTACAGTAACACATTTAAAAATCATAAATATCAATAAGTATTAACTACAGATACTGTCACAAGAATAAGAAATCATACATGACTGAAAAATGTACAAAAGACTATCGTACACAAATGAACAATAAATTACAAGGGAACAAAACGCAGTCAATAAATTATTATCTAATAGGTAAAAACTATCTCAGATATCTAATAATAAATATGGTCTTGTATACTGTATACTACTGAAGCACAACATTCAATTTTATAACTAATCTAAAAAAAAAAAGTTTTTAAAAAGTAGGAATACTATCTACAATTCATATTCAGTATCTACAATCTTCAAAAATCAATGTACTAATTATAAAGTATCACTTCAGTAATATATCAAGGCCAGTCTTGTCTTTCTAGGGAGCACAGGTACACAAGTGAAATCACAATTCCTAACTAATGTATTCATATTCAGGACTATCTTCGCTGAGAGCCCTTGAATATACTCTAGGAATCTCCATGTTATATGCAACATCATGCCTCGCATTCCGTTGCCTCCCAAGTGGTCTCCTAGACCAATAATTGGGTTCTAAGGGGGTGTGAGTCATAGATAAACTATGAAGCGCCTGTGCGCATGTTGGTGTGTGACTTCGAGACTGGTTGCTCAATTCATTATAGATTTGGCAGGTATGATCAGAGACGGAATCACATCTAGTTTCACAGAAATGATTTTGAGAGGGTGGTCTCATATGCCTCAGAGTATAGGCTCCATTGCATGGATGGGGCTGGGAAAGATGTGCGGGTAAACTTGTGGGTCCATCGCAGCCATGAGCTTGCGATCGCAAAGTATCGCATGCGTGGCTGCGGGTGCAGGACCTGCTGGAGCGATTAAGCGTATTGTTGCGAGAACTCATACAAGTTCTGCCATACGTATCACAATGAACTTGCTGCGGCCTATGGCCGTGAGCATCCTCGCACGGGTGCCCGTGCGTTTGAGTGCACGGCGCATTTCCTGCAGGATTTTGGTGGTTGCAGTTTTCACCGCAGGACTCAACGCACAAATGCCTGTCAGTGCAGGGATGTGCATGCACTTGACTCCTTGGTTGAGTGGTAATGAGATTATGAGGTTGATTAAATGATTCCCCACATAATTGATTGATGTGATTATGAACTTGCGAACGAGGAGGAGTGCATGACTCTGAACATAAATCCTGCATTTGACTACATGATTCATCCTGTGCTCCACACTGACATGATGACTCTTCCCTTCGTGAGCAAAGCTGACTTAACATTTGACTGTGCGATGAACTACGGGAGGTGGCACTACATGAACTTCTACAGAGGTGTCTACGTGGCAAACGATTTCCAGCACTGTTCCTCTTTACCTTGAGTCCTCGGAACAGTTGGAAGGTGAGAATGGCGAGAACCAGGCACACCACTGATATCACACAACCCACGTAGGTGATAACTTGTAAAGCAGCTTGATGAACTTGAGGTAGAAGTGTTGAATGGACATCCATCAGAACAGCAAAGTTTGTAAGATGCTCGCATTCACACACTGTGTGAGTATGGTTATTGCTCCGCACACGGCACCCTTCTTCAGACCATGTACTGTTAAGGAAAGAAGAGAATAACATTACGATTTTACCAAACTCTGTAGTGATATAAACAGAATTGAAACCAAGCCCAAAAGTAAAGTTTGTTCTAAATGAAGATTGGTCTCGCCTCTTACCTCATAGTATAATCCCAAAATACACAAGATGGGTTGCTGACATTCTCCGTGCGGATATGTTTAAGAGTAAGGCGGACAGGCTCCGATAGTTGGATATGCCTTCCTTTCCCAAGAGAGGCAGAAATTATTTTACTGTTCAGGACTCGTGTAACATTGCTGACGACACCAACACTGTTTTCAACCTAATAAGTAAAACAAAAGTCAGTCTGAAGTTTCAACATTTAAATGACTATGAAGATTTAAGTATTTTATAAAGTAACATACAGGGTCTCCTTTAGGTTGTAAGATCTCTTCAAGACGATCAAATGCAACAAAGACTAGACGGACTAGTCCTTTGTCGGAATTGTCTAGAAGAGCACCTCTGGGCAGCTCAAGCCAATCTCCATCAGATACAATCCGTCCATCCCATGAGTTCAGTGCCGCAGGAGTAGGGAACTGTTCCGTTAGACCTATACTCCTGTTCTCGAGAACTCGAACACTGAGCACTGCAAGGAAAAATATGGTTCATATTTTAGTTCTATGTGCCTGTGTCCAGGTAGACAAGTTTTGTGCATTCAATGAAACTTACATATATTTTTAAAAGATTGGATGACAGTCTTCTCAGTCATGACAGCATCAGCAACGAGGAAAGCATTTTCCTCTAGTCCAATGAGTAAAGAGGTGGCAACATGCATCTGTTCTCTATAGCTTAGGTCATGCCAACTAGGCATGTGAGCTGAATCAAGGAGGTTGGAGCCAGTTCTGACTGCTCCATGTAGGAGCTCAGTCACAATGGCTTCCCTTTGTTGAAGATCTGGGAATGTCTGACTGTCTTTGGCCAACTTCTCCGCCATGGCCTTCATGATTTTGGTAGTTGTCATCATATCCCCACCGTACAATGTTTTGCTACTTGTGACCTACAGAAAAAAAGCAGTTTGCCAGTGACAGAAATATTCCCTACAGTAAAAATGTGTAGCAGCGAAAAATATTAGTGGGCTGCTTACCTGAGCCAGATCGTTGGCTATACTGATTAATGAGTCCCCTTCATTTACTCTGGATTCAAGGCTGGTCAGCCACACAGACCGACATTCACTCAGGTCTGGAGTCGCAGGTTCCCACATGGATGAAGGACTGCAGCGCCATTTCGCAACACCTGTTGCACCGCCCGGACAAGCTTGCATGGCAATCTGAGGAAAAACAATTTACGGAAGTTTGAGGATCAGGACAGGTCGATTTCAGAACCGACGCGGAGGAGATGTTCTCCTGACACGAATACGCACCTCCCCGGCCCGGGTCCAGTTCCAGTACAGTCCGCGAGCAGTCAACGGACTGCAAAGGGACAACTCCCCTTGGAACCACGGGTTACTTGATGACAAGGACGAGTCCAGGCTCGACATTGAGGTCGCTGCGACAAACAGGGTACAATGTCCGTAAGATAAAACAGCTCTGCCGAGAAATAAATTACGGACAGAAAGTGCCCGGATGTACATACCGGGTGTGCTCGATGGCAGGGGCTGCTGCTCCGAGGGGGTCTGCTGAGGCTGGTCGACAGGGCTGAGATTCAGGCCGGACTCCCGACCGGAGCCGGGGCCGGGGTTGGGGTCGGGGTTCGGGACCGGGCTCGGCGCCGGGGGAGGTGCGGGGGCGGGTTCCAGCGCCGTCTCCTGCTCTCGCTCCCGCTCCCTCTCTCTTTCTCGCTCCCGTTCCCTCTCCCGCTCGCGCTCGCGCTCCCTCTCTCGCTCCCGCTCGCGGTCGTGTTGCTGTGGCGGCGGCTGCTGCTGCGGGGGCTGCGGCTGCGGCGCGGCGGTCCCCGGCCGGTCGGTGGTGGTGTGCGCCGCGGTGGCGGCCGGCGAGCTGCCCCCGGGCCCCGTGCCGGCCCCCGCCGTCCCGTCCCCGGCCGACTCCGAGGCGGGGGCGGGCGCGGGGGCGGGCGTGGGCCCCGCGGCGGCCTGGGGCTGCGACGGCGGCTGCGGAGGGGCGGCGGGCTTGAGCAGCCCCGGGGACACCTTTGCCGTGCTCCACACGCTGGGCTGGGAGGTGATGAGCCAGGGCGGGCTGGCGCGGGGCGTCGACGACTGACTCGACACTGCAAAACAGCACCAGGGACCGGTCAGCACTGCGGCGCGGCGAGCCAGAAAACTAACCGGAAACTACAGATGTACGCACCCGAGTCTGTCAAGCGGGCACCGCGCCCTCCCCTCCCTCCCTCTGCTCCTTCCCCCAAGCACGCCCAATGCCCATTCCATTCTACTCACCGTGGACTCACTCCCACACGGGAACCTCCTGCCGGCCACACAAGTTAAGCGCAGCACTTCGACAGGAGTGTAGTCCGGGCCGGGCCACCCGTGCATCGTATTTTATGAAACACCCCGCAGGCCAGAGCAGAGCAGAGCAGAGCTCAGAGCAGAGTCCCGCCTGCCGCTCCTCGGATGACACCCCGCCCGACCGGGTGACCCAGAAACCCTGCCCGGTAACTTACTGTATGCCGGCCCCTTCCGGGGACGGACACGCGGCCCGGAGGCGGCCCCGGTCGCCTACACCCCCGCCCCACGACAAAAACACAACACGCACCATGCACCAGCCGGTACCCGGTACTTACCTGGCGTGCACTGGTAGTGGGCCTCCAGGTACTTGAGGGTGCCGGGGCACGGGTCCCCGAACATGCTAGTGTGCGCGGCCACGCTGCAGCTCTGCTGCTCGCTACATCTGGAGACACAAAAAGGAGGGAGGAGGGGTTTCAGCACGAGGAAGGAGCAGGGAGCGAGCGGGAGGCACAGCACAACACGCGGGAGACAGTCCAGCGACAGGAGACAGTCCAGAGACAGGAGACAGGCGAGCACACACAGCGGGCCGCGATGAACGGCGACGGTCCCGGACGGCTTCCAGTCGTGGGTCGGCGGCAGCGGTGCGCTGCGTCAGAGTTGGTGAACCGAAGAACCGGTCGGGGAGGCGGCAGCGGCAGCCGGGGGGTGGCCGGCGGGCCGCCGCCACCTCGCCACACCCCCGTCCACCCCCCGGCCACCCAGTCGGCGGCACTTGTCCGGCCCGGCATTAGGAAGTCAAGTCCGCACTAATATCCGGCCCTCCAGCCCTGCCCCGGCGCCCGGCGTCCCCTGCTGGGCGTCCCCTACCCGCCCGGGGAGGGTGGAAGAAACGGCCGGGGCGCGCGTGCGGCGGCGGGCGACAACCATGTCATGTCGCCGGGGGCCGCTAATGAGAAATAAGCATCTCGCGACACTGGATTCTCCCCGCCTCCTCCCCAGCCTGCGGGCCTGCGGGCCTGGGGTGGGGTGGCAGGCGGGGCCGCGGCCGGACACCGCGTCTCACGCTGACATTTCACCCTCCGCACTTTTACTCCGAAAGGGAAAACTCCTGGCCCGTTTTCGCGTCGGACAACCTTTTGGTTTGGGGGCGCGCCCGCGCGCGCGGAGGCAGGTGAGGTCGCCCCCCCCCCCCCCCCCCCGCAAAGTTCAGGGCGCGAGCAGCGCGGCGCTGGCCGGCCGGGACAGACCGGACCAGACGAGGGCAGCCGGCCGCCGGGGCCCCGCCGGCCTCCGCTAAAGGTCGCTTTGTAGTGGCCGGGCCGTCCACGCCAGCGCCGTACCATTCCATACCGCACTGCACAAACTCCGGGGGAGAGAGAGTGAGAGAGAAATACGGGGTGGGGAGGGGGAGGAGAGGGGGTGCGAGCGCGGGGAAGCTCCTACAACAGCACGGAGCACGGGCACAATGGTCCGGGGCCGGGTGTGGCCGGGCGTGTTACACACCTGACGCAGCAAGCACTCCGCGCCGCGCCGCGCCACGCCACGCCCACACGTGTAAGCACGGCACACGCGCGGTGGGAGGGGTACAAACACAGCCGTGACGCCCCCGCCTCGGGCCACGACGGCTTTGCCTTCTCTCCCAAATCGCCCCCCTCCCCCTCCCCCCTCCCTCCGTACCCCTGCCTCCGGCGGCCCCACCTGGAGCACACGCTCACACGGCCCGCCTGCCACGCCGCCGCTGCTGCTGCTGCTGTGTACGAGACAGACGCGATTTAAGAGTCCCCGAAAAGGGGAAGGGGAGGGGGAGGGGAGGCGGAGGAGGAGGGAACAGGAGAGGAGGCGAAGGGGGTCGAACGTCGCGCCAGTAAAGGCGCCAGTAAAGAGTAGCGCGAAACGGGCCGGCCGAGCGGCGGCGACTGACTTGCAGGGCGCGGCGTGGCAACCCTTCACTTCCCTTCCGCCTCGGCGCCCGAGGCCCGAGGGGCGAGCGGCGGGCGGCGCAGGGCCGGGCCCAGAGGGCGCCCCCGCAGGGTCCCCTACAGGGTCCCCTACAGGGTCCCCTCCCCCTAGAGGGTCGCAGGTGGGCACGCCCTGCAGGGAGGCGGCGGCAGCCTCGGCGAGGTGAAGGAGGAGGAGGAGGAGGAGGAGGAAGTGGTGCAGATAGGCTCGCGGAGTCGCAAAGTCGCTGGGGGCGGCCGTCAGGTCTCTTGATCGAAAAGCCCGGCCGGTCCGGCACGGCACAGTCCGGGCCGGACCCCAAACTCCTCGCCGGACACAGCCTTTGGGCCCCAGCCCTGCCCAGCCCGGACCGATCTGGCCGGATAACCGAGAGAGGACGGTCGCAACGGCACGGCACGAGGACGATTCGAGTCGATTGCCTGGGTGCTGTCCCTCTTTTTCTCCATCTCCACACTCTCTGCCTTCCTCTCGACTTTCTTATTCGTCTTCTTCACTCCGCTCCTCTCCTCTCCTTTCCCCCCCCCCCCTCTCTCTCTCTCTCTCTCTCTCTCTCTCTCTCTCTCTCTCTTCCCGCGTCACTCCATTAATCATCATCAGGTACGGACAGGGAGGGGAGGGAAGGCGAGGAGAGGAGGGAAGGGGGGGGGGGGGGGGGGCAGAGGGAAGGGGGGGGGGGGGGGGGGACACACGAGCGAACACGGCAACATCCAGAAACTCGTGTTCCGAGCTGGTCGGGGGGGCAGACCGGGAGGCAGGCAGGCAGGCAGGCACACGGCAGGTGGGGGGAGCCAAGTCACACACATTCCGGTATCATTAGAGTTGCAAGGCATCTGCCGCCCTCATTCCGGCCGCGTCTCCCCCGCCCCCTTTGTGTCTCACTCACTCCGCTCCGCCGTTATTAATACGGCACATGTCGCGCATTGGATCATATCGCATAAAGAATATAAAGTGATGCTCCAGTGGGGCGCGGCTGCGCGGTTGCGTTGCTGCGCGCGCACGGCCGACGCCGACAAACTTGTGTTACCAGCATCACTGCGGGGCCGGGGGCAGGCAGAACACAGGCAGGCAGGCAGGCCAGGCCGCCGCAGATAGGCAGGCAGGCACCGTGTGTGAGCGGGGATGAGGGTTGTGGTGGGGGCAGACAGGGTTGTGGGGGGGCGGGGGGAGCCAAGTCACACATTCCGCGGGGATTAGAGTTGCATATCGGGGATGATCTGCCGCCCTCATTCCGCCCGCGTCTCCCCCGCGGGGATGAGTGTTGTGGTCCGGGGCGGGGATGAGGGTTGTGGTGGGGGCGGGGATGAGGGTTGTGGTGGGGGCGGGGATGAGGGTGCTAAGTGGGGCGGGGGCTGCGCGGTTGCGGGGATGAGCGCGTGGTGGGGACGGGGATGAGGGTTGTGTTACCAGCATCACTGCGGGGCCGGGGGATGAGGGTTGAACACAGGCGGGCCGAGGCCGGGGCCAGATGACGCTGCGTCGACTACACCGTGTGTGGGCGGGGATGAGGGTTGTGGTGGGGGCGGGGATGAGGGTTGTGGTGGGGGCGGGGCGCAGAGGCAGCACTATGCGGCCCAGGCCGCACACACACGTCTCAGGGCTGAGCCCGGCTCGTCTCACAGCCACCTTGCTCCGCCCCGACCCGCGCCTCGCCCGTGCTGCGCTCTCCAGATTGCCGACTCGACTCGAAACCGTTCCAACTGTACGGAGCGTTTCATCCATAGCAGAGCTCTGCTGGTCCCGCCCCGCCCCGCCGGCCCCCGCCTTACGCCCGGCTTACCCCCTTCACTTCGCCCTCCGTACCCCCTCTCTCTCTCTCTCTCTCTCTGTCTGCCCCTCTATCTCTCGCTCGCTCGCCTTGCGGAGGCTGACACGGGCCACTGCGGCCCAACGATTATCCGATTGTCTCCAACCGCCCCCCCCCCCCCCCTCCCCGTCCCCTCCCCCCCCCCCCCCCCCCCGTCCCCTCCCGGCCCGCCCCTGCCGCCAGACGGCACGCCGCGGCCACGCGGTGGCCACACCGCAGCGTCCGACCGAAGACGGTGCAGAGGCGGCAGCCACCGCGAACCCATGCGCGCCCTGCCCGGCGTGTGGGTCCACCGGGGTCCTTCCAAGTCCTTGGGGGGCCTCTCCGACGTCCTCCAGTGCCTCCCGGGGTCCTCTCCCCCCCGCCAGGCCGGCGGAGAGGCGGCGGTGACCGGCATGGCCGCTCGGCGGCGCGCCGGCTTCAAGTGGCCCAGGACCGGGCGGGCCGGGCGCCCTCCCCGCCCTGTTCTGCACCGGCCTCGGCCAGCGTCGTCCCCCGCAGCACTTTGTGCTGATCGGCACGGCAGTGTCTCTGCACTGGGGCGGACACCGCCCCGCCGCCGCCGAGCACGACAAGATACCCCCGGAGTCGCTCGCCCACTACTATATACCCGCTAACGCCAGCAGCGCTGGCAGCCACGGCGGGGGCACGGCACGCAGCTCCAGAGCCCTCTCTCACTTCGATCTTCGACTCTTATGTCCGTCTCTCTCTCTTCACCCCCCCCCCCCACTAATGGTGCTCCGCCCACGAGAACTGTTTTATGCAAATCTACTCTTGCCTCAGCTCGGGCTCCGCGGGCCGGGATCAGCTCAGCGAGGCAGCGGTGCCCCGGTGGTGTGCCCCCACTCCCCTCCCCCGCACCCCGCCGAATCAAAACGCCAGCTCTCCTGCTGCAGGCATAGGAAGGCTGAGTGGGTTCGTTTCGCAGCCCCCGGCCGGCCCGGTCCCCGGACGAGGACCTCGGGCCGCGGCGCCGCGCGCTGCAATTCTCCTCGCGCCCGCACCTCCGCAGTTATAGGAATACAAAAAGAAAACCTCGGCATTTTTCCTTCTTTGGATTATCCGCGTTAATTAATAAATTGGCATCGCGCGAAAAACCCCGCCGATCCGGACGAGTTGCCGCGCCAGAGACGTAAAAAAAAATAAATCAAATTTAGGAGGCTGGCCGTGAGCGCGCGCTAAGTTTGCTCATTCCCAAGCACCTCTTACTACCCCCCCCCCCCCCCCCCCCCCCCCTCTCTCTCTCTCTCTCTCTCTCTCTTTCTCGATTGGTTTCCGGGAGTAACCAGTCGCACATCACCCTCTTCAAAAAAGAAAAAAAAAGGCAGAAGGGAGAGGAGAACAGCGAATGGGCCCATCGGCACACTTCCGATCCCCTCGATTGGTTTGAACTAATTCCATCGCCTTTGCCTCCTACTGCTTAATTTCGGCATTTGCCAGTGTTCTCTGCCGGGGCAACCCGCTGGGATTAGGAGAGGAGGGGGGGGGGGGTGGTATGTAAGCAGCGGAGGCCCTACGGCAGCGCGGCGGCACAAGCCCTGGGGGGGCCACCGGACCCGGCAGCCCCGGGGGCGGGCGGACCCGCACGCCTCGGCAGGTGCTAATATCAAAAGATTAATAAAAAGGCGCGCGCGCAGAAAAAAAAAATAATAAAACGGCGCTCCGAAGCGCCTGCAGGTGCCGGGGTAGGCTAGCCCGCGCGACACGCATGCGTGCACGCGCCAACGGCTGCCTACCCGGTGCCCAGGCCGGGCAGGCACGGCGGTGCAGCAGCACCGCGCCCTTCATCTTCCCCGAAAATTGGGTCGCATTATCTGCAAATCATGTGTCGGCGAGCGCGCGCCCCGGCGGCCCCGGCGCTCGCATTTCCAATTCCGATGCCCCGGCTAATTCCCCCCCATTTGCCGGGACAGTGGCCACGGCGGCGGCAGCGGCGGCGGGTCTGCGGGTGTCGTGTCGCGTCGTCCTCGTCGCACCCGGCTCCCGGCACGGGCACGCGCCGGCAGCGGGAGTGAGACAGACTGCGCATGACGCGCGCTGCCCCGCGGAGCGCCGCTGCCTCCGCACTTCCGGGTCCGCGAGCCGCAGTGACCCGACTCTGCGGGGGGTCACACCGCGAGGCCCGGCCCGGCCCCCGGCGGCGGCGGCGGCGGCGGTGGCGGCGGCGGCTGCCCTGATTGGTCGACACACCACGATCAATCTATGCCAAGCCACTCCGTGTTCCCGGAGGCCCCGGAGACCCCCAGCACCGCCGCCGCCGCGCCTCCTCCACCTCCTAGGGGCCGACAAGTCCGCGGTGTTCCCCTTCTCCCTCAAGGACGCTCGGCTGCGGCGGCGGCGGCGGCGGCGGCGCTCCGCGGAGGCGCCCCCGAGGGGGCCGGGCCTCATCTGCGCTTGTCAGGGCGCGGCCGCCGCCTCTTCCTCCTCCAGCCCAGGACAACGACGACGCCTTTTTTTGTGTTATTTTATCAGACAGGTGAAAAATGACAGGTAGCCGGGAGTGGCCCGCTTGTAATATAGTCGCAGGCGGGCGGGGCCGGCGGGGCGGGCGGGGCCGCGGGGGGCAGACATCGCCTCCCCATTTAACCCGGATTCCCCGACACCGGAGCCGAGCGCTGCGGGGTCGGGGCCGGGGGGTGGGGGGCGGCCCCCAAGGGGGCTATGGCGGAGCACAACAACTGGCGACCCCAGCCAAAAACACAGAGAGAGAGAAAACATCACAGTTAAAATAAGATGAGCAGTGTGGTGTGGTCTTATACTTCATACGTCGTGCGCAGATTTGCAGCGAATGCAGTTCCTCTTCGCGGCGGTTTCGCCACGAACAGAAGTTTGCAGGTATAATAATTATTCCGAAATAGCCACACACTGCCAATTAGTTTTTTTTTAAATTCTAGAGGAAAATCCATTACACGCGAAAAATCTAAGAATTTGAGAAAAGACAGATAACGAGTGGAGTGGTGACAGCACGGCGCGGCCACCACCCCGAGGCACCTGCCGCCGGCGGCCCTCCCCGCCCCCCAGCAGAGCAGAGCAGCGCGGCGCCTTCGCTCCCTCCTTTTCATTAATCGTGGACACGAGTAATTGAAATAGGATACACTGCTAGGAGCGCGGAGCCACCGCGCGCCCCGCCTCCTCCTCCTCCTCCAAAGGGGTTGCCCGCCCCTCCCCCTCTCCCAGCCCACCAGTGACGTTTTTCAGAATCCCCCTTTCTTTTCCATTATTTACGGCTCCAAGTAATTTAATTGCAACCTTCGCGCCTCGGCTCGGCCCGGCCCGGCCCGGCCCGCGTGCGCCCGCGCTGCATCCTGTTTCGGGCCGCCTCCACCACCACCACGCAGCCGCCCCGCTCCCTTCCGCCAGGGGCGTAGCCAGGGGCGTAGCCAGGGGCAGGAGAGAGGGGGGCGGCAGCGCACGGTGGCACAACACGCCATAGACACTCCATAATCGCGGAAAAACGTGTCTAACGTGCTCGCCGGCAGTACGGCGGGAGAAACGCCGCCCCGAGGAGCCGTAGTCGCGGGGGCCGCGGGGGCTGCGGGGGCCGCGGGGGCGTCTTGTTAATATGTACTAGCTGTCCCCCGGGCCGCGCCTCCCTCCCACAGCCCTCCCTCCCGCCCGCTCGACCGCCCGCCCGCCGCGCCGCACCGGGAACGGGAGCGGAAAATTGCTGCTTTTCTCTCCGCTCCCCGGGTTCGAGAAAATGACGGCGGGGGGCAGCACAGTAGCAGCGGCGGCCGGAAGGGTTTGGCCTGGAGCGCTGCACCACCAGCAACCCTTTGGACGGACTGCGCCGCTACGGTTCGACACGGTGGTTGGGGCGGGCGGGAGCCGGGAGCCGGGAGCCGGGAGCCGGGAGCCGGGAGCCGGGAGCCGGGAGCCGGGAGCCGGGAGCCGGGAGCCGGGAGCCGGGAGCCGGGAGCCGGGAGCCGGGAGCCGGGAGCCGGGAGCCGGGAGCCGGGAGCCGGGAGCCGGGAGCCGGGAGCCGGGAGCCGGGAGCCGGGAGCCGGGAGCCGGGCAGGAAGCCCCGCATTTCCATGACACTGATTGCCGCTTGCGAATCTGCATTCGGCCGCATCGGCCGCCGGACGCGGTGCTGACATCCACGTCCGCGATTTGCAAGGAGTTTACACAGCAGGCAGACGCACACACACACGCACACACACGCATGTAGTGGGAGGGGGGCAGCGAGGAGGGGGTTAGTCCGTCGGGCCGCGCAGCTGCGGGCCCCACATCACAATACGTACCTCTTTGGGTCGTTCCCCGAGCCCGGCCCAATCGGCAGCAGCGGAGCGCGCGCCCCACACAAGCGGAACCCCACAACACGGACACAGCGTCACACACAAACCCGGCGAACCAACCCCCCCGGGACGCCGTCGTGCACCCCGGCGGGCAGCACCGGGGGCAGCCCCCGGCGGCCGCCCGTAGTACCTGAGGGCCCCGTCGGCCGCGGCCCGGGCCGGCGCCTCAGCCCCGGCGGCCGGGACGGGATGCGGTCGGGCGCGGCGGTGGGCGGCGGCGCCATGCACTGGAAGTGGGCCTCCACGTATTTGGGCGTGTCGGGGCACGGGTCGTCGCCGAACATGGCGGCCGTCACGTTAAGGCGGCAGTGGCTGCTGGCGTGGCCACATCTGGAAGACAACAAGAGTGCGGGGAGGGGCGGCGGCGGCGGCGGCAAGGACAACGACGACACACAAGCAGAAGCCCCGGGCGAGCACACACACACACGCACACGCGCACGCACACAGACAACGCAGCTGTCCGCCGCGACAGCAATCGCTCTCCGAAAGCAGCCCCGCAACACATGCAGCACCACGACGAACAGGGCGGCGGCGGTGCGGCGGTGCGGCGGTGCGGCGGACGCCTCCCTTCACACACGCGGCCGCGGCGCACCCCGACCGCGCAGATCTCGTCAGCTTTAAAAGCCGAGCAAAGTTTTGCCCCGACAAGTCCTTCCTTCCTCGCACGGGTTCATTATGCCACACACACTCATGCACGTACACATACACACACACGCCCACACGGCTGCGGCGGAGGTGTGGTCTACCTAAACCTGCTCGTCCCTGTCTCGTTGTCCTGGTCCCAACCACCGCGTGGCACTACGCTAGACTTGTGGCCCGTCCAAACTTTCGGATAGGCTACAGGAGGGGGAGGAAGGAGGGGAGGAGGGGGGGGGGGGGGCACCGAGCACACCACGTCTAGCGTCTCCCCAGTCTAGGGCACGCGGGGCGGTGGGGGCCCGGCCGACGCTGCTCGAGGTCAGTCGGCGGCCCCCGAGGAGCCCCCAAAGGGGTAGCGCCGTGTCGAGGTAGGTCATTGTGAGGGCGTCGGGTCGGGGCACGGGGTCCCCGGAGAAGCCCCGCGGAGACCATGTAGAGTCGAGTGACCCTCTCCCGGGTGCCCCCGTGTGGCGTGGCGGGGCCGCCGCCGGTCCAGGGGTTGTTGTGCGGCCGAGCGGGCGGCGCGGCGACGGCCCCGGGAGCCGTCACCGCATGGCAAAACAGTGCAGGCCGGGGCGCTGCGGCCGCGCTGTGCAGGCACAAGAAAGCCAGTGGGGGGCCCGCCGAACACCGCCGGGGGGAAGGGAGGCGGGGGGCGCAGTTACACACTGCCGCGCGGCCGGAAAACATTTCCAATTTAAAGTTTATTGGCGGCACGCGGCACGCGGCACGCGGCACGCGGCACGCGGCACGCGGCACGCGGCACGCGGCAACGACATGGGGCTTAAGCACGCTCCCCAGCCGCAACCTGCGCACGATGGCGGCGGCCGGATCCCCAAGAACGGCAAACTTCGGCCCTCCGATACCTGACCGACCCGTGCGATTGGAGGGGAGCGACCGAGCGACCGGCCGGCGGCGGCGGCGGCGGCGGCGGCGGCAGGGCCCGCGGGCAGCACGGGGGCCGTCGCAGGCCTCTGCCTCCCCCCCCCCCCCCACACCTTCGCCTTCCACCCCATCGGCAGCGGCACTGTCTCCGGCGTGTCCCGGCAAAAGACATCCCTCCCCTCCCCCTCCCGGAGCTGCTATGCGAGGACGCTGCACCACCAACACCGGCCGGGCCCGGGCAGCTGCCGACGCGACGGGGCCAGCGGCCGCCGCCCGCCGCCCGCCCACCCCCTGGCCAGCGGCAGCCAGCGGCAGCCGAGGCAAAGCCTTCTCATTACGTCCATTCTCTTTCTTCTCCTTCACGCTGAAAAAGACACTGATTTACCAGCACCCAACCCCGATTTCTTGCGTATTTTTTTTCCAGATGGGGCAGAGGGGGAGGGGCACAGCGAGAGGGAGAGAGAGAGAGGGAGGGACAGACGATCTACACGCCTTTCTAAGCAGAAGTTCTTTTGCCAGATAGACTTGCAGCCAGGGGTGGATATTACAGCAGAGAAAACCCTGCTCTGACGGATATCTGGGGGTCACGCGCGTACACACACACACACACACACGCACACACATACACCTGCGGGGGGGGGGGGGGGAATTCTCGAGGAAAACGAAGATTAATCTGACGCCTTTGCTCTAATGCAGACCCCCTCCCCCCTCTCCGCTGGAGCGCAGAGGGTTGGTTTTCTTCTTTTTTTCAGCCGTAATTTTGCGGGCGGCAATATAGGAAAAGCCTTTGCGATTAGTGCGCCGGCCGCAAGCGACGTGGCGAAGGGTACGTCATCCCCCGCGAGAGCCGCGGCGCCGGGACGTGCAGGGGGCGCCACTATCGCCTCGCCCCCCCCCCCCCCCCTCTCTCTCTCTCTCTCTCTCTCTGTCTGTCTGTCTGTCCCTCTTCTTCCCCTCTCTCCTTCTCCCTCTCTCTCTCGACGGCTCATTACCAACTCGCCCCAGAGGCGCACTGTGAAGGAGCAAAGCACGTTCAAGAGGCCATTTCATTCCCAAACAACGCAAAACCAGAAGGGCCTTTCCACGCGCAAAAGTAGTTAGTAGCATCCGCGCGGAGCCGGCAAAACACGGAACAAACTACAAAGATTTAAGAAAATGACAAAAAAAAAGAGGGAGGGGAGAGAGAGAGATAGAAGAACAGACGCGGGGACAGAAAAAAAAGAGACAAAAAGAGGAAGGGGAGGGGGAGAGAAAGAGAAGAGCAAGGGCTCGTGCCAGCGAGCGGCAGGGAGAGGTGAGGTGCGGCGTGAGGGAGCGCTGCTGATGCTGCAGGCGGGGCCGCCCGCTGTTGTTGCTGGACGCCTGGAATTCGGAGCCCCCGCAACCCCTCAAAAACCTGCCCCCTCCCTTTCCACATCTCCCTCTGGCCTCCAGCCCCGCGCGGCCAAGTGTCCCGTTACATCAGCAATTCATAAGCCGGCACACACACACACACACACACACACACACACACGGGATGGTCACGTGCTTATCATATACACCCAGGGAACGCAAGAGGAGGGGTGGGTGGGTGGTGTTGGTGGGAGTGAGATAGGAGCGTGGAGGGCGAGTGAGACGAGCGGGGAGAGGGAGAGAGAGAGAGAGAGAAGGTGCAAGAGGGACAGAGACAGAGAGACAATATAGGCGGCGGCGCCTTTCTGCCTGGCCGGCAGGTACACACCAGCGGCGGCGGCCAGGTGAAGGGGGCTCCAGCGGGCTCCAGCGGGCTCCAGCGGGCTCCAGCCGCCGCGGCCTCCCCGTCGTCACGTCCCGCAGGTGTCATTAATTTTATTATTATTTTCACCCGACACACCGCACACGTGATGCATGGCCGCCGCCGCCGCCACGCCGCACGCGCCAAATTTAAATTTTAAAACATCAATCGTGTGCGGGCGCGCGGTATATTAGGAAGAGTCTGGCGTGCGTGCGTGCGTGCGCTCCGAGGGGGCGTGTGGCCAATGCCGGGGCAAGGAAGAAAGAAAGTGCGCATGGACGCCATGGGGCGCCGCAGATTAAAAGTAAACACAGCGACCAGAAATTTACTATTCATTAGAACGTTGGGCCTAACTGCCCCCCCCCCCCCTCGCTTGCATCCCCCCTCCCTACCCCCACGCGCCACCCAAAGCCGCCGCCAACAACTAAATCTAGAACGCCCCCTCCCCCACTAGGCGGGGCCACGGCGGGCGTTCAAAACAGATTTCCAGTTGTCCTCGAAAAATATTGAAAGCGCGCAGGGGGAGGGGGGGGATTCCTTAGGCTGTGCGAGGCGGTCGGGGCTGCGACGTAGACGCCACAGGCGGCACGGGCGCGGAGCGGGAGGGCGGGCTCCACGAAAACGAGAAAATGTTCATAAAGCGGGAAAAAGTCTATATTTGCGAGCGCAGAAGGAGAAGGAAGGGGGGGGGGGGGGGATCGAGCCGCCGCGGCGCCGCGCCCCCCCCCCCCCCCCAAAAGGGAAATGATTCATGGCGCACAACGCAAATTAGAAGGGCTCAAGAAGAATCTATCCGAGACGCTGCGCCCGCCGAGCCAAAGCCAGGCCGGGGGAGGGGGGGGGGGCGCTGCAATGCGCTCTGCCGTGCGACCAGGAAAATAAATGAAAAAGAGAGGGACGGAGAGAGAGAGAGAGAGAGAGAGAGAGCGAGAGGGGAGAGAAAGAAAGTTGGTCGGAAGTGTCGACGCGGGGTAATAGAATAGGGAGGTGTCGTGACGGCTGCCATGTCAACGGCGCGGCCCCGCGGCCCCGCGGCCCCGCGGCCCCCCGCACAGTTCGATCCACCTCTGGAATCGCGTCACCCCCTCCTCCTCCCCCCTCCCGTGTCCCTTTCAAAAAATTCACAAAATCCCAAACCCTTCTCTGTGCGCGGCGCCTTGCAGCGGCACCGGCAGGGATTTCTTCTTCCACCGGTTTTCCACCCTCCGCGCCTCGGTCGCGGTGAGGAGAGGCGGCCGTCGGGGGAAGGAGGCGGCGGTGAGCCGGCGAGGGCCCGGCCGGTGCCCGAGGCGGCCTCGGGGCACTGGCTGGCCAACCCCAGCCCCGCCCAGCCCCGGCTGCCAGCCTGCCTGCCGATATTGAGAAGGAGGCTGATTGATTCGGGCGTGGCTCCCGAAAGAGAGAGAGAGAGAGAGAGAGAGAGAGAGAGAGAGAGAGAGAGAGAGAGAGAGAGAGAGAGACCGGGAGAGCAGGGCGGCAAGCAAGGCGAGAAGGAGCGAGAGAGCGAGAAACCACGTCCGTCCGCTTTTCCTGTTGTCGGCTCGTCTACGCCACCGCACAAAACCATCCGAAGCAAACGTGCAGGTAAAGGGCAGTGTCTGCGGGGCTGCCTTGCCCCTGAGTCGGCTCTCTCTGTCTCTGTCTCTGTCTCTCTCTCTGTCTCTCTCTCTCTCTAACTCCTTCACCACCGCCCCCGTCCCATCCCCCAAATTGCTGGCCAGTCACCTCCTCAAGTGGTCACGGCCGCTTTACAGCCCGCAGTGCTGACGGCGGCTCGTGGCGCCCGGGGGCCGGGCGCGGCGCAGAGAGGTATTAGAGAGGTATTAGAGACGCGGCCCGCTCTATGGATCCCTCATCCCTCTCTGTGTGAGTGTCGGTGCATGTATGTGTGTGTGTGTGTGTGTGTGTGTGTGTGTCTCCTCGATCGATCGCCTCCGAGAATGGCGCAAGTGCCGCGACAGCAGGACACACACACACACACACACACGCGCGCGCGCGCGCACACCGGCGGGTCGGCACACAGCAGCTATACCCGGCCGCCGCAGCGCGGGCCCCTGGCAGGGTAGGCAGACTGCCGCCACGCAGCGCACCGCGGCCGCCCGTTCTGCCTACCCCCGTCCGCAGGGGCCCGGCCGCCAGCCAAACCTTATGTACACATACGAACGCGGAATAATACGGTCTGATCAAAAGGGAAAAGCGGAATAAGCGTGAGCGGAGCGCGCGCTGCCGAGTGTGTATATATATATATATATATATGTAGTCACCGCGGCGGGGCGGACTGTAGAACTTCCCCGAAATGTCCTCCGCTCCGGTGCAGAGGAGAGTCGCTCCCTCACCAGGTAACGACGCGAGCCGTGCCACCGCCGCCGCCAGGACGGTGACGCCAAAATAGCGAGCGACGTCGGAGCAGCGAGTGCGGTGGTGGTGGTGGTGGAGGAGGAGGAGGAGGAGGAGGAGGAGGAGGAGGAGGAGGAGGAGGAGGAGGAGGAGGGTGGGAGAGGTGACCCTGTCAAGAAACCCCCCCGACACGTCGCGTCGTCGTCCCCCTTCTCTCCTCGGCCTTCTCCAGCGATAAAAGGGCACAGAGCGAGAGAGAGAGAGAGAGAGAGAGAGAGAGAGAGAGGAGAGGGGGGGGGGGGGAGGTCGCTGCTGCCAACTTGACAAAATCACTAGGCCCCGCCGCCGCCGCCAGCACGCGCGTGCAGGTGGCGGGCGGCATGCGGCAGGCGGCACTGTCAGACTGATTCTCGCGGCCCCGCGTTCTGACAGCGCCGGCTGAAGCGGAACACTATCCGGCGCCCAGGAGGCCGAAGGACTTTGGCTCCGCGGGAACACAAATACAAAAGCGCCGCGGAGGAAAGGGGGGGGGGATATACGGCGAGTGGGGGGGGGGGGGGGGGGGGGGGGTCCCCGGAGGACCAGCGGCGCGGGAGAGGGGAGGGGGGGGGGAGAGAAGGAAAGGGGTGTTTTGCAGAGCTCGGCCACAAGCAGTCATCAATCACAAAGGTATCGCCGTCCGCGGGGGGGGGGGGGGAGGGTGGGGCACACGGGGTAAACACACCCCACCCCGGGGGCACCACACGGGTCAGACGCAAACACGCGCCCTCTCCCTCTAACCCTCTCGCTCTCTCTATCCCTCTCGCTCTCTCTATCCCTGACTGCCTCGCTCCCCCCTGCCTTGGCACACACACACACACACACACACACACACACACACAGGACACACCTGAGTGTGTCCACGCTGCACGGCACGGCACTCCTGCACCTGCACTCACCCGGATCCTATCTGATTCCCCGCCGTCCGTCCCGCCGCCGATGGCGTTTGGCGGGGGGTCAGGCAAGACGACGTACGTCGGCCACACACACACACACACACACACACACACACACACACACACACACACACACACCGGGCGCACCGCGGACAGCCATTTATGAGACGCCGCCACCCCTCACTGCCCCGGCAGCCCCGGCCACAGTCGGTGGCGTACCGTCGGGTGACGTAAGCACTCACAGACTGTCAACCGCGGAGTGCGGGCCGGCGGGCCGGGCGGGCCGGGGGGGGTGAGGCCGCCAGACTCCCAGACCGTGACGTCGGAGCGTGCGCCGACACGGACGCGGCTGGGCACGGCTGGGCACGGCCCGCGACCTGGAGCCGGTTCAGATCAAGCCCGCCCCCGTCACCTCTGTCTGTCTGTCGCCTGGCCACACCAAAAATCACTTTGTCGGACCGCGATTCCAACTTTCGTTAATTCATTTGACACGTAAATGACAACCTCTGCGCGCCTTCTCTGAACCTATTTCCATAATTTCTCACTCTCCCCCCCTCTCTCTCTCTCTCTCTCTCTCTCTCTCTCTCTCTCTCTCTCTCTCTCTCTGCATAGGGATTCGGACGGCCGTCCACAAACGCACTCGCACTCGCCGATACACAGAGAGACACACGCGCGCGTGAGTGAGTGAGAGAGAGAGAGAGGCAAAGGGGGAGGGGCCCCCGCGGAGAGCTTTTACACCACTAGTGAATAATTAAGAGCTGCCGCCGCTACCGCTGCCGCTACTGCCGCCGCTGCCGCCGCCACTTAGGGGGCATCCCTAATGCATGCAACAACAGCCGGCCCCGGCGGCCCAGCGCCCGCCGCCCCGGGCAGCCGCGCCGCGGGCCCCCCGCCCAACCCATTAAAATAATCGCAGCCTGATGCAGGCCGGTGCATCGCGGCTGTGGAGGGGGAGAGGGGGGGGGGGCGGCCAGGAAGGTGTCGGGGCCCCGGTCAGGCGGGCGGGGACCGGGCGAGCTCGGACCCCCCGGACCCCCCGGACCCCGCTCCCGGCCCACACTGATTTATGCCGCGGATTGCATTTACTTTTATGTCACCCTGCCATTAATAACGGAGGTCCTATCGCCATAATACGCCGTGCGGTACTCGGCGGCTGCCGGGGGGGGGGGGGGAGGAGGGCGCCCTGCCGGCCCTGCCGCCGCGCTGCCTGGATTCGTTTCGTTATCAGATTCGATTCTCGTTCTCTCATTGTCTCTTTCTCTCTCTCTCTCTCTCTCTCCTACACCGCCCTTCCCTCTCTCCTCTCTCCTCCTCTCACGTCCTCCACCGCACTAGATGACGGCGGAGTGACAATGAACCAAACAGTGCGACACACACAGCCGCGCCGCGCCCGGCCGTATCGCGTGGCGCATCGGGCTCACCCGCTCCCGCCCCGGCCGCTGCCAAATGAACACACACATGTCACACCAGTACAAAAGCGGCAGCGGCGGGGCGGCAGCGGCGGGGCGGCAGCCAGCCTCCGCACTGGAAACGGATCGACGGCCGCGGGCCGCGGGGCCGGGGAGCGGCCGATAAGCGACTCGCCGCTTCCGTCACTCGCACGCGGCCCCGCGGCCCTCGCGGCCCTCGCGGCCTGGCGCCCTCTCGACCGCGAAGCGTTTTCCAGCCAGTCTTGAATAAGAGATGGGCTAAATTGTCGGCGCTAAGTGCGCGCGCCCGCGCGGGGGGGGGGGGGGGGGGGGGCGGTTGGAGGAGGTGAGCCGAGGTCCACTCCCCGGATAAAGCGGCACGAGACGGGGGAAAATTCTCCCCTCCGTGCGTGCATGTGTGTATGTCCGTGTGTGACAATCCACGAGGCAAAAAAAAAAAATATCCGAACCCGGCCCTGACAGCAGCGGCCGGGATTCGAACCGTGGCCGGCCGCGTCCGGCCGGCCGTCAGATAGGGAGGCCCGGTGGAGGCGGCGGGGGGTTTGGGCCGTCCGAGTTGTGTCCCACACACGACGCTCCCCGGGCACCAATCCTCCTCCGCCGCTGCGGCTGCTTGGGCTCCTGCGGCACACACAGCCTTCGCAGAGCCTTCGAGCCTTCGCAGAGCCTTCGCAGAGCCGGCGGGCTTCTAAACGTAATTCCAGAGCCAGGCGCGTAATCTTAAAAGCCTTTGTTCTTTGGCTTGACTGCATCCCACAGCAGCAGCGGCGGCGGCGGCGGCAGCAACAACCCCTTCGCCGGAACCTCCAATAACAGTACAGCAGCGGCCGCTGCAGCGGCGGCGGCGGCATTCTCACAAGGTGCCCCCGCCCGCCCGCCCGCCTCCGCCTCCACGCCTGCCCGGGCGCCGCGCCCCCAGCCCCTCACGGCCGCAGGGTAGGGAACCCGTCGGCGGGCCGGGCGGGCGGGCCGCGGCGACGGCCCTACCTCCACGGCGTTCCCTCCCTCTCCCTCCCTCTCCGCCTGTCGCCTGTCTCTGTCTCTCCGTCGCCGCCGTGGGTCCGGCTGATAAGACGGGCCCGGCGCTTAGCGGCGCCTTTCAAACTCAATCTCCCTGATGAATAGCGGGAGCAGGGCAAGGCGGGGCGGCGGCGCGCCCCCCGCCGCCGCGGCTCTTTAAAAGTGCGCAAGTGCGGCGCGGACATCCCGCGCCGCGCCGCGCCGGGCCGCCACCGATATTCTTATTAGCGTCATTTCCATAATCCGGCCGATGCTTCCTGTCATCCCTTTCAGGCCGAGCCGGGCCGAGCCGGGCAGAGCCGGGCAGAGCCGGGCAGAAAGCCTCTGAAAGGGAATAAGGAAGAAAATAAAATAAAAGTTCAAAACGCCTATCCCGTCGATAAATGGGGGGTCGCCTCCGAGCCGCCGCTGCCGCTGCTGGAGCTGCTGCTGGAGCTGCTGGAGCCACTGGATACGAGTCCTCATGCGCGCTTACGCTGGCAACTGCCAAGGAGTCGTGCGCTAAACAAACTTGATCAGGGCAGGCCAAGCCGGTCAGAGAGAGAGAGAGAGAGAGAGAGAGAGAGAGAGAGAGAGAGAGAGAGAGAGAGAGAGAGGGAGAGAGGCAGAGAGACGTGTGGGAACTCATTCAATAACGAGCCGAGCCGTCGTGACAAATCAACTTGCGCATTAGTAATATGCACGGCTGCATATGCAAACACGGACCGGCGCGCTGCACACGTTGCGAAAGAAGGCGGCGGCGGCGGCGGCCCCCGCGGCTCTGTCACGCGCGGACATACCGACCGAGCCGAGGTTTCGGATATTCTCTGTCTCTGTCGTGTTACGTAATTTGTGACTGCCCCCTCCCCTCCTCCTCCTCCTCCTTACTGGTATATAGCGGCACCGCTGATTACCTATCCGGGTGCTCGGTGCGGCAGAGACGGAGAGACAGGCAGAGAGAGAAGAGAGAGAGAGGCAGAGAGAGAGAGAGAGAGAGAGAGAGAGAGAGAGAGAGAGAGAGAGAGAGAGAGAGAGAGAGAGAGAGAGAGAGAGAGCACAGGCCGCGGCCCACGCCACGGCGGCACTGCGGCCACCAGTGACTTGTTGCCTCACGGCAGCCACCAACACACACACACACACACACACACACACACACACACACACACACACACGGGTCTGCATTACCGACAAACACCTTGCGCTAGAATGCCGCCGCCGTGCCGCAAGTGGTCGTCGTCGTGCCCCCTCCCAAATGTCGGCCGCGTCGTCGTCCCCTGTGCTCACGGTCCGCGGGGGTCCGCGGGGTCCGCGGCCGTCGCCCCCACACGCGCCGGCGCGCCGCTCGCCGCCGCAGCCTCCCGAGGCCCCCAGGCCCCGAGGCCCCGAGGCCCCGAGGCCCCCGTCAGGCGGCGCAGAGCACCCTCTTGCCCTTATCAGCCTCGCTCCATTAGATGTTGGCGCATAAAAAGTGGCAGCAGCAGCCGGCCGCGGAGCGCACATATACGAATCTGCCTCGAAGGCCGGCCGGGGCCCCGGTCCGGTTCGGCCCCATCCCAGCCGACGACGTGTCCCCCAAGTGGGTCGTAAAGGGCAATCCCAGTGTCATGTGCGCCCGGCCCGGCCCGCGGCCGTCATCGGCCGTCGACGCGCCGTTCGTTCCAATTTCTCATACACCGGGCGGGCGGGCCGGCGGCGGCGGCAGCGGCAGCAGCGGGGTGCCGCGCGCGCTACACACTTTGTTGTATTTCACCGGTCGGCACAGAGAACGGCTTTGTAAATGGCGGCGTGTCCCGGCACACGTCCCCGGGTCGGCCGGCCCCGCAGGCTCCGGCCGGGCCCTGCCCAGGGGGAGGTAACAGGATAGCGTGACGCTCCGGGGTCCCGGGGTCCTGCGGGGTCCTGCGGGGTCCTGCGGGGTCCTGCGGGGTCCTGCGGGGTCCCGGGGTCCTGCGGGGTCCTGCGGGGTCCTCCGGGGTCCTGCGGGGTCCTGCGGGGTCCTGCGGGGTCCTGCGGGGTCCTGCGGGGTCCTGCGGGGTCCTGCGGGGTCCTGCGGGGTCCTGCGGGGTCCTGCGGGGTCCCGGGGTCCTGCGGGGTCCTCCGGGGTCCTCCGGGGTCCTCCGGGGTCCTGCGGGGTCCTGCGGGGTCCTGCGGGGTCCTCCGGGGTCCTCCGGGGTCCTCCGGGGTCCTGCGGGGTCCTCCGGGGTCCTCCGGGGTCCTCCGGGGTCCTCCGGGGTCCTCCGGGGTCCTGCGGGGTCCTGCGGGGTCCTGCGGGTCCTGCGGGGTCCTCCTCCGGGGTCCTCCGGGGTCCTCCGGGGTCCTCCGGGGTCCGGGGTCCCGGGGTCCCGGGGTCCCGGGGTCCTCCGGGGTCCTCCGGGGTCCTGCGGGGTCCTCCGGGGTCCTCCGGGGTCCTCCGGGGTCCTCCGGGGTCCTGCGGGGTCCTGCGGGGTCCTCCGGGGTCCTGCGGGGTCCTGCGGGGTCCTCGGGGTCCTCCGGGGTCCTCCGGGGTCCTCCGGGGTCCTGCGGGGTCCTCCCGGGGTCCTGCGGGGTCCTCCGGGGTCCTGCGGGGTCCTCCGGGGTCCTCCGGGGTCCTCCGGGACTCCTCCGGGTCGGCGCGGCGCGGAGCTCGGCCCATTTCCAATAACTCTCCTGCTCTCGCCGCGGAACCCAAGCCAAGCAACACGCTTGTTGAAAAAAAAAATTATAAAGAGTGAAACATTAAAAAGAAAACTGAATCCCACGTCTGATTTGTTTGACGGCTGTTTGGTTTGTTGGTTCGGATGTATTATTTACTCACTTGGCACTCTGGATCCGTTGTATTTTTTTTGTTTTGATTCATTTATGGAGCTGCCCGCGTGTCCATCACGTCACGGCACGGCAGCCTCCCCCCCGGCACGGTAGTACACGACGTCCCCCATTTAATCCCTTCCCCTCCCTGCTCCCTCATTTTCTCCGCTCCGCTCGCCAAAACGCTCATGAGGCAGCTGTTGTTTTTGTGTTCTTTCTTTTTTTCTCTCTCTCCAGCGCCGCCTGAAACGGACGACGCGGGCCGACGCCCCCGTAGGCCGCGTGGCCGGCCGTGGAGCCCCCCTGCGGCGCCGGCGGAACTGTCCCTCATAACCAACCCCGACCCCCGAGTCGCCAAAGAGTTGACAGGCGGACTGCCGGTCTGCCACGGCGCGGGGCGGCGCGGCGCGGCCCGAGAGGTACCGGCGTATCTCATCAGAGAGAAGTCCGACGGGTTTCTTATATGGCATATATAAGCGTGAATACCACCCAGGCGCTGTTGTCTTATCTGACACCGAGGGGGGTCCGCGGCGGGTGAGGAGGAGGAGTAGAAAAGGAAGAAAAGGTTGGGTGAGGAGGGGGGGGGGGCGGGTGAGGGGACGGCCGCAGTGGCCACGCACAGCGCCCGAACCGGGGCGAGGCGAGGGCCTGACACGCACACACACACACACACACACACACACAGCCTGCATGGCAGCGGCACCCAGCCGTCAGGGACGAAAACACAGACAACACATCACACATCAGCAGGCGGCGAACACACACACATACACACACACGCACCCGATGTTATTAACGATGGCCCAGCCCCACATCACGACAGTGCGCGGGGCCACCTATCGAATTTATTACAGAAACACCAAAAGCCATAAATAGCTTTGGCCGGCGCCCGCGCGCGTTGTGGCGGCGGCAGCGGCTGCGGTGGCAACGCGTAGCGCGGCGAGGGCCGGGGCGGTGCAGAGGGCCGGCCACAGGGCCTGGCGGTGCCGGGCAAGACCGGCGGGGCTCCTCCAAAATGGGATTGGAATCGAGAGGATGATGCCAGTCCGGCGCGGGCCGGACCGCGGGCCGCGAGCCGCGAGCCCAGCCTGGCCAGGCGGGCCGCACTCCATCATTTCCCCAATCCCTCTCCACTCGCTCAGGTCCGCGGGGGGCCGCGGGGGGCCGCGGGGGGACACGGGAGGCCTACTTAGGACACTTTAAGAGACCCGGAGTAAAAATCCAAGCGGCGGGCGGGGTCGCCAACCTGCTGCTCCTTGCGAGGTAGAGGAGGGGGGTTCCCACGCAGCAAGGGGCAGCCGTGTCGCCGTCGCGAGGTGCACTACATACACGCACTCACACACTCTCACACACACAGGGCCGGCCACAGGCAGGCAGCCCCACCCCCAGAACTTGAGATCGGCTCCGCTCTCAATTTACCTTTCCGCTGGCGGAATTCTCCCTTTTCTTTGTCTGGGAGCAAACCGGGAAGACAAGGGCCCGGAGACCGCGCTCCTCGCCTCGCCTCGCCCGGCCCCGGCCCCCGCCACGCCGCACAACATACGCCCCGCGCTGTCAGGCCCCGTGCCCCGCCCCGCCCCGCCCCGCCCCGCCCCGCCCCGCCCCGCCCCGCCGGCCCCGCCCCACGACTGGGCTGGGCGGAACAGAGGCGCAGTTGGCTTAACGGCCTGACTGACTGTTTTGTTGCATTCCTCCGGCCGCAAAAGCGACACAGCAGCGCAGCCGAACGGCGAGCCGAGGCCGGCGGACGGCCGGCCAGCGGCCAGCGGCCAGCCAGCCAGCGGCCAGCGGCCAGCGGCCAGCGGCACGGCCGAAACCCGGCCAAAGCCGGTCCCTCCCGCGGGCCTGCTGTCTGCCCTGCCGCGCCGCGCAGCCCGGCCCGGCCCGGCCAAGACTGATACAGGATGATACCCTCTAATTTACGCATATATTTCAGCAAGGGGAAAAAAAAATGAAAAGATCACTATCCGAATCGCTCCACAATTCATTTCTCTGGCAGCTGCTGCCCGCTTCCACGGCAGCCGCTGCTCTGCGTCTCCCCCCCCCCCCAACCCCGCCCCCTGCACGGGCCCTACGCCGTTCCTGGCGACCTTCTGACCTCCCGGGGACACCTCTCCTGTCGCCCCCCCCCCCCGTCCTTTTATAAGCCCTTTATGAGCCTTTCTTGCACCCCCTCCCATCCTCGCACCGCCGCGGGGCAAATGCGTAAGAGCGAGCGAGATGGAGAGAGGCTACCGACGTCGCACACGGCCGAAACACACACACACGCAGACACAAATGGACAAACACACACATACACACATACGGGCGGGCGCTCATAGTGCCCGACCCGTGGCGGGGCCGGCGGAGCCAGGCGCCACAAACACACACACACACACCCACACACACGCACACAATGCTGCTGGAAGAGGGTTTAAAAATGAAGCAGTAGGGCACGAGGGGTGAAGGGCCGAACGCCATACGGGGCCTCTGTACCGCTCTGTACTCACAGCCCCGTCCCATCCCAGAGCCGGCCCGCCGTCTGTTTCCGGCTTTTCCGGGACGCCGCGAGCCCAGGGGCCCCGCGAGCCAGGCAGAGGCCACGCACGGCATAACGACGCCCTCGCCACAAACCATTCCGAGCACACACAACCCAAGCAAACAATAACGCCAAAACCCAGATTTTTTTTAAAATGCAATGTCCTTTCTAATCGCTTAGACAAGATAAAAATCTTGTCATATAAAAAAAAAAATTGCAATTTAATTATCTTAGCAAACATTATCTGAACAACAAGTGGCATAATCCTCTGAGATGACACAGTCGCGAGAACGATGCGCCGCCTCGTACTGGTTTGCCTGCGCGCGGCGGACGGCGCCTGGTGGGTAGGCAGCACCGGCCTCCTCACGCACGCGTGTCGTGCGGGACGGCCTACGCTCACATTCGCAGGCGCCCGCTCTATGGAGCAAAACTCCGGTAAACGGACTTCCACGTGCAATATCGGTATTGGTGACAGCGCGATCGTTTTTATTAATTTTATGTTTTTTTTTTAAATTAAACAGTTTGTTTCGTTTTGCATTTTTATACTACATATTTAAAAAAAAATCCCGGTTGTGGCTTTACCCGAGGCAGAGAAACACGGAGAAAAAAGAAGGAGAGCGACTCACTTGTTGTGCAGGACGCGCAGGCTCTTGGGGGACATGCAGTTGACGGACCACTCGGTGTTGCCGTGGTCGTTGCAGATGGTGATGGAGAAGCGGCCGTAGTTGGCCCGGATCAGGTGGATCTGCTCGCCCGGCCGGCAGGCGATGGTCAGCGTCTTGCCCTCGCAGGCGTAGGCCGTGTCGTACCGCGGTTGCTCTGCAAAACACACGTCGCGGACCGGTTAACACACAGCAAGCGGCTCGAGGGGGACTACCACTACGGTTCTGGTCGGTACTGCCGCCCAGCCCGGCCGAGCCGCCGCGCCGGGCACCTCAAACCACTCAATTTACTATGGAAATGCTGCGCAACACCAAACATGCAAAAGCGTAACTATACAAAGCAAGGGGAATAATAAAAAAAAACAGCAAGCCGATTTCAGGGCGCCTCCGCCTCAACCTCGTCAAGAGTCGACACGGCCGGCCATGGGAAGCCTGCGGCGGCAGCGGCGAAAAGGGAGGCATAAACAAAGAATCCGCTACTTTTCACACACGCATTACACGCAATCATAACCGGCGGAAACAGGCAACAACAAAGTAGCTTAACGTGTGTGTGCCCCGGGACCACACGCACTATCAGGCCGACACGCCCAGCCCGGCACGCCCAGCCCGGCACGCCCAGCCCGGCACGCCACTGATTGCGACAAGCCAGCAAGGCGGGGGCACGCCGTCGTGGGCGAAGGAGAAGGGCCTAGGCCGAAGGCGGCGGCGGCCCCGGGGGGAGGCGCGGGGCGCGGGGTCGCCGACGGCAACCTCGCGGATTCCTCGTCGGCTGCAGCCCGGCCCGGGGCGGGGCGGCTGGCGGCTCACACATGACAAGCGGGTCTTCATTACGGCCGGGACAGGCCGGCAGCTGGCCGAGGCAGCAGCCGGGACACGCCACGGCCACGCCACGGCCACGCCACGGCCACGCCACGGCCACGCCGCGCCACACCGGGGGCCCCCCAGAGCCGAGTCCGCACGACAGTTATGACTTCTGAGTGAGGCCGTGCCGGCAGCGCCTCGGGGACTATTCATAAATTAAGAGAAGCTATGTCTTTCTTTTTCTTATATGACACTTCATTACGTCCAGCCAGATATATATATGCGCTCTCTGTCTCCCCCCCCCCCCCCTGACGGTCACGTGATTCACAAAACTGTCATCCCACCGCGGCAATATCTCAAGGGGGGGGGGGGAAGGCGGCGAATGTATTATAATTAAGGGCTCTCGCTCTCTGTTGCAGAAGTATCTGGCTGGAACGGCCCCGACGCGCGTGGGCAGTAAAGGAGAGAGAGAGAGAGAGAGAGAGAGAGAGAGAGAGAGAGAGAGAGGGAGAGGGGGGGGGGGGGGGGGGGGGGGGGGGGGGTAAGGGGCGATAGGGCAGAGGAAGAGCCCCGGCCTGCGGAGAGTGGGGATAAAAGCCGGGGCGCGCACACCGTGCCAGGTAAAAGGGGGCTGGGATGGGATATCAGCCCGAGAGGCACACCACACACCTACTTCTGTCGGCGCTGCTACCAACCAATCGGGGGGAGCGAGCGCCACCACGGGCACCGGGGCGAGGGAGGGGGCGGAGGTGCGGGGGCAGGCAGGCAGGGCAGGCAGGCAGGCAGGGCAGGCAGGCAGGGCAGGCAGGCGGGCGGGCAGGCAGGCGGGAGGGTTGGCGTGGTAATCACGGGCTAACCTGTCCCCCCGGCCACCCCCACCCCTTTCAGCCAGATAAACAGGGGCGGCCAGGAGGAGTCGGTGCGCCGCCGGCCGCCGCCGCCATTGTGCCGCGTTGTCGTCCGGGGCTCCGAGGCCCGCGCCGGGTGCCGTCAGGGGGGCCCATAGGAGGAGGTGGAGGAGGTCCGGGGACCGATCGGCCGGAGTGGATTTCAACCTCCGAGGGAGGAGCGGGGCGGCCCCGTCCAGGCCCGGCCAGGCCCCGGCTGCTACCGGACCACTCGCTCCTTAATCAGTGTGGCAAAAAATAAATTTGTTGCTCGCGCGGAATGCTCTCCTGCGAGCGTGCTGCTCGGCGGCGGCGGCGGCGGCGCACGTAGTTTATGTACGGGACCGCGGCACCTTAATGCACGCCAGATAACATTCCGGCGAGGTAAAGTTGATTTGGAGAGCGGGACGCGCGCGCACCTCGCCGACCTCGGTGCCGCCGGTGCCGTCCCCGGGCGGGTGGCCGGCGGTCGGGGGTGCACGTGTGGCCGCGCGGGGGCCGCCCGCACCGCAAACCAGCCGCGGGAGGGCCAAAGGGTTAAATAATGGCGCGGGGCCGGCGTTTAATTCAGCGCGCGCCGACAGAAAGGCATTACTGCAATTAACGCTAGACCGCCATTCGCCGGCAGCGAGGCCGGCCCCGTCTGCCGAGGCCGGCGCAGTCTCCCCGGAGAGTCCGGAGACCCCCGGCCCGCGCTACACAGTGTACCCCGCGGACGTCAAACCTTTTAAAAAGCCCGCGCCGCGCCGTCCGTGGCGACAGCGGTGCGGCGGGGAGCGCGGACGGGGCCGGACCACCGCCGTCGGCCCGTGATAACGCGAGGCGAAGGGTCGGAGGAGTCGGGGCCGAGCCGAGCTGCCAACGATTGGAATCGCATGGCCGGGACGGGCATTAGAGAGCCAGGGACGGGTCACGACGCTGCGGCCGCGGCCGCGGAGGGCTCCCCAGTCCGACTCCAGCGGTGCCCCTTCCCCCACGACGCCCAGCGCTCCGCTCCGCTCCCGCTGCCGTGTTGTTCGCCCGTGTTCAATCCCAATCGACTTCCGATGCTCAAACTCGAGCGGTGTCCTCGCCGTGCCCCGCGCCGCGCCCCCGCCGCCGGTGGAGCCACACGGGGGCGTAGGCCGCCGCCGCAAACAAGGAACAACATTTTCGCGCGCCGTGCTCCACCGCTGCTCCCGCCGACACGGCACACGGCCCTCGCCGCCACCAGCCGGTGCGGTGCGGTGCGGTGCGGTGCGGTGCGGTGCGGTGCGGTGCGGTGCGGTGCGGTGCGGTGCGGTGCGGTGCGGTGCGGTGCGCCAGGCCCGCGCTTATGCTGAATTACAGAACGGACCCGCGGCCGCGTCTCCGCTCCGCGCTCCGCTGCGCCGAGGCCCCGCCCGCCCGCTGGGGATTTATTGCTGCCGCCACTGCCGCCGCGGGACGAGACGAGACGGGGCGGGGCGGGGCGGGACGGGCGATGGCCGGCGATGCCATGCAGATTCGGCGGCTGCCGCTCCGCTGCAAAAAGGACGCTGCTGAGGCAGGCCGGCGGTGGCAGGAGGGCCGCGGGAGCGGAGGGGCGCTGCCCGCTGAGGTCATCCGTCGCCGCGCACTGACTGCCGCTGCGGCAGCAGCAGCAGCAGCAGCAGCTGAGCATCCGTCGCCGCGCACTGACTGCAGCAGCAGCAGCAGCAGCAGCAGCAGCAGCTCCGGCCAAAGCAAAGAGGGCATTGCGCATTCCCTTGGCCTGCGATCCCCGTCACATGTCCCCGGAGACAAGCCTTGTATGCACGGCCGCGCCACGCCGCGCCGCGCCGCGCCGCGCCAGCCCCACCTCACTTACAGGTCGTTACGTTGGCCGTGCACACAGTCATGCATTCAATGCTGCCGATCGCGCGGCCAGATTGCATCGCAAACAGGGACCGGCCCCCGCTGCAGCCGCCGCCGCAGCCGCCGCCGCGGACCGGGCCGCGGTGGCACTACTTTTCAGCGGGGCCGCAGCGCAGCGACTGCATCCACGGATGCCACCACTGACGGCCGCCTGACAGCTCATTGTTTTCCCCCTCCAACCTGTCAAACGGCGTGGCGCGGCGCGGCGTGGGGGTCCGAGGAGGCCGCACCAGGACCGCGACGTCCACGGCGACAACCACCGCCACCACGACGGCGGCCCACGCGGCGGCGGCGGCGGTCCGGGACACGCCCGCCGAGCCGGCGCGGCGCTGCGGCCAGCCCAGCCAGCACGGCCCCACTTAGCCCCGGCCCCGATAAGGGCCGATAGTACGCTAAGTGGGGATGATCGGCCAGATATATGAAGAATCCTTTTTCCACGCGGCCGGCCGGTCCGCCGGCCGGTCAGTCAGACAGTCAGCCGGGCGGACGGGCAGCCGGGCAGGCAGCCACGGCCACGCCGGCACTCACTCTGCGGGGTGCGACGGCAGCGCCGCGACGGCCGCATCAATAAGGGAAACAAACGACGGTCCGAGTCTGGTCCAGACGAGCCGAGCGGAGACGGGAGGAGACGGGACGGGGCCTGACGCTCGGGGCCTGTCCCTCTCCGAGCCCCGGCCTCGCCTCGGCCTCGGCTGCAGAGCCCTTCGCTCGCCGGCTAAATATTCCGATTTCTACATACGGCCACCGCGCGTTTAGCATATGCATTACGTAAAGGGCCCAAAGCCCGCAGCCGGTCGGCCGGCCGGCCAGAGCCTTGCAGGACCTGCGGAGGCGGCGGAGGCAGCAGCGCGCACCCGCGGCACACACACACACACACACACACACGCTGTGCACTGCCAGGCACACAGGCCGAGAACAACGAAAGCAAAGAGATGTAATTACCCGTTCAACTATCATTCCATTCCGATTTCAATCTCCCGCGCCGCCAAACGGCTATACGGCTGCGGCAGCGGGCCCTGCTCGCTGTGCCCCACATGTTCGGCCAAGGCGAGCGGCGGCGACAGCTCCCGGCCACTCCCGGCCGGGGGTCAGGCAGTGAGGCGCGCGGCGCGGGACCCAACAGTCGCGGGCCGCCATGGCAGCGGCTCATATAATTGTCGCACAATTCGGCGGAATGAAGTTCGCTGGCGTCAGCAGTCGGCGAGGCGTCGGCTGCGAGGACAGCGGCCGGGGGCCGCGGGGGCGCCACCGCCGCCGCCGCCACCCCGCCGCGGATGCTGCTCACGCTTGTCCTTTTTATTAAGGGAGGGACGCGGAAGAGAAGGAGGGGAGAGGTGGATTTCCCACGACAGGGCCCGCCCAGCAAGAGAGAGGGAGGGAGAGGGAGGAGGCGACGGGAAGGGAAGAAGGACATTACTGTGCTGAATGCTCAAATTAAAATACTTCCGACTACAAGCAGCGGGGAGTGGGCGTGCGGGCGTGCGGACCCGCCGCTGGCCAGCTTGATGGAGGGCACTTGGGAGGGGCGCCGCCCACACGGGCACAGCGCAGCCCCTCCTCGCCTCGGATCTCGGATCATCCCACCCTCCTTTCTGAAACGGCTGCCGCCGCCGAAGCCGAGGTCCCCGTCGTGGCGGCGACGGGCGCCGCCGGCCGCGGCCTGGCACTTCCCTCCGGGTGTCGCGCGGCGCATTCCTGCGGCCCGAGGAGGAGCAGGAGGGGGGGGGGGGGGGAGGGACGGGTAGGGCGTAGGACCCGGGAGGACCCATATGACAGCAAGACATTAACACAAAGTACTTTCCCTCGTCCAATGATACGGAGCCGGGCCCCGGAGCCGGGCCGGTGCCGAGCCGAGCACGGCCGCCGACAGAGCGCGGCGGGGCCAGCGCCTCGCGCCGGGCCGCGAGCCGGGTCCGGTCCGGCAGGCCCCGGGAGGCCCCGGGAGGCCCCCTGCCGCGCCGGGCCCAATAACAGAGTCCCCGACAGCGGGGCCATACGCCGCAGCGCCCAGCCACAAAGTAACCCCCTTCACCATCACCAGATATAAACAAGTGGAGTGCTTTGACATTTCTCGGCGTCGTTTGGGAGGCGCTGCAGCGGTGGAGGCGGCGGCGGACGCGGGCGACAACACGGCGGCGGGCCCCGACGTCCCCCACACGGCACGGTGGACGCCGGCATGGGGGCCGCCGTCACGCCCACGCCTCTTTTCGGCAGTGTCCAATTCCAAAGTCACCCCCCAGATGCCGGCCTCCGCCAGACCCACCGCCCCCGGGCGCATGCCGAGAGGTGCGACGCCGTGGTGCTGTGTTGTGGGCCGCGCCGCGGACAAGGAGGGAGGGAGCCGCCGGAGGGAGTGAGTGAGGGAGTGAGGGAGGGAGAGAGGGAGACACTTGGCGCGCTGCCTACTTTCACGGAGCTCTGGCCATGGGCGGCAGGGCCGGGCCGGGCCGAGGGGGGTGAGAAAGCGAACGCAAGCCACATTAATGCCGAGTCGGCAGGGCCGGCGGGGCCTCCTGCGGGGCCTCCTGCGGCGCGGCGGCAGCCCGGCCGGCCCGCCCGAGGTATGCTCCGCACTACACGAGACAAAACAGGACGCAATATAATCCCAGTAATTAATCCTCCCGGCCGCGCCGCCGCCGCCCGCCCCGCGCCGCCCCGCCCCGGGGGTGAGATGGGTCGGGGATGCGACGCCTGTCCGGGACGCACGCGCCGGGCCCCACAACCCTTCCGCCAAAAATGGCCGCACCTGGCCGGGTTCCGCGCCGGCTGCGAGTGTCTGCCTATCCGGGCGGCCGACCGACCGGCGGTGACATGATAAAGTGCCGTCTGCGGCTGCGGCTCGGGCAGGGCGGGCTGAGGCGGGGCTCCCCCCCCCCCCCCCCGCCCAGGTCGACGTCGGCGTGGCCATAGAGTCGCAGCGACGTCGCGTAGCGTCGCGACGCCGAGTACCCTATGTAGGTTAATGGGGGGAGCCTGCCTGCCTGCCCGGCCCTGCCCTGCCCGGCCGCCGAGGGGGATCGAAGCGGCCCGTCGCAGCGGCGCAGCGCCGCAGCCCTGTCAAGCCGCGTTCCATACCCGAGACGCCTCGCCGGGCAGCGTGGGGTAGCGGCCCGGACACGTCCATCAGGCGCCGGCGCAGAGGACGTATCAAATTTTCATACCGCAAACGGGGATATCGGCGAGCCAAGTGCGACGTGCCCTCGGCGATGCCGCGCCGCCGGACCTCGCTGCCTCCGCCACGGCGCCGCTCGCTGAGGCATGCACGGCGGCGGAGGCAGCGGAGGCCCTCGGAACAGTGTGGGCAATAAAAGGCGCATCGTACGTCGGTGCCCGAGGCCCCAGGCCCCGCTACCGAGCGGCAGTAGAGGCCATCACGTAACAGCCGTGCCATCACCGGATCGACCCCCCCCCCCACCCCACCCCCTCTCCACCACACACCCGTCCCTGTTCTTTTCTTTTAAGTGTGATGAAACTAGCTCCCTGCTCGGCCGGCAGGCGGCGGGGCGGGGCGGACGGGCGGTGTGGAGCGGGTCCTCAGTTCGAATCCCGGTCAACGGCCCGCATTCCACCTCCGCCGCCGAAAGTGGATGAGTGCAGACAATAATGTCAATCTCCCGGTGCTCAAGTGCCCCGTGGGCCTCGCGGCGGCGGCGGCGGCGGCGGCGGCACCGGCGGCAGAGCCGCGGCCCTGAACTGGGGCGTGTGTACAGGCAGGCGGGGAGGCGGGCCGTTCCCCGGCCGGACCCCCAGGGGTGCCATCCCCTCCCTGCTCGGGCGGGCAGGACACACCACCCCTCCGGCCTCAAGACCGCGTCCTCCTCCTCCTCCTCCTCCACTGGCCGGGCCGTGGCCGTGGCTGTGGCCGCGCGCCTCCCCGGCCAGCCCGGCTCGGCACACAGGGCAGGGCCCCCGACCGGCCGGCCGGCCGGGTAATCCGTCCCTAGATGGATAGATCCCGTCCCCGCACGCACACGCACACACGCTGGCCGCGTCCAATCACGCTGCGGCCGCGGCGTACGCACAATGCGGCGCCGCTTTAATTCCCCCGTGATGACGGCCCCTGCCGCCCCGCGGTGCCCAAAGCCGGGCCGAGACGGCGGTGCGGCGGGGAGAGCAGAGCGAGGTATTGTGGCCGCGCGACACGGACGGGCGCAGCGGCTAGCCAGCGCGACTCCTCTCCTTTCATTGGCGCCTCGGCCGAACAGACAGACAGACAGACAGACAGCCGAACAGACGGACGGACGCGGCCCCCCCGCGGAGACGAAATGAGTCACATCTGACAACTGCGGTCCCCGCGGCGGCGGCGGCTGCGGCGGCCGCACAGTAATCAGTCAGCGCCGCGGATGCCGCTCTGCCGCGGCCCCCGATTGTTTCTCCGGCAACAAATTCGGGGCCGCCGTCGTCCCGTCAATGCCGTCCGCGTCTGCAGGGAGCAGCGCGGCACCACGAGGGCCGGCAGGGCAGCAGGGCCGCCGCCGGAGCCCTGGACAGGACAGCAGAGCAGCGCGGGCCCGGAGTTTGGCGGCGACTTGGGCCATCGTAGGCAAGGCCGGGGGGGGGGGGGGGGGGGGAGGCCGGGGTGTCTCGCGGGATCAGACGCCCCCTCCTCCCTCACTCCCCCCCCCCTGCGCCCCCTGCCCTCGGCCTCCCGGCGCTAGATTGGGCTACCGCCGCTGCAGCAGTGGCCTGGAAAGGCAGGTCCAGCAAACTAGGACCAGACCCTGCCGCCCTGCGGCCCGTCTCCGCGGGGAGGGGGATGTTCATGCCTCTCTGTATTCAGGCGCCGTCACTAATGAAACGTGAGTCCAAGTCCGCCGCCGCCGCCGCCGCCGCCGCCTCCACCTGCCGCCGCAGCGCTCGGCCCTCCGGCCCCAAAGCTACACACCTCCAAACACGCCGGCCGGGCCAGCAGGGCCAGGCCAGACCCGACCCGCGTCACGACCCGGCGCGGCACAGCCCGCCACTTCTGCAGTTTATGTCCCCGGCGGCCGGGCCGGGACACCTCCCCGACGCCGGGACCAACTACTGCACCTCAATGTCACCCGCCTAAGAAATACTAAGGTTTCTGCGGCGCCGTTCGGCTGCGGCCGCGCCGCCGCCGCCGGCCCCATAAAGAAGGCCCCGGGCGAGAAGCTTGCTGCGGCGGCACCGTCACTAATGCGCGCACCGCTCTGCGCACCGCGCGCCGGCAGCGGCAGCTCCCCGTAACGTCTGCACGTGTGTGTGTGTGTGTGTGTGTCCTACTTCGGAAAAATAGAGAACGGGACCCACTTCTGTCACTCGTACAACAGAGAGTTAATTACAAAGCGGGCCGGGTACGCAGCGTAGCGTACCGGCGGCCGTACGTGCGCACCCGTGCCGTGCCGTGCCGTCCCACATACAGCATGCGAATCAACGCGCACGGGACAGGCTGGCAGAGGCGGGCAGGCGCCTGCCAGCGCCGCGACGCAGTCCCGCCGGGCAGCGCGGCGCCGCGGGCTGCCTACCTCCGACCCGGCAGGCGCTCCGCTCCGCTCCGCCCCGCCCCGCCCCGCCCCGCCCCGCCCCGCCCCGTCGCCTTGCGGGACGCCTACGTGTTTGGTGCATCGCCGCTCCGCCCTGGCCGCTGCGCCGCGGAGCAGCGCGGAGTTATTATAACGGTCGGCGGCGGCCCCGCGGGGCACCGCGACCGCACCTGACGGCGGCGGGGTCCGACTCACACCTCCGTCAGCAGAGCAGCGGCGGCGCCCCGACACCCCCGCACCGCCGGCTCGGTACTGCCGCGATCAGACCCCGAGCTGAGCTGACCTGACCCCCGGGCGGCGGGGCACTTTTCATTACGCGGCAGCGCTGCCGCTGCGGCGCACGGCTCGGAAAGGCTTTCGTGTCCCGCCGCCATCCGCGTGGCGCGGCGTGTCGGGCGGCGTGCCGGGCGGCGTGCCGAACGTGTGTCGGACACTGTTAATAACGGCGGCCGCTGCCGTGCGCCTCCGTGTCACCACCGCGCCGCACGGAAGGGGCGTTTGCCAAGACAACGGCGGGGCGGCCAGCGGAGGCCGGGGCCGGGCGGGGGTAATGAAAGAGGGTCCGCCGAGCGCAACGCGGGGGGAGGGGAGGGCGTTTATCTGCCCACCAGCGGCCCCTCTGGGGGCCCCTCGCCGTCGTGCGGCCCCGCAGCCGCCCCGCAGCCGACCGGCGCCCAGCTCTTGCACTGCCCGGCCGGCCAGCCGCCGCCGCCAAACCCACGCTTCATTTACGCCAAACTGTTGGTGGGGCCCCGTGTGGCCCTGGCGGAGCACGGCGGGGCTCTATGTGGCCGGGAGAAAGGCCGAGGGAGACGGGGGGGGGGGGGGGGGCATGAACAGCGAACGGCAAAGCTTTCACTGCAGATGACCTCCCGCCCTGACCCTAACCGAGCGCCCGGCTCTTTAAGCCAGCACTGAAATTAGTACCCCGGTGAAAACGCTCCGAGCTTAGCGGCAACACGCCGGTCGAGCCGAGGGGAAAATGAAGAAAAGGGGAGAAAAAAATAATACATAAATATTGCAAGCCGAAATCCGAGCGGGCGATAACCGGCGGCGCCGAGCCGGGGAGGCCATCAATACGGCCGCGGCGAATTGTACTTTTGGAGCGCAGCGCGGTCAGAAAGCAGATCCGTTTGCGAAAAACGTTTTTTTATTCCCTGCTCCCGCGTTCCCAGGCCGGCGGGGTGCGGCGGCGGGCGGGTGCCGGCAGGATGTGCCCCGGCGGTGCGGCGGCCCCCCGGCCAGCCCGTGTCCGGAGGGGGGCGCCCGGGCGGAAGGGACGCGCGCCGGCCAAATGACGGGCGCAATGGGAAAATGAGATCAATTTGAATCGCGCGGGCGGCGGGGCATTACCACGAGCGGCCGGAGGGGGGAGGAAAGGGGGGGAAGGGGGGGAAGGGGGGGAAGGGGGCCCAGGAGGAGGACCACGTCGCGCGACAACATCCCTATGGGGAGGGCGGGAGCCCTGCCGCTGCTCCGGACTAATGCGGGCTAAACAGAGAGGGGCAGAGAGAGAGAGAGAGAGAGAGAGAGAGAGAGGCGAGGAGGCGGCGGTGGCCGCGGGAGTGCTTGCGACGACGCAAAATTAAAAAGTACGGTATGGCATTCGCCGGGGCATTCGCAGCGGGGGGACGTTTATTAGAGCCTGATGCTCCGGCGGCCGGCTCCGGGCTCCGGGCTCCGGGCTCCGGGCTCCGGGCCCCGTCAGTCCGGCCGTGTGGCGCAGCGCGGCGCGGCGCGGTGCAGCGCGGCACGGCCCGAGCGCGGTCATTACTTGGCGCAAAGTTATAGGCCCGTATACGGAGTACGTACCGGGTTAATGCTTCGTATACGTGATTCCGAGTGATGGAACGTTCTTTGCTCGGCACGCCGACGCGACGCGGGGAGACGAGACGGGCAGGCGGGCAGGCAGGCAGGCAGGCAGGCAGGCAAGCAGGCAGAGGGGGGGGAGGGGCTATCGAGGAGCTGGCGACTAATACGGCGCCCGATCTGGTTGACGTATACTACACGCTGCAACAACGTGCCGCCGCACCGGCGGGGAGAGAGAGAGGAAGAGAGAGGGGGGCACAGAGAGAGGGAGAGAGAGAGAGAGAGGAATTATCAATTTCACGTGCAGATGGGTGTTCGAGCGTCGCGGACGACGCGCAGTAAGAAAGGATGGCGAGCTGGGAGAGGAGGTCCCCAAATGGACAATGGCGCTCGCCGCTGCCGGCTTCTTGCTCCGCTGCTCCGCTGCTTCGCTGCTCCGCTGCTCCGCTGCCCCGCCGGCTTCGCTGGGCTCCGCCAGCCCCGCTCGCTCCCCGCACCGGCGCCACCCTTCAAACAAACTCCCGACGATCGCTAACACAAACGAGGCCCCGCGCCCGCTCCCTTTATTTACTTCAAATACGGCCATTTACAAGTGAAATTTCTTGCCGCCCCTCGCGCCGCGCCGCCCAGGGCCGCGCAGGGCTGGGCTCGCGCTGCGGGCGGCACTCGCCTCTCCGGCCGCACAGATTTTCGACGCCGAGTCGTGACGACGGCAGCCCAGCCCGGCCGCGTACCGCATGCAAAATAATAAGTGTCGCAAGTTTGGGGAGGAGCGAGAGGTTCCTACAGCAAAGCGGCGGCCGCCGCCCGGGCGGCCGGGACAGCAGAACTTCACGCCCTCCACGCTGAAATGCTCACAGCCGAGGCGGGCCTCAGGAGTAATTCTGATTCCAGGGGGGGGGGGGGGGGCGCCCAGTGGGGCCCACACCGGGGCCGCACAGAACACCCGGCTGGGGCCGTGCACGGCGCGACAGCACCGCGTGCCTCTTCCACTCCAGTCCCGCATCTCCATGCGTACATTCAGCGTGGGCTAAACCACATTAGCGGAGGCTTAAAACTGTGTATTATGACGTCCTTCCTGGCGTACACCGGCAACGCATGGGTATCATTTCACGAAATGTTGCGCGGAGCATTTCAATGCATCGGCCCCTCCACATCGTCAGTCTCTTTTCTCTTCTCTCTCTCTCTCTCTCTCTCTCTCTCTCTCTCTCTCTCTCTCTCTCTCGGCACCGCAGAGCACGAAAGCCAGCAGCAAGCTAAAGGTAACGGTGCCGCTTCTTCCTCCACGCTCTCTCTCTCTCTCTCTCTCTCTCTCTCTCTCTCTCTCTCTCTCTCTCTCTCTCTCTCTCTCTCTCTCTCTCTCTCTCGCCCATCCCTCTCCGCTCTTCGGTTGTAAATCAATCCAAAGCGATGCAAATTTTTCGATGCCTTTTTCCCAACCCTTTTTCCCCATGCCCTCCGCGCAGCGGCCCCGACGTACTCCCGCGCGCACGCATGTGCGTGAGAGGGAGAGAGACAGAGCGCGTGCTGTTCTTCCTCCTTCCTCTCTCGCTCACGCGTGCACGCGGCTCCCGTGACGCGCAAAGACTTTTAGCCAGGAGTATATAGGCAAACGAGCTCGACACTCGAACATCGCACAGTGTGAGTGTGTGCACCGTCGGGGAGAGAGGCATTTATTGGTGAAAAATACCCCCTCCTTGCCCCCTCTCCCTCACTCCCTTTTTTTCCCAGTCTTCTCCTTTCCTGTTCGAGGTCGGGTGAGCTCAGCGATTTACAACACTATAGTACCCGGGGCGAGCTCGCTCCCAGCTGGGGAGGAGGAGGGGGGGAGGGGGAGGGCAGCACGGCTCAGCTTGGGCGCCGATCAGCGCACATAATTACAGAGCCGACACCTCAAGTCCCTCCCCACCTCCTGCGCCTCGCCGGGCCCCGCCGGGCCCCGCCGGCCCCGCCCCCTCCTGCTCGCGCTCGCCCTGAAATGGGCGCTCGCTCGGCTACGGCCAGGCCACGCCGACCAATATTCTCTCTCGGGCCGCCGGCCGACCGTTCGGGAGAGAGCGAGAGAGAAAGAGTGAGAGAGAGGAAAGAGGAACGGGTGTGAATGGACACACACTCACACAGCGGAGAGAAGAGAGGAAAGAGAGAGACAGAGAATGACTCAACCCGATCTAATAGCCCGGAGAAGGCCAGGCCAGGCCGGGCCGGGTACTCCGGCTGCGGGTGTACCCCCCCCCCCCCCCACACAACACAAGAAGAGAGCAGCGAGGCTAAAATGTCTCCATCCGACAGTCGGGCAGCTTGATGGGGCACCAGCGATCCGCTCCGAATCGCTACACTGCCAAACATTTTTATTTTTTATTGACGAATATCCTCGTGTGAAGAGCCTTCCGCGGCCGCCGCGGCTGCTGCTGGCCGGACTCCCTGCCTGGAAACAACAACTCACCTCGGCCGACCCGACCCGACCCGACCCCCTTCCGGGCCCTCCTCCCCCGCACCGCGCCAATGGCGAAAAGGAGATAAGGTATCAGCGCGGGGCCGCGGGGCCGTTCCATTCCCAGCCACCGGCAGTGTCACACGTCTGCCCCGCGGCCCGCCGCGGCCCGCCACGCCCCGCCACGCCCCGCACGACGTCACGTCGGACGGCGAAGCGGCCATCCTGGGAACCGAGCTCATTCATTAGACCTCCCAGCAGGAGCGAGCGTCCTGCCCCGCTGCTGTCCCGTCCCCGTGCCGTGCGCTCCGACAGGCCACGTCAAGTGACCGGACACTGACTGCCGCGTGCCGTGCCGTGCCGTGTCGTGCCGCGCCGTGCCGTGCCGTGCCGCTGCCTTTCGGCCCGCAGTGTACTCTGGCTGCTACACTGTTCCCGAGTTCGTCAAGGTCCCCCCTCATCACGTCGTGTGCCCCGCGGGCGAATAGGGGGAGGAGGAGGAGGGAGGGGGTTCGATCCCCCCCCCCCCCCGCAGAGCCCCCCGCGCCGCGCGATATGAGGGCTGAGAAAGTAGCGCGCACTGCGAATAGCGCGCCGCGGCGCCGCGGGCAGAAGGCCCGGCCCGGGTGGGGCCGCGGCGAGCGGGCGGGCGACTTTACAGGGGTCCTCGGCTCACCGCGCATGGCGGGCGGGGCGGGGGGCCAACTTGTGACATGACCCCGCCGCGCAGCCCCCGCAGCCCCGCAGCCCCACACGACAAACATTTTTCATAAGGAGACGCGCGCACGCGCAAAACTCGGAAGGCAAGAAGCCCCGACGAGACGACGGAGAGAAGAGAGGAGGAACCACCTCCCGGCCCTCACCTTCTCCCCTGTTAATTACACCGTGCAGAACGCTGCCCCGGCAGCGGCGGCGGCGGCAGTCCGCCCCGGGCCAAATTTCTCCCCAAGTGAGCAGCTTGGCTCGGCTCGGCTCCGATCCTCCGCTCTCTCAGTGCGCCGCTGCGGCGCGACAACGTATATGGATCACGAAAACTTTGCAGCAGAACAAGTTGCAGCGGCGGCGGCGGCAGCAGCGCAAAGCTTTTCCACGCGGCGGCGACCCCCGCGACAACCGTCCCGTGCCGCGCTATGCGGGGGAGGAGAGAGAGAGAGAGGAAGGGGAGGAGGGGGGGGGGGCAGGAAGGGGGAGGAGCCGGGTACCCCAGGTGCCCGCAAAGGGTTGGCGGCGCACACGGTACCGGGCCCGAGCGCAGCCAGTCGGAGCCCACACGCAAAAAAGCTGTCGTAATTACAGAGTCACTCCGAAGGATGGTCTGCCGGGCGGGGGCCGCGTCCGGGGCGGCGGCCGGCGGCGGCCAAGAGTCCCGGCCGCAGCGACGCCTACGCGGACGCAGCCGCGCGGGGAAGCAGCCGCCTCAGACACGTCATGTGTCTGTCCGGCCGGCTGCCCGCGCGGGTACGCGGCCGGTACACGCCGGCCGCAGGCACGCCCCTGCCGGCCGGGCCCTGCGAACAATGCGCGCCCGTCCGCCGCACCGGCCCGACCCGCCGGAATTTCAAATCGGACAAGCTCCCTCCCAGACGCCGCTCAAGGGAAGCGGCTCCCAGCGCCGCCGCAGTAACCGGGAACGGGCAATTCTTCAACACACGCCGCCGTGCCAAAATGCTCGACACACACCACCCCCAATACCCCGCGGGCGGCCGGCGGCGCGGGGTAGAGACGTGGCGACGCAGGCGGCCACCGCAACGGGGGGCGCAGCGCGGCGGCGGCAGGAGAAGCACATTCAGATTAGAGTTGCTCGGGGGGCCCGCTAAATCAGAGCGCACGAGGCGGGAGTGGGACGGCCCGGCTGCCGGCGGTGCTATAAAGCTAAACTTGCCCGGAACACGGAAAACATCCGGGCGCTGCTCCTAATGTGCGCTGGCGGGCGCGGCGCGGCGCTCGCACGCTAATGTGCGCCGCGGCACAGAAGCACGCGCCGGCACGCGCGCGACACGCACGCACGCACGTGGAGGCCTCCCCGCGGCGCCTGCAGCGGCAGCTTCCGCGCAAGGGGGGCTTGCAATAGTTTCGCCGGGGGAGGAGGAGGAGGAGGAGGAGGAGGAGGAGGAGGAGGAGGAGGAGGGGGAGGAGGAGGAGGAGGAGGAGGAGGAGGAGGAGGAGGAGGAGGAGGAGGAGGAGGAGGAGGAGGAGGAGGAGGAGGAGGAGGAGGAGGAGGAGGAGGAGGGAGGAGGAGGAGGAGGAGGAGGAGGAGGAGGAGGAGGAGGAGGAGGAGGAGGAGGAGGAGGGGAGGAGGAGGAGGAGGAGGAGGAGGAGGAGGAGGAGGAGGAGGAGGAGGGGGAGGAGGAGGAGGAGGAGGAGAAGGAGGGAAAGGAGGAGTAGCAGTGCCCCGGCTGCCGCGCGGCCCGCTCATGAGCTGCGACAGCTCGCTCACAGAGCGGCAGCAGCAGCGGCGGCACAGCACCCGCGGGGCGCGCGGGGCGGCGAGTGAAGGGGTGCCGTGCGACACGGTCGCCATGAATCTTAAGCACAATTGGCAGCAGAGCGCGTTCATGCCGCCGCCGGCACTCTGGTCTCCCCCACGCCGCCGCCCCCGCCGCCCCCGGGGGCCGGACACAGAGCGGGCCGGGCACTGCACTTCCGAGGGGCGGCGGCGGCGGCGCGGGCAGCAAGCGAGCAGAGCGAGCAGGGCCCGCGCGGGGCGTTGCGTAGCGGCGGCAGGGCGGCATGGCATCCCCGCCACGCCACGCCACGCGTTCCCGCGCCCCGCCCCGCATACCCCAACTGCCACGCGCTCCACGGAGACGGACTGACGAAAACGAAGCGGAAACCAAAACCCATTTCCAAGGTATCAAACGAGAGTCTAACCTCCTAAACCCCTGCCCGCGGGGGGTGAGTGTGCCCTCCTAGACGGGGACACGGGGGAGGGCAGGAGGGGACAGAAGGCGGCGCAGACGACATCTCCCAAAGTGCGGGGGTGGCGGCGGGGGACCGGGGGAGCCGGCGAAGGCGCTTAGAATCGGATTATATAACTGCGCCCAGTGGGGCGGGAAAAAAGGGAAAGAAATCACCCTTAATGAAAATACTTTTTTTTTATTTTGGCCTCTCCTGCCGAAATAAAAAGTTTGGAAGAAGGGGGCGGTGCGGGCGGCAGCGGCGACGGCACCTCACGCTGGGCCGAGCAGCAGGGCCGCCGCCGGGCCGCCCTTGCAGCGGACGCCGCCCGACCGAGCCGAACCGAACGGCCCTGAAATGAATTGCGGCGACTTTACTGCCGGACACAAACAGAAAGGTGCTAAGGTGGGGGGAGAGGAAGAGGAGGGGATGGGGGGGGGGGAGCAGCGGCGGAGTCGGCTCACTTTGAAATTCACTCCCGCCTCAAAGGCTTGCAGGGGGGGAGGCAACTTCTTTTATGCATTTGTATCGGCCGTGACAATTGGAAGTTTCACCCCCTTTCGCCCGCCACCGGCGCCCCTGTCCCGGCGTCCCGCAGCCCCAGCCTGCCGGCCCGCCCCGCCCCTACCGACGCACCGCACCTCCAGACTCGGGGGCGATGCAAATCAAGATTTCCCTTTAGCACTCTCCTTTCTTTTCGCCACCTTTCTTTCTCCCCCCGCGGACGCCGAGTGCGAGGCGGTGTCGGCCCGGCCCCCGCCGCCCCTGCGCCCCCTGCGGGCCCCGCCGGCCACTGCCGACGCCGGAAGCCGCGTAGATCGATTTTACAAGTGCCATTGGCGTCTGGTCTGGTCTGGTCTACCTCCGCTTCCATTCCATACCTCGGCGCGGCGGGGGCGCGGCGGGGCCTGCCGGCTCACGAATAGGTCATGTTTATGAAACAGGCGAAATGCCTGCATAATGAGCTGCATCGCATCCTCTGGGGGCCGCCCGACGGCCGCAGCCGGCGGCCTAGTGGGCGCCGGGGGGTGGCCGCCGGGGGAGGCCGCCGGGGGAGGCCGCCGGGAGGGTAGCCGGTCCCGGTCCCGGTGCCGGCCGGGGGCGCGGTGCTGACGTCAGCGGCGAATGCAGTCGGTCCGTCCATCACTCGGCCGCCACAAAGGGACGGGAGGAGAGGAATTAAAAGTGACGATAGAAAAACGAAACGATTGATGCCCCTTCGGCAGCGGCGGCGGCGGCGGTGGCGGCGGCGCGGCAACGGGAGTGTCACGGAGAGCGGCGGCGTCGCCGTGTGGCAACGGTACACGGCAGCGGCGGCGGCGGCAGCGGCGTCGCGAAATTCAGCAGAGGTGTCCCCCGCATGCAAGCATAACGGGTTGGGCCGCGGCGTAGCAGCCGGGACGGCCGAGCTGGCAGGCAGGCAGGCGGGCGGGCGGCAGCCGTGCCCTGTGGCACTCCACTCGCCCTGGAGGCTGCCGCTGCCGCCGCTGCGGTGGAATCCTCGCCCCGAGCACAGCCCGGCCGGGCGCTATCCGCACACTCACGCCGCCCAGCGCCGTGTTCTGTTGTGTTGTGTTCTCCACACGTACTTTCGCCATTCCCTAATTCAAATTGTCCCGCCGCCGCTGCCGCCGCCGCTGCCGCCGCTGCCGCCGCCGCCTCACGTATAGCGGTTAATTCTTCCAAGAAAAGACGAGAATAAGAAGAACGGGCGACGGGACCGCCGCATCACAGGAGCCACTCTGGACCACTTACATTCACTTTCCGCCGCCCTCCATAAACATCCTTCATCATCGTCGTCCTCGTCCCGCCGGACATCAAAAACATGCAAAACTGCAGACCCTCTCTCTCTCTCTCTCTCTCTCTCTCTCTCTCTCTCTCTCTCTCTCTCTCTCCTCTCCTTTCATAGACGACGAGACGTCACACGGCGGCGTCTTCTAAATTTTTCATAACATTCGGCAAAACCACAAACCCTCTCAACAAACGATAAAAATAAAAAAAATCGAATACGGATCCGCGGACAGGACAGGAGGAAAAACTCCAACTGTCTGTCTGCGCTGACGGCTGTCCGAGTTCGCACTGCCGTGTGTGTGTGTGTGTGTGTGTGTGTGTGTGTGTGTGTGTGTGTGCGTGAGGCGGCCCGGAGGCACCCGCAGACTGGACACCCCTATGAGGACTCCTCGGTGGTGTAATGAGGACCGATCAGTTCGATTCGCCGCGGTGGCCGCGATCCGGCCGCCGAAGGCCTAAGACCGCAAATAAATTATTTCCCCACAAAAAAAAATTAAAAGAGAGCAAAATAATAAGGCGGGAGAGTAAAAAAAAAATTAAAATGTATCAGGGATGTGAGGAGAGAGACAGGGGGAGGGGGGAGGGAAAGCGCTGAACGAGCGGCAATTTGAGTCTCAATTGCCTTTGGGGGCTTTACAATTGGGCGTTATGCCGCTGACGGAGGGGGAGGGGAGGAGCGGGAGGGAGGGGAGGGGGAGGGGATGCCGCGCAGGGATGCAGGGGCGTCACACGCAAAAGTTTTCACTTTGGAGGCGCGGCGCGCGGCGCACTCGCGTCCACATTTAGCAGCACAGCACACGCGGGGCGGGGCGGGGCGGGGCTCCCGTAGTAATGGATCGGGCGTTACTCGACGGATTTTTATGAATAACTCATCGGCGGGCGGCCACGCAGACAAACACGCGGCCGGGATCCACCGGATCCCTCCCCTTTGGATCGGCAAAACTCTTTCGCCAGTAGCACCGGTCGGTCGGTCGGTTTCGGTTCGCTCGCTCGGTCGGGCTGCCGCTGCCGCCACCGCCTCGCTGCAGCGCGCCAAAATTATCGAGTTCCGAGCGAGTTTCCGTTGAATTTTTAAGCAACAATTACGCGGGGGTATTTTTTTTTATTTTCATCTTTCCCTCCTATACCCCTTCCTATCTCACTGGCGCGTACACGAAACTTTTGTTGTCAGATGCGAAAAACAGGAGCGCGCGCGCGCACACACACACACACACACGCCCAGGAAGCAGCTTACGTGCGGGTAAACGCAACAAAAAATCAGCAGCAACAACAACAGCGTGTGTGATTGTGTGTGTATGTGTTGGAGAGAGAGAGAGAGCGTGTGCGTGTGTGTGTGTGTGTGTGTGTGTTATTTGATGAAGCTGTTTGCCGCGTCGCTGGGCGTCGCAACGCTTCCGGCCCGGAGGCCCGCCCACGGCCGCCCCTCACGGCCTCGCGACCCGCGCGTCCGAAAAAGTCCTGAAAAACAGCCTCAGCTCTCCCTCTCTGTCCGATAGATACTGTAGCAGGGAGCGAGACGGGGAGAGAGAGAGAGAGTGAGGATGATGGGAGGGGGCGACGCTACCCCGCGCGGCCCGCCGTGGCGTCCCGTGCCGTTCCCGCCGACTGCGTGCAGCGCTGCGTGCAGGAAGGAGAGGCGCGCGATAACAGAACAGCTCGGCCCCCGCGGCCGGACGCGGCCGGACACCGATGTTCCCAAGCAAACCGGCAAACCGAATCAGCAGCAGCAGCAGCGGCGGCGGCGGCGGCGGCGGCGAGAGCGAACGAGATTTATTCGTACTCACTTCTTGGCCGGGACGCGGGGGCGGAGGGCCTGGCCGAGGCACTCCCCGTCGGCGAGGCAGTACACAGGGCCGGGCTGCCGGCGGCACCGGAGGGGACCATACATATATATATATACACACACACACAGACACACTCCCCCTCGGCGACCACCAGCAGCGCGCTGTCCGGCGCACACGCCGACGCGCACACACGCGCCGCCTCCTCGCCACAGACGCACGGCGGCGCAGTCAAGGAGCCGTCGTCGAGCACCACTGCTCCTGGCACTCGAGGAAGTGGCCGGCCGCGGCGGCCAGGCGGCCAGGCGGCATGGCGTCCGCCCCCGCGGGCACCGCACCGCACCGGCGGCAGCCGGCAGAGCCGAGGGGAGGGTGGACACAGGAAGAGGCAACGAGCACAACTACCTCGCCTCGACTCATCAACCCCCGGGGGGTTGCGGTCCTCCGCGGCCCGGCCGGCAACCCCTCTGATGAGGGCCCTAACATGGCAAATGGAGCGGAACCGAAACAATCCCCAGTCCGGCCGCGGCCCTCCCCCGCCGCCCCGCCGTCCCATTCCGATATTCGCGGCCGCGGCCCCGGAGCACGCGCCGCGCGCTCCGAAACAAAACGGGCGTCGTTATACACTGCGGGCGACCGCGGACCGACGCCGCCGCGGCAGCTGCAGGCGGTCGTGGCGCGGTCGTGACGTCGTGACGCCGTCGTGACGCGGTCGTGACGCCGTCGTGACGCGGTCGTGACGCCGTCGTGACGCCGTCGTGACGCCGTCGTGACGCCGGTCGTGACGCCGTCGTGACGCCGTCGTGACGCCGTCGTGACGCCGTCGTGACGCCGTCGTGACGCCGTCCTGACGGAGGCCGCTGACGCTGACGCCGGACTGCCGGGGGGACGGGAGTGTCCCGCGGCCGCGTCCGCCCCGAGCCACCCGCCTGATTCCCATCGACGTGTCCCTGTCCGCGCAGCGTCCTCCCGGAGCCTGGGCGCCCGGCGCGGACAAGCCGAGTCCACGTCGATCCCGTCGCATCCCGTCCCCCCGGCCGGCCGGAGACACACGTCGGCGTCGTGCACCAATTTGGAGCCAACAAACGAACGGCCGTGCCGACGACGACGTCGATCGGAGAGAGTCCTGCAGCCCCGCCGTCCTGTCCGGTGTCTCCGCCGACGGCGCGAATTTGTGGGGAACGAGGCACGAGCAGAGCGGAGCGGACGGGCCCAAAAGGGCCGCGGAGGCCGCCCGGCGGAGGGAGGCGGTGGGAGGCGGTGCAGAGCGCGCTGCCGCCGGGGGCTGACGTGGACGTCAGGCCGTGGACGCACACCGGAGCCGACAGGACGGTCACCACCGCGTCGCCGGCGGCGGCGGCGGTACAGTCAAGTCCAAGACCTCCTCGTCGGCCTCTGCGCGGGCGGGCGTCCGCAGCCCCAGCCGCCTCCCCTCCACCACTGCATACGTCATGAGCCCATCAGGCTCGGCACGGGGAATAATGGCGGACGACCTCTCCAACCGATTTGCGCGCGCCGCCGGCCGCCGCCGCCGCGGCCTCAGAGACAGTGACAACTAAACCCCATTCACGGGAGCTGTACTTTAAACACAGGCCAGGCTAGCCGGCAGCTGGTTCAAGTGGCGCGGTGCGGCGGCGGCGGGGGCCGGAGGGCACGGCGCGGGGCCACGGGGGCCGGGGGGCGGCGTGACCTGCGAGTTGCCGCGGGGGGCGCTTCAGGCCTAGCTATGCCCCGCGGGGGCCGGGGGGGGGGGGGGGCTGGATTACAACGTCTTACCTTAAGCCTCTTTCCCACTGGGTGGGCGGGGCGCGGCGGGGCGGGGCGGAGGTAGGACGACACCGCCCCCGCGGCCCCGGAGGCGGAACGGTCGTGTTCTTTTCTGTCCGCTCCCGCATATTACGTAACGCCATGTATCACCGGCCAGCCCCTCATCAACTGCAGCTGTCCCCACCGGGCCCGGCCGTCCGCCCCCCCCCCCCCCCCCCCCCCCCCGCGGGCACCGCGTCAGAGAACTCCCCCACCGTTTGTCAACGCGAGCCATCCCCCGTCCTGCTCGCACCCCGTTGGCCGCCGCTCACTCTATCCCTCTCTTTCGCAGCCCCCCCCCAACCACCCCCAATCTACTCTCCCCCCTGACCCCAAACGTCCAACCACTCTGCCTTCCATTAGAGATCACTTCTCCCCCGTAAGGTCAAGAACACTGCTGCGAACAACGGGCTGCCTACCCTCACGGGCGCCTCTCTCGAGTTTCGCCGATCTAGGCCAGGCCGGGCCGGGCCGGGGCGGGCTCGTAGTGGGCCGGGGGTGGAGCAGCGGAGCAGCGGAGCAGAGTGAGAGCCACTCGACCTTCGAATCGTCATCGCTGGCGAGTGAGGCGGGGGCGTGGTACTCCGGCCGCCACCCCTGGGGGGTACGCGGCGGGGGGGTACACGAGGCGACAGGTATCGCCAGAGGCGGACACAGCCAGTGTGGTACGGGTGCGGGGCCGGGGGGCGGGCAACGCTGCCTCGGGGGCGGACGGGGCGGAAATAAGGAGGCACATACATAAATGAAAAGCTTGGCGCCCGGAAACAAAGAGAAATCGGCGGCGCAGTGTACCGCAGCCGCAGCCGCCGCCGCCGCCGGGAGGGGGCGGAACCGCATTGCAAAACGCGCGACACTTATTATTTGGTGCCGCGGCCAGACTCGCAAATTGTCTCACAGAACGGCGGCAGATGCAGCGGCAGCGGCAGCAGCAGCAGCAGCAGCAAGGGCGCGGCCGGGGCAGAGGCGGCGGCTCAGCATGCATGAACGGCGCAAGGGGAGGGAGGGAGCGAGGGAGAAAATAAAAAGTTGCAGCCCGGCCGGGAGGCCCTTGTCCCGCTGCCCTTTCAGAGCCTTCCCCTCGCCCCCCCCCCCCCTAAGGCCCTTTGGCGGAGCTCGCGGGCACGCCCGCCAAGTTTGTCCGCGGAGAGAGACACGTCCGCCGGGGCCCGCGTGCGCACGCGTCATCGCGGGCACGCGCCCCTGGCGGGCCGCCGCCGCCGCTGCTGCTGCTGAGCCGGTGAAATGAGAGGGCTCAGGGGGAAATAATAGGCGAAGCAATGCTGTTTGAACTCTTACCGGGGGGGGGGGGGCGGTGCGAGCGGCGGGCCGGAAACGAGGCGAGATTGATAACACGAGATGGGAAAATAAATGAAGAAGGTGCGCGAGGAGAGAGGAGGAGCAAACAAAAAGACACAAAGAAAAGAAAGATGAGGGGAGACAAGGGAGGGGGACGCAGGGGGGCGGATTACTGGAAACAATGGGAGAGTGCGAGTAAAGGGGTGAAGTCAAGTGCCCTGCAGCACCCCCTTTTCAGCGCGCCCGCCCGTAAGTACCCCTCCTCCCGAGAGAAGACGCAACAAGGGCGGGGGAAAAGGCAAGGGGAAACGGCACGCAATTCCAAGGCACTGCCGCTCCGTTCCCTCCTCGGCCCGGCCAAACCTGCCAAACCGCCCCCCTGCCTGAAGCATCCCCCCTCCCCCCCCCCTCCCCGTCGAGCTCCGCTTGGATTGATAGCTATGGACGCAATCAGATGCTCAGGCCGATTATTTATCAAGAAGTCAACGCAAGACATCCGACATCAAGGCTCACCGCACAGCAGCGCCAAGGAGGGGGAAAAAATGATTTGCCCGCTCGCTCCTTCTCTCTCTCTCTCTCTCTCTCGTCTCCAGTCCCATTGTGCAGTGTACAGCAGTGGTAATGGTGTCGGCGCTGCAACCCCCTACACTCTATTTCCTTCTCTCTCTCTCTCTCTCTCTCTGCATCCCCCACTCTCCCTCTCCTTTTCCCTTCGCTTATTTCGGTCATTCATAATGTTCCACCGGGGGTAATAATCCTAAAAAATGATATTAAACTTTTTGTGGCTGTTCCGAGTGTGTCTCTCTCTCTCTCTCTCTCCCCCTCCAACCCCCTACGCACGCCCTATCTCCAGCTCGCTCGCCATCCCCTCTCTGTCTCTTTGCATACATTTTCCCTCCATGATTCTTAGTTCTTGGCTCGCAGAACGATTTACAGTCCTACTTTTTTACGAGTGAGCTCCCCGCGGCGGCAGCGGCCGGCGGTTTCTCGGGCCTACCTCTAGAGCAAGAGAGGGAGAGGGAGAGAAAGAGAGGGAAGGAGGGGGAAGAGGAAGGGGAGTACGTGTCTCGGGTCAGGCCCAAAACCGAGGCCCACACGTAACGAAAACAAAATAGGAAAGATAAAAAAAAATGTAAACGTTTTATCGCGCAGACGCGGGCAAATTTGCACTGTCTGTTTTGAGGGGGCGTGCAGAAAATAAAAGAGGAAAGGCTCGGCTTGGCCAGTAGTGCCTCAGCGGAAGAGCGGTGCGCCGCCGAGCCGCTGCTCATCACGTCACGTGACCACACGTGACCACACGTGACCACACGTGACCACACGTGACCACACGTGACCACACGTGACCACACACGTGTGTCGTCGGCTGAAGGCTCGGATAAACAGCACGCGGCGCGCACGGCGGCACCAGCAAAAGCACCGCGCTGCAATCGGGGCGCGCGGCGGCCGCCGCTGGCCGGCGAACAACAGCGACACGACACGACACATCCCCCCCGCAGGCCGGCACAACATTCCGTGACACGGCGCCTTCAGTTACCCGCCGCCACGGAGAGGTAAACCCTCCCTGACCGGAGTCACGGCGGCATGAGCGCTGCCGCAAACTCCAAACTAAGCGGCCGCGCCGCGCCCCCCCCCCCCCCCCCCCGCCCCCTCCCTCACCGCCGCCTCTGTCGCCGCGAATTACCGCACGCCGATATAATTTCCGTGTACCTTGCGGTGCTTAATTACGAAAGAAGGAGTATCGCGCGGAGCCCGCCGCCCCCGCCGCCCCCGCCGCCCCCGCGGCCGCGGCGCCTCACGCCACGCCGGGAGCGGCCAGCAACAAATTGAGGCCGCGGTGCCGGCGCGGCCGCGTCGGCCACGACTCTGCACGACACCGCTGCCGCCCCCGCGCCCGTGCCCTTTCTCTCCCTCACTCACTCCATCGCTCTCTCTCTCTCTCTCTCTCTCTCTCTCTCTCTCTCTCTCTCTCTCTCTCTCTCTCTCTCTCTCTCTCTCTCTCTGCCGGGCTGCGAAGTGCGGGAATGTCGGGGGCCCCGCGGCGCGCCGGGGGTGCGGAGCAGCAGCAGCAGCAGCAGCCCGCACGGCGCGCGGAGCTCCCCGACAAACAATCACGCCCCGGTGGCGCAGACGGATCGCGCGTCCCCGGCGGGGTCCCCGACGGCGGGGGTCCACGGTCGCCCCTCCCCGATCATGTGCAGGGGGAGCTGTAAATCCGGGCGGGCGGGGGCAGCGCGACGCCGCCACACGTCAGGCCACCGCACCGGGTGGAATGGCGGCCGCCGCGCCGCCGCCATCAGAGAGGAGCAGCGGGGCCCGGCCCTCGTGTCCGCGTCCGCGTGTCCACCCCCGCACGGCGTGCCCCGGCGGGCCGAGCTGCCCGTAATAAATATCGACCGGCTCGGCGGCGGGCACGCGCGGCGCTGCGCAGGCCATCCCGTCCCCTGCTGCTGCTGCTGCTGCTGCCGGCCACCGCCGCCGTGAGTGAAAGGAGCAGGTCGCATGTCGGCGCGGAGTTAGGCGCGGTGCGGCATGCCATACGGCCCCGGCCGCCAGGCCCCCGCCAGGCCCCCGCCAGGCCGGCACTCCCCCGTCATAATAACAGTTGTTGGCCGGCCAGGAAGGGGTAGCGGCGGCCAGGGGCGGGCCGGAGGGGGCCGGGGGGGGGGGGGGGGCGCCGCTGCACTGTTGGCAGGCGTCGGGACAGCAGCAGCAGCAGCAGCAGCAGCAGCAACAAACCGCGGCCCGCAGACGCCACGCCACACCACACCACACCCCCGAGATAAACACGGACGCACGGCGCGGGTGCGGTGGGGTTTACTGCCCATCAGCTGCACCAGGCCGCTGGCCGCCACACGCTGCCGCCCGGGCGTAAAGGGAGGCGGGAGGCCGGTGGCCTAATCAGGCGTAAGAGAAACCGGGAGACGGGGTGCCGCCCGCCGGGCCACGCGGCACCCGACGCGGCCTGGTCCGGCCGGCAGGACGACGACGACGCCAGCCGCGGTCGTCCGTCTGACTGACAGCCGCGGCCCATATTTTCTCGTCGCCCTCCCCCCACTCCGGTAGGGGTTGAAGCGGCCGCTCAGTCCGCCCCGTCCGGGCGGAGACCAGAGCAGAGCATCGCGGCGCGGCGAGCGGCCTGCCTGCCGGACGTCCCGTGTGCGTAATCACGGCGCGGGCCCTACACAGACATAAACCGGGGCCAGCGAGGGAATCGCCGCCCGCAGAGCCCTTCCGAGCCGGTGCGGCGAACGCCTGGCAGCCCGGCAGCCCCCGGCCCCGCTATTGCAGCGACCTGCAGAGGCCTACCACACCGCCAAGGCCGGCCAGGGGCGCAGCGCCGTGCCGCCTGCGCCGCCGCGGTGCGGAGCGTAGCGGGCCGAGGGCCGAGGGGTCATTGCAAGCCAAGTGTCCGGACGTTACCGTCTCACCATTGCCGTTTCCGCTACTACCGCCCCGCAAGGCCAATAAAACGCCCCCGCGGCCGTGCGGGCGTCGGGGGCGCTGCGGCGGCAGCGGCGGCGGCCAAGGCGAACGCCGCCGCCCTCCCCGACAGCGACCCCCACGGCGAGAGGCCCCATTCCGGCGAGGGGTCATTGCCACACCTACACCCCTCTTATCTCTCCCCCTCCCCCCGACCCACCCCTTCCCTCTCTCCCTCTCTCCGATCATCCCCCTCCTGCCCCCTGCAAATTGAGTGTAAGGCAATGGCAGCACGCGCGGCTCGGGCCTGCAGGCGGCCGGCAGGGCGGCGCACACAGCGGGGTGCGGACGGGGCGGGCGGCCCCGCTCCGGGTCTGGCCCGGCCTTGTCTGCTCTGGCCGGGCCTCAAACTTGCAGCGCGCAGCCAGCACGGCCTTATTCGCGTCCTCATCCCGGCCCGGCCTCGCGCCTCGCGCCTCCAAGTTTGAATCAAGTTAGAGCCGCACGCGCGGCGCACGCGGCACGCACGCCTCGCGCACGCGTGTGTGCCAATGAGCGCCCCTGTTTGCGCCGCTCGTTACGGCGACACTGTCAAAACATCCATCCTTCCCCTCCCCCTCCTCATCCCTCTGAAATCACTCGCCCGGCTTCACATTCCCCCCCCCCCCCTCCCCCTCCCGCACCGCCGCCACCGCCCGACCCCCCTCCCGCGACCCCGCACCGCTCCATCTTGCACGCCGTCAACTCGCCAAATTCACGACGAGCCGACAAGCAGATACACCGGACTCGCCAACGACGCCACTTCGGGTTTCAGAGCGATGGCCGCTCCTCTCGCATTTTTTTTCTCCCCCCTTCTCTCCCTCTCTCTCCCCCCTTCACTCGGCTCGCAGTGAGGAAGCCCCATGCAGCGCGCGGGTGCAGCAGTAGCCGCCGGGACGCGGACTTCAGCCGCAGCACACAGCCAGAGTAGCAACGAGAAATATTTGTTTTTTTCCTCGATTTTTGTTTTGCTCTAAAAACTTAACACCCCCGAACCCTTTTGAGGTTAGCCGTGCCCCCGCTGCGGCAGCACAGCGTGTGTCCACCGAATGCCGTGCAGCGTCGGCCGCGTCCAGCACCACTTTGCGGGGGGTCGCTCGCGTAATGAACAGGCGTCGCCAAGTGCACCTCACGTGCCCTACCGGGGGGGGGGGGGGCTGCGGGGGCCTTGGGGTCGCCTCGGGGGCCTCGGGGGCCGCACGCCGCAGTGCAACACGCTCGCTTACGACCCCGGCAGCTCGAAGCGCGGCCCCCTGCAGACACCAGAGCAGCAGCAGCAGGAGGGGGAGGTTAGACGTCGTCACTTCCTGGAAGCGGTATACAACTTTCTCCCGGGCCGAGCCGGTCCCATGGCCCGGCGCAGTACCGGCACGGGGAGGAGGGGCCCGCGGGGGCCTCCCAGAAGCAGCCGCAGAGGCGCATCCGTCAAAACACATCATCCCCCGAAGGAACGGCTTCCTAGAGATCGTAACCCAGCTGGGCCGCGGCCACCAGGGGCGCGGCCCGGCCCCGAGTAACCCCCCCCCCCCCCCCCCTCCCCGCGCCGGGCCGGGCACCGCCCCTGCTGCCTGCCCACACGAAACCGACCCGAAAAATAACCCCCCCAACGCCTTTATGCGGGCAGGAAACAGTGGCGGGCGGGCGGGCGGGGGTAAACAGCGGCGCCACGAGGCCGGGGGTCCCGGGTTCGAGTCCCGCCGCCGCCGCGCGCCGCCGCGCCCTTCCGCCCGCCCATCCTCCCTTTCAGTTCCTTTGTATGAATACTGCAGACCGCCGAGACGCCCGGCCCGGGCCCCGGCCGCCGCGGCGACGGCGGCCTCTCACACACAGTAGGGGCCGCTGCAGCACCCAAAATTGTTCGAGTTGGCGACGCGGCGGCCGTGGGGCGCGGGGGGCCGCGCCGGGCCGGGCCGGGTGCGAGAGAGAGAGAGAGAGAGAGAGAGAGAGAGAGAGAGAGAGAGACAGACAGACAGACCCGGGGGACCCTCTTGAGGGCTTAGGGGCTGCAAGCCTCTCCTCACCCGCGCGCCCCACATCTCCCTCCCCATCTCTCTCGCTCCCGCAACGCTCTCGCCCGGCGCTCACTCGCTCCCGCTCTCTTTACGGGGATTTGCATTTTGATAGGCTATAAATCGTGTCCGGGTCTCACTCGCTAGCTCCTGGAAATGACAATCTAGTTGGCCGCCCGACAGGCAGGCAAGCACGTCGAGTAATGCTCAGGCTGCGGCGGAGAGGGGTGGGGGAGGAGGGGAGGAGGGAGGAGGGAGAGAGGGAGGGGGGGGGGGGCGGTCATTAATATCATTATTTCAATTTACTTGTCGCCAGAGGGCGGCACAGGCCGCTCGCTGCAGATCCTTGCGGCAGGAGGTGGCACCGCAACAACATCCCGGCCCCCCAAAAAGGAGGACGAGACGGCGGCGGGGCAGACAAACACGTCAATATGGCGGCTCCTGTCCGTGGCCGAGGGGCACGTGGGGTGGTGGTGGGGGGGGGGGCGACATTTGAGACCCGCAGGCAGCGCAGGCCGGCCCCGCGGGGCGGGCGGCAGGCGTGCTCGCGAATAAAAATTCCCCTCCCCTCCTCCTATGCCCCCCCCCCCTTCTCCCCGACTCGCGGACCCGCATCGCGAGACCCCCCGGGCCGCCGCGGGGGGTCCAGGTGCCACAGCCTCCTCATTACCGGGCGGTAGCCGGGCCGCCAGCAGCAGCAGCAGCAGAGCCGCTTTCCATTTTTCAAGGAGCAACATTTTGTCACTAACGCGGGGCGGGCTGGCGGAGGGGCGGCTGGCGGCCGCGGCCACGGCGCGCGCAGGTCTAATAAAGTGGAATAATTTACTATTCGGCCGTGCGGGTGAGGCCGGGCAGGCCGGGCCGGCCCCCGTGCGGCTGACGTTGCGGTGCTGCCGCGCTGACGCGGGCTGACGCCGCCAAACCCCCTCCCGTCCCGGCCCGCCCCGCCTGCGGTTGCGGTGCGGCCGGCCGTCCAGCCACTATGGATGGCCCTCATAAGTCACGGACCGCCGGCTATTGCCAATCAGTTTCGGAAGTTGAGAGCGCACAAGGGCGCCGCCGACCGACCCCGTCAGCGCGTCGGCCCAGGCAACGCGAGCCGCGGGGGCCGCCCGAGGCCGACCCCGTCGGAGCGCGGCGGAGGGGCGCGGCGGAGGGGCGCGCGAGCCGCGGAGGGGCGGGGCGGAGGGGCGCGGCGGAGGGGCGGACCCCCCGCGGCGTCACACGGCGCCGGCGCCTGCAAGCTCCGGGCGGGCAGACCGCAAGGCGCCGGCCGCTGCTGGGGGACCGAGTGGGGGCGGCGCGACGCGCGCCTGCGGGTGCCGCGGCAGGCGAACACCCGGCCGACACACGCCGCCCCTGCGGACCGACACCCGATAAGCGAGGCAGAGCAGAGCAGGCATGCATAGCAAGGCAGAAGCAGAAGCGAAGGCGGCAGAACACACACACAGACACACACAGTGAGGGTGAAGCAGAGTAAGTGCTGGCGATGATGACGATGAATGAGAGCAAAAAAAAATAAGTAAGTGCCAAGAATACGTTCTGGGTTATATTCGTTAAATTTTGAGTCACTCTGGGCATTCATTTTGTTTTAGAATAATAAAAAAAGAGAAGTTTTGAGGTGTAAAAAATTTAAATACTGAGAGAAATCGGTGCAAAAGTGCAAAATTACTCAAAGCTACAAAGAAATTAAATTTAAAACAAAATTATACTCCTTACTTTCCATAGTAAAAAATTAAGAGCCAAAAAGAAAGATCTACTTGAAAAAAGGGTAAAAAAACGCATGCATAGAATGGATCGTATAATTTGGCACGTACTGCTGTCTCCTGGCGCTCCCGCCACTGCCCCGGCCGCCGCAAGTCCCGCGATGCCCAACTCACCTGGAGAACAGACAGAGAAAAAAAACAGAGTTGATAAAAGGAAACATAACAAACACATCTTGTTGTACGACTTGAAAGCAAAAGGAGGCTGACACGAAAAACAAAGTGGCGACCGGCTCCGCCAAACGACGGTGCATTGTGTGCGTAAGGTGCGACACGTCGCGGCGCAATCTACATTACCGACGTGCGCAATGATTGATACACAGAGTAACACACGTCGGCGGGCTACTTATTGACACGCACACACAACACACGCACACACACACACACGCACACACACGCACACGAGACGCATGATGAATTGCCCGCACAGACCACAACGCCGCCGAGCCCGGCGCGGCGCCGCGACATGCAGAGCGGGGCGGGTCGTGCAAATTAGATTTACATACAAACGAGCCAAAGCCAAACATGCCGAAGAGCAAACGAGCCAAAGTTGAAAAACAGACGAAAAGCGGGGCGAGCGCGCACTCGCGCTCATTCGCCATGGCTTCGTTGCGGCGGGCCAGAAAGGGAAGAAAAAAGGGGGCGAAAAACAAGAGACGAAATAAAAATAATCGGGGAATCCAGCAGCAGAGGCAGCAGCAGCGGCGGCGGCGTCGGTGGCGCGCGACGGCTGTCTGTCTGCCAGCCATGCACATGCAGGGCGTCATACACGAGTGCCGGAGAGGCCCAGGAGGCCCCGGAGGCCCCGGAGGGACGGGCGCCACACCGAGCTGCAGCGTTCGCACTTTAATTAGGGCCCGGATTATTGTCTGCGGCGACGTCGCGGCGGCGCCCGGTGGATCATGGGGCAGCGCGGCCAGCCAAAAACGCGTTTAGGGTTTCAAAAAAGTAATTTTTTTTTAAATCGTGAAAAATTCAAATCAGATTTTGATTTTAAATCACGGCTTGCCCGTTACGGCACCCATCCCTCGACCCCCGGCCCTGTCTACCGCCGCCGACACGACAGGCGACAGCACCGATGCATCACTTCCAGCACATAATCACGAGCCTATCACTTTAATTTCACGTTACATATTTTTATTAATTCTGTTCTTTTTTTCATGTTTATTATTCCCGATCCATTTGTTTATCTTTTTTTTTTCAAAAAAATACGCTTTGCATCAGGCAGGGGCCTGGAGCCTGGCCGGAGCCGGGCTGGAGCCGGGCCGTCCCCGCCGCGCTCCGGCTCCACGCGGGTGGGCAGACGCCTCCAGCACGTCCCCGAGGGCGGCGGGTCCGGGCCGGCGGGTCCGGGGCCCCGGCTGTCAGGTCGGCACGTCGAGGCGCCAATGAGCCCCACGGGCCCGCGGGCACGGCGAGGCCACGGCGCGGCCACGGCGCGGCAGACGGCCGCCATGGTAATCGGCAGGGCCCCCGCCCCGGCCGAACCAAAGCGCTACGATGGGGAAAATCTTTAACATGCAAATACGCGTCCCCGGCGTCGGGATAAGGGCTCCTCGCGGGGCGACGTCGCTCAAGCAGCGAGCGGCGCGGCGGGGCGGCGCGGCGGCGGGGCCCATCTCACCCCGGCGGCGCCGAGACGCCTCTCTGGTGTGGCCCGGGCGGGGAGGCGCCGGAGCAGGCCGGGCCGGGCCGCGGGGGGCGGCTGCTCATGACGGAGACAAGCGGGGCGACAACAAAAGCGAGAGGGCCACTGCGTGTGCGCCGAGTGGGCGTCGGTGTCGGGCCGCGCCCAGGAGGGCCAACGCCTGCTGACCTGCGAGGGGGAGGCCCGCGGGGGACACGAGGACGCCGTCAGCCACGACGACGGCGGCCTCCGACAGTCTGCGCCCGCTCCGTCAACACGACCTCTGCTCTGCAGCAGCCACGGCGGGGGGGCTGCGGGGGCCCGCCAGCGCCACGCGCCCCCAGATAATAATCTTATCAGGGCCGCAAGGAGCGGGCGGGACGGGAAGGAAGGAAGGAAAGTTTCGGGGCGGATATGTATTTCACCGGCAGTACTAAATTCGGGGGGCGTGTGCATGCATCAGCCACGCGCAGCTACGCCGCTACGCCCCGCCACACGTGTTTCGCACGCCCCGCCCCGCCCCGCCCCGCCCCGCCCCGCCCCGCCCCGCCCCGCCCCGCCCCGCCCCGCCCCGCCCCGCCCCGCCCCGCCCCGCCCCCCCGGGTCTGAGGTTAGGACCGTTAGCGCAGCCGGCCGGGGCAGGCCAGATGGAACGGGTGAAACGTGAGAAGGGAGCGAGGCGGACGCGTACGCGAGAGGGAGAGCGAGCGAGACAGAGACAGTGAGAGAGAGAGAAGGGGGGAAAGGGAAAAAGACAGGGAGGAGAAGATGAGTTACACTCCGACGGGGGCGTAAACCGCTGCATAAGACGCGGCCGCCACTCGCGAGGAGGAGGAGGTGGAGGGGGGAAAGGTGAGGAGAGGAGAGCCCGCGCGCGGACGTGTGCGTGTGCGAGCGTGCGTGCGTGCGCGTGCTGCGGCGTGCGCGCGTGCGTGGCAGGCAGACAGACAAAGGGGGAGGGGGTCATGCGTAAACGCTGTCACGACGGGGTGATGCATGGACCTGGATGCTGCCGGCGGAAGGGGAGAGGGGGGGGGGGGAGGGGGGGGGGGGGTGCGACACGGCTTCGGGCCGCCACCATGGTTACGCCGGGGTCCGAAACCCGAGGCCCGGCCCGGCCCGATCGGGTCGAGTCGGGTCCGAGGAGGGCAATGGGCCATGGCCGCAAGGGTAGGAACAAAGCGAGGTGAGAACACGCAGAAGGGTTGGGACCCGGCCCGGGCCGGGGCCGGCACACGTACACACGAAAGGGGGCCGAGCCGAGCCGAGTCGAGTCGAGAGTTTACGGTCCAATGTCCGGCCGTACTGGACCAGGGGTAATTGGTTTACAAAGTCTCTGGAGATCGGCGTTCGCGTCGGCGCTCCGCCCGGCAATCCCGACGCCCGCCCGCGCCCTTTCGCCCTTTTCGAATTGACCGCCCTCCGCGCCGTGGGTCCGCGGGGGGTCGGCGGGGGGGTCCGCCGGGGGGTCGGCGGGGGGTCCGCCGGGGGGTCCGCGCCCCGGGAGGCAGCCCCCGGCGCGCCCCCGCGGCTCGAGGGCACGCACCTTGCGACCCCGCGCCGGCAAACATTTGTATCTGCAGCGGGCCGGGGAGGCGGCGGGGCCGCTGGCGCCGGGATCAATAGGGGTGGAGTGGCACCTCATCCCCGCCGGCCGGCCCCTGCGAAGCCTCTCTAAAAGCGGGGGGCCGTCGCCAGGTCTGTGCCCCAGCAGCCCCCCCGCGCGCGCCTGCGAGCGCACGGAACCGATGTGGATACACTCATGAAAAACTCTCTCTCTCTCTCTCTCTCTCTCTCTCTCTCTCTCTCTCTCTCTCTCTCTCTCTCTCTCTCTCTCTCTCTCTTTCTCTTTAGACGACCGCTGTCATTATCCGTGGCAGACGGAACACAGAAGGCAGGAAGCGCAGGGGCTGCCGCCGCACAGCAGCGCCGCCGCCCCGGCCCCAGTCATCGAGGCCCCGGCGCCGCCGCCCGCCCGCACCACAGCACGGCACAGCGATCCGCCCGCCCGCCTCGTCTCGCGCAGCGCGGCACCGCCATGTCACCCAATTGCGTTTTCCTCCTTTGGAAAAAAGGGAAAAAATACAGCAAAAGGCCAAAATGACAGAGAGAGAGAGAGAGCGAGAGAGAGAGAGAGAGAGAGAGAGAGAGAGAGACCCCCGCACTCCGCCATTCTGCGCCTTTCTCCCTTTTGGAGAGACTGAAGGCAGAGGCCGCGGTGTATCGGCTCCGGATAGGCGGCCTCGGCCAGCGACAGTCGCTATCGGACTCACATTTGGAAGCCGACACTCGCACAGCCAGCTCTGCACAATACGCGAGCACCCCTTTTTCCTTTTTTTTCCCGGAGGGGGGGATCAATTTTTTTTTTTAAGATGTGCGCCACACCCACAAAGTGGAGAAGCACGGCGGTGAACATCTTGCCGCTCGACGTTCGCCATGGCGCGGCACCAGGACCTCAAATGGCTTCGACGGCGAAGGCGCGACAGGTAAGACAGCGGCGGCGGGGGGTTGGCAGCGCACCGTAAGGGGCCCTGACAGGGGATGGACTGGGCGGGCCGGGCGCACCGCCGCCGCCGCCGCCGCCGCCGCCGCCGCCGCCGCCGCCGCCGCCGCCGCCGCCGCCGCCGCAACTCCGCTTTGCCGCTTCTCGCGCAGTTCCGCTTACGGGACAACGTAGACATTGATCAGAGAGGGGGAGGAAGGGAGGGAGGGAGGGCTCCGCCAAGTCGGCAGGGCTCGGCGGGCGAAGGGAAGGGCAAAGTCCCCGCCGGGTCCCCGCCCACCTGTCTCTCTAATGAGCGTGCCGAGGCAAGATCCGGCCCACCTCCCCTCCCGGAGCAGCCCCTTAGGGGGTTTGCCGAGGGTTGAAAGTAAAAAAAAAAAAAAAAAAAGATTGAGAAGGAGAGCAGAGCGACGCATCAGGTCATTCCAAAGCTCGGGCTGAATTCGGGTTCAGCTTTGCCGTACCGGAGGGTTTTGCCCCCCCCCCCCCCCCCGCGCCCCTCCCCGCTCCGAAATCAACCTCGTGCACACGACCCGCACCGTGTCGTCGCCGAATTGACGTCCAAGTTTGTGGTGTGGCGAACACGCGCTGTCCCTGTGATAGCAGACGGGGTGTATCAATGCACATCCATCATCGCACGCGCGCACACACACATACATACCACACACACATACACACACACACACGCGCGCACACACACATGCACATTCCGCTCCGGGTAATTGAAACACGAGACTTTCGTGTCCCCGTCCCATCCCGGCCACGCCAAGACGGTCCACTTCATAAATATTTCCCCGCGCGCGCGGTGCGTATGTGTGTGTGTGTGTGCGGGGGGCGCGCGCGTGTGTGTGTGTGTGTGTGAGTGTGAGCTATCGTATGGCCGCGCGCGACGCACGGGCCCGCAGCTAAAAAAGGAACGCGACGAGCAGGACGATGAGGAGGGGTCGTCCCCCCCCCTGAGAGTCCTCGCCTTGCAACTTACAATGTTTCCAATTAGTTAAATTAAATTTCAACGAGACAAATTCCGGCGCGTCGCGGTGTATTCGCTTTTGGCCGGCTTTCCGGGCCGCCGCCGCCGCTGCCGCTGCTGCTGCTGCTGCAGCCCTCTCCTGCGGCTCTCGTCCCTCATCCACTTGACCGCCGTGCGGCGTGGCGGCGTGGTGCGGAAGTGGCGCGGCCCCGGAGCCCGGAGCCCAGAGCGCGGGGACCGGAGCCCGGAGCGCGCGTCGCCAGCAGGAGGCCCTCGCGGCGCACAAAGACCACAAGTAGCCTGGAGAGCGCAGCGCCAAAAGAGAGAAGTGTGCGTGTGAGGAAGTGGGGGTGAGGGACGGCGAGGGACGGCGAGGCGCCTAAAGAGAGCAGGTAAGGATGCTGTCAAGACGCGGGGCGGCGAGAGAGAGAGGGACAGGGAGAGCGGCCGGCCGCGAGCGGCGCGCGGCGGCGGCGCGGCGGGCCGGCCTACCCCACAGGGGGCCCACAGGGGGCCCACAGGGGGCCCGCAGGGGGGCGGGGACACTCGGCGCGCCCCACTCCGGTGCCGAGTGGTTCGCCACACTGCCGCACGAATGCGACAAAGTGAATTGCCCGCACCGCAGCAGCCTGCCGTGCAAATTTGCAATAGGAAAAAAAAATCCAGAACATTTCTAGTTTTCCCCTTGACATTTTCGAACACGAGTGCACCTCAAGCCTCTCCGCTCCGGCTTGGGGCCGGTGCAGCATTAGGCATGCGCTGCGCCCTGCCCCCCCCCCCACCCGGACCCCCCGCAGAGGACCCCGAACGCCCAAAACAAGCAGGGCCGCCGCTATTGATTGGCCGGCCGCCAAGTTTGCGCGGCGCCGCGTCCAACTTTGTTGCGCCTCGTCTTGTTTGTTTGCCTTTGTCCGTGTATGTTGTATGTATGTTGTCGGCCACTGATTGCTTCTAATATTCTTCCGCTGTACCCGCCGCCGCCGTGCCGGTGTTCTAACTCGGCAAGGCGCATGGTGTCCCCCTAGCCAGCCAGCGCCCCCGCACACAAACAAACAAACACACGCGCGCACGCGCGCACACACACACAGGGGCGCGCAGTGCTGCCACCGGCTGCCACCGGCTGCCACCGCCACACACGCCTCCTCTCCTCCACACAATGATCCCCTTCCTAATGCCCCCAACACAAACTTCCTCCTCCGGAATGCTTACCATGCCGCAAGCGCGGGGGCGTGGCGGGGAGTGGCGGGGCGTGGCGGGCACAGCCGCAGCAGGTCGCATCGTATCGCAGACCAAAAGCGGAGCCCTCCTCCCTCACCGCCGTGTCCCGCCCGTCCCGCCCGTCCCGGCTCTCAATCATGCAGGGGGGCTGGTCATTAAAACAAACCAGCTTTGGCCGGCGCTGCATTATTGAGGCGCCGCCCCGCCGCGGAACGCCTCTAGGAACACCTCCCCCCCCCCCCCCCCCACACACACACACACTGACAGAACGCTGGGTCAGTGCCGCTGCTGGCACATAACGCCATTCACCGGGGCGAACGCAAAACGCCCACACGCTCCTCCCCCCCCCCCCCCCCCCCCCCCCTCTCCCCTCGGCTGCGCAGGAAACTTCTGATTAGGGATAAATTCTCCAGCGTCTAGTTTCCGCCCGGGTGGATCCGTAACAAAAGGGGCACCACCAACCACCACACCGCCGGAGGGGGGCGGGGAGGGGGGGGGGGGCGGAGGTGCGGCAGAAGCGAAGCGGCGTGCCCCGAGCGGCGTGCCAATTGGAGCGTTCATCACACGACATGGCCATGCAGGGGGCGGGGGGGGGGGGGGGGGGGGGGGGGGGGGGCGGGGCGGGGCGGGGCGGTGTGGTGCCGCGGTAGCCGAGGCAGCCGTGGCCGGGGCGTGCAGAGGCAGCGCGCTGGCAGCCCCGGCACCGCAAGTTATGGTCCAGGAAGCGATCCGCAGGCGCCAAGTCACCGCCGACACCGCCGCCGAAGATGTCGTCAGGGGCGAGGAGGAGGAGGAGGAGGAGGAGGAGGAGGAGGAGGAGGAGGAGGAGGAGGAGGTGGCGGTGGCGGTGGCGGTTGAGGTGCCGGGCCGGGACGGCTGAACGCCTCCCATTTCCCATCCATCTCCTGGGCGGCCGCCGCCGCCCGGCCCGCGTCCCCGCGGCACCATCCATGCATGCTACATGAAGGCGTATTAGGACGGGGGGCGGCCAAATGGCGGGGCGCCCGCGTTCTATCGCTCTATTAACGGGCTTCAAAGGCCCCCCCCCCCTCTCTATCCCCCTCACCTCTCTCTCTATGCCGCCTCTCACTCCGCCCCCCTCCTCCACCCGTCCGCATTGTCGCCGTATCTCCGCCTCTCCAGACGCGCACGGCGCGGTCCGTCCGCCCGCACACACACACACACACACACACACACACACACACACACACACAGTCACCACCTCCAACTAGGCCGTCACCATGTAGGCCGGGCCGCCGCCGGGCCGCCGCCGTCCGCGAGGCCAAACAAAGAGGATTTAATGCCGGCACCATAAGTCATCACATCAAAGAGTCGGGCCCCGGCGGCCCGGCGGCCTGGCGGCTCGGCCCCCTCTCACGGGCGCACAATTACCGCGCGAGCTCCAGCTGCCGAAAAACGGGCCGAATATTACACGACGAGGCCGAGTCCCCCCGAGTCCCCGCCGGCACCGCCGCCGCCGCCGCCGCCGCTGCCAGCGACAACCCCGCTCTTACATTACACAGATTGCAGCGCGTTTGAATCCTTTGACACACCCGCGGAGAGGTGTTGTTACACGCGGCGGAAAAAGATGACGGTGCCACACCGTACGCAGCAACAACAACTCTTTTTTCTTCTTTCGATATGACGTAGTGTAGAAAATAAAATGGCGGTGCTAAGCGCGTACTGTATCGGGCCGCCGCCGCCGCCATCGCAGCGGATCGCCCGCCACGCGCGTTTCGACACGAAGCCATCGCAGATCGCGGCGGCTGCGTCCGGGAAAGCAGCGCCGCGTACCCGTCCGCCGTGCGTAGTGCGGCCGCCGCGCACGCGGCCCTCGTGCAGCAACCCCGCGATTCGCAACCCGCGATACGATACACGGGGCTCTCAGGGCCGCCGCTGCCGGGTGTCATGTGATGAGCTCGCCGCGGCCGGTTCCCAGGGACCCAACAGGACCTGCGCCGATGTAATAATGGGAAAATCAATTTATACCGATACCAGGGGGGGGGGGAAGAGTGAGTGAGGGAGGGAGGGAGGGAGGGAGGGAGGGAGGGAGGGAGGGAAGGAAGGAGGGAGAGAGGAGGGAGAGAGGGAGGGAGGGAGAGACAAACAGAGACCGCAAACGAGTCAGAGAGCAGCACGTGTACAGGTGTAGGACCGGCACGGCCGGGCACGGCCGGCACGGCACGGCACGGCACGGCACGGCCCCCGCGGGAGTCGGATGCGGACTCTGTGCCGCACCGCCTTACAGCGCTCCGCGGCGGCAACTTAGTAATCGTAGTAGTTTGGACGCGGAGAGGAGAGGAGAGGAGAGGAGGGGAGGGGAGGGGAGGGGAGGGGAGGGGAGGGGGGGGGGGGGGGGGGGGGGGGGGGGGGGGAGGGGGGGGGGGGGGGGGGGACGGCGACGAGCGGGGGGCCATTTATTTTAAAAACAAGAGGGAGGGAGAAGGGCGAACGGCATCATCGCAGTATGGAGAGAGACAGAGCGAGGCGCGGCCGCGCGTTGCGTTCGCGTGACTCGGCGTGACGACGACGACGTGTGACAAGGAGACGAGAGATTCAAAACGATAGCGAAAATAGAGCTCTGTAATTTATAAGGGCGGCCTCTCTCTCTGTCTCGCGCGCTCTCTGTCTCTGTCTCCCTGCACGCAGCATAGCGCTGCAGGCCCCCCCGCTGCGGGGTGGTCCACGCCCAGCCGAGCCGAGCCGCTCCCTGACGGCCTGTTTCCGTCGTCCTCACAGTCCGAAGGAAGCGAGAGAGAGCGAGAGAGAGAGAGGCCGTGAACACTGGTGCATCGCGCACTGCTAGCGCCCCGGGGGGGGGGGGGGGGGGGCTCGGCGATGACGTCACCGCCGAGTCATGCCCCCGCCCCTTCCCTCCTCTCACTCAGCCTCTCGGCATCACGCCGCGGCACGCCGCCATGCAGAATGTCGCCGCGGCTTTATTGCTTTATACGAGCGATCCCTTTTTACTCCCGCGGCGCCGCCGTCCCACGCTCTCCGGTGCCGTCCGGTGCCGTCCGGTGCCGTCAGGATTAGAGCCGCACACAGACGAACCCCCCGGCTCCGGCCCCGTCCCCCCACGTCATCGCTGACCTGGACCGTTTCGAACGGGGATGGAAATAACGGGGGGCGTGTCACGTCGCCACGGTCGCGCCACTCCCCGCCACGCCGCGCCGACACGACAGCGTCACACCGCAGCCCGCTGCTGCCGCCGCAGCCCGCTTGAGCGCGCGTCCCCCCCCCCCCCCTCAGCGGCCGCCCCGCCCCGCACGGCCCCGCACGGCCCCGCACGGCCCCGCCGCCAGCTCCGACCGAAGTTCCATGACAGGCGGATTCCGGCAGCGTCAAACATGTGGGGACGGCACAGGGATTTGCGTTGAGCCACCAGAGCCCCCGGGTCGGGGAAAGGCGGCCGGGGGGGGGGGGGGGATGGACCGTGGAAAGGGTTGAAGGGGGCGGCGGGGACCGACCCGGCCGGCAGCGGCCGCAGCAGCGGTCCGCAAACGCCCCGCATAAAAACCCCGCACTTCCCGGGGAGAAGGCCGGGCTGCCCTCTCCACGCAGCCCGGGGGGTAGGCGGGCCCGGCGGGCACCCGTGCGCCGGCGGTGCCCACCCGGGCGGGCGCTCACGCCGCGGCGCCGGGCCGCAGCTGCAGCCGGGCCTCCGGCGAGGACTCCACCCCCGCGCAGCGCAGCGCCGCGGCACGTCGCGGTCCTACGGGCTCCGTCGTCATGCCCGGCGGGGGACTTCGATTGGAGCGCCGGGGGGGGGGGGGGGGGGGCGGCCCCCGCTAGAGGACGGCAGAGGCCTCGCCGCTGATCCGCTTACCGCGACATATCTGCCCCGTATGAATGACCCGACCGCTTCAAAGGCTTCGCTTGGATACGGCCGGATGGACGGGTTCGGCAATCGATACACACACACACATGGCCGCGGCCGCACATCGGGGCAAAAGTATGTCCCCCGCACGGACAACAAACGCACCACATCCCATCCCACCTCATTCCAATGCCATCCCACGCGGCCGCGGCCGCGCGAAGAGTCATCAGCCAAATGAGCCAAAAACCGTCACCCGGGGACGATGGGGTGCAAAAACCGAGTGCAGCGGCGCGTACAGCGTTCTGCATGCAATCAGCACCGGGGGGAGGGGGGAGGGGGAGGGGGGAGGGGGGAGGGGGAGGGGCGGGGCGGGGCGGGGGCCGCCAGCGCCAGTGCAGCGCGGCGCGGCGCAGCCCGCCGACCCGCGCCGCGCCTCCACTCGCCGACTACGTATCTTTTTATTATCCACTCTTCGGGGCAGCGAATAAATCGCCTAATCCCCCTCCCCTCCGCCGCCGCCGCGGGCAGCGACGCCGGCTCCACCGCGGCGCCGCGCCAGGCGCGCTCCCCTTCCTTAACAGCCGCGCTCTCCACAAAATTTCAGGTGCGCAAGAATTTTTATCGCGGGTCCTCTTTTGGTGCTGCTGCTGCTGCTGCTGCTGCTGCTGCTGCTGCTCGCGGCCCGGCGCAGCCCTGCGCGGCCCAACGAGTGCTCGTGCTTTCATTTCCTCAACGCGCGCCCGGTAATCTCCCCCCTCCTCCTCCTCCTCCTCCTGCTGCTGCTCCTCTCCCTTTCTCCCACCGGACCCCCGCACCCCTTTTCCGCCCCCCCCCCTCTTTTTCACGTCGTCGTCGTAGCGACGATATAAAACCCCCGGAGGGGGCGGAGTGAGGGGGAGAAGGGGGCGCCGAATAGGGCCCCCTGATGATGTCCATAAACAGCGCAGACACACACAGTACGGCGCCGCCGCCCCCCGCCCCCGCGCCACCCCCTCCGGACCGGGGGCCGTAGGCTGCAGGCCGCGCGGCCAGGGGAGGCGCGCACCCCGGCAACCAGTGCACCACAACCAGTGCACCACAACCAGTGCAACTATAGTGTGCCACAACCTTGTACATCGAAGGCACGGTCCATTGAGAAATACGGCGCACAAGATCTCTCCTCCCGTCCCGAGGGGCCGCCGGGGGTTTTCGGGCTGGTACACGGATGAGAGTGCGCTGCCAGCTCCGCTTCACGTCTCCGCTCCGGTGGGGCCCGCGGGTCCGCGGGGGCGGCGGGGGCGCAGCAGCCGGAAGTCGTGCCCCCTCCGCCACCGCCGCGCACTCGTCTTTTACGAGGACATCGCTCGCGGGGCGGCCGCGGCCCGCAGCCCGGCGCGGCGGAGCCCGCCTCGGTGCGTCGCCAAAAACACAACCACCGCCGCAGATACGGAGCGCCGCCGTTGCAGCGAATCAAATTATGCCATAAATATGTAGCGGGCGCTGCGGAGTGCGCCGCCGTCCGTCCCGCGGGCCGCAAAGACCCCCCCGCCCGTCCAGGGCCCCGAGACACACCGGCGGCATCGCAGGGAGGGCGGGTAGCGAACACGAACGCCACGCCCGCCAGGGCTGCAGGGCGGCAGGGCCCCGCGGGGGGCGTCAAAGTGGAGTGGCAGCTTCACGCAACGCATTCGCGGTATGAAAAATGACGCGACCACACACAGACACACAGGAGCCCCCCCCCCCCCCCCCCCCCCCCCCCCCCCCCCCCGTCCTCCTCCTCCTTTTCCCCTCCATCAAATCTAACGCACACCAACTGCCCCAAGTCAGCCGCGGAGAGAGAGAGAGAGACCGACCAGGAGAAAAAGAGAGGGAGAAGGGAGAGAGAGAGAAAGAGAGCAGGAAGAAAGGGGAGGGAGACGGTGCGTGACGGGTTGGGATGGGGCCCCGCTCGCACACGCACACGGGCAGAGAAATAGAAAACACACTCTTCAAGGGGCTCACACACTGTCAGCTGCTCGCTTTATGCAATTAGAGAGGAATCCATGCCGCTGATACCATAACACACACACACACACACACACACACACACACACACTCACACACACACACACACGCATGCACATAGACACGCGAGTGCGCGAAAAAGCGTAGCGGGTGCGCACGAGCAGAGGGCGGCGCACAACAGGAAATTGATTCTTATCTCGTACAATTTTCTTTCGAATTTGCAGAGCAAAAATATATTTCAAAAAAGGGGGGAAATATTTTAAAAATTTATAAATGTCGGGCAATACTCTACGTTGCACTACTCTACTCTAGTCTACTCTACAGCGGGGCGCGGGCGCCACAGATAAGAGAAGGTACCTTCCCTTATCTGTGGCGGGCACTACAGGCAGGCGCCGCTGCCGCGGCCGCCGCGCCACGCTACACACCAACACACTACTTGTAGGAGGATGAGGAGAGGGTACTAACCGGGCAGGGGCGGCCGGGCTGCACGAGCGTGACGCTGGGGTATCCCAGCAGTGTCATCCGTCTGCTCGTACTCACCTGCAACACACGAGAGAAAAAAGAAAAACATGAGGCGCGCTGCTAGACGCTCGGCCGGGGCAGGACGCCGCCGCCGCCGCCGCCGCCGCCGCCGGTGCCGGTGCCGCGACGTGCATCTCCCAGCGACGCCGCCGCCGCCGCGCGGTTGCCGAAACGAGATCTGCAACGTTGAGAAACGGCGCGGCGGCGGCGGCGGCGGCGGCGGCGGCGGCGCGCGAAAAAAGTCCGGCAGAACGTGCAATCTCAGCCCGACCGCAGCAGCAGCTGATGCGATCGCACACAAAACTACGGGCCGCACAAAATTACCGTACCGCGCCGCCGCCGACGCCGCTGCGCAACACAGAACCAGGCCCTCGCACGTTCGCCGGCCACGCCGGCCCCTATCCTCACCGAAACCAACTTACGAATTTCAATCTCAATCTGAATCGAATACCGCCGCAGTCTCTCCCCCTCAAAAGCCTCCTCCTCCTCCTCCTCCTCCCCCGCGGCCTATTATCCCCGCCGCCATCTCCCTCCCCTATCGGACTACTGAGAAAGAGTTAAATTAAACACTCTCCTCGGACGACGACGATGATGACGTAATTTACAGGCGGATACGGAAGACACGAGAGGGAGAGGGAGAGGGAGAGGGAGAGAGAGAGACAGAGAGAGAGTCTTGAAGAGAGAGGAAAAACACTAAGAGGAAATATCGCAAACTCGCGTAACTTGTTGGCCGCAAGTCCCAAACTGCATTATCCCGTCCCGGGCTGTAAGCGGCCGCCTCGCCGCTGGAGCCTGAGGGGCCGCGGGGGCCGCGGGGGGCCGCGGGGGCCGCGGGGGGCCGCGCCAGGCGTCATCGCCGCCCCGCGTCGCCGCTTTATTACGGCCGGGATCACTTAGCGCGCCGCGATGCCTTTTGTTCCCCCGCAGGGTATTCAATGCCTTTTTTCCGCAGAGAGAGAGAGAAAGAGAGAGCTTTACGGCGCCGGCCGGCCGCCGGCGGCGACCTTGCCGAGGAGCGGCGTGCAGGCATACCTTACCTTATCAGTCATAATCGTCACAGACGGGGCGTAAATCCCAAGTGTGTGTCGTCTATCAGCCACTTTGCAGCCTCCATTGTGTCGGGGACCGGCCGGATGACAAACGAGGAGCGGCGTTATTTTTTTTATTCCCCCCCGCCGGCTACCGCCGTCCCCCACTCCTCGCGGACTCTCATCTCCCGGGCGCAGGGGCGGACCTTGAAGGAGCGCGGCGCGGAGCAGAGAGGACGCAGCGGCCCTCGGGCAGGTCGGGCATCCGGGCCGCCGGGCTGGACCTCCTCATCCCGATTGCAGCGGCCAAGCCGCTTTTGCAAATGAACGCAGTGGCCTAATGGCTCATCAGGCGGATCGCAGCGCGGCCGCCCTCCCCGCTCGCTCCCCTACAGGGCCCTGCAGTTCCGGCCGGCCCCGAGCTCCCCTTGATTAAATAGAAGAACCAAGACCGAGGAGAGAGACGGAGCGAGAGGGAGGACCGAGAGAGAGAGAGAGAGAGAGAGAGAGAGAGAGAGAGAGAGAGAGAGAGAGGGGGGGGGCAGAAGCCCCGTCCGAAATACCAATCAAGTCCATGAATAGTGAGCGGAGCGCGGGTCAGGCTCCGGAACTGTGTCGCTCCTTCCCATCTTTTCTTTCCGCCGCCTCCACCGCTGCCGCCGTCGTCGTCGCGATTCATGCGCATTTTAAATGTTGACATCTGCATAGCGGCGTCCGGCAGCGGCGGCGGCAGGACCCGGACAACAGCGGGGACCACCGCCAGGCCAGCGGCGGCGGCGGCGGCGGCGGCGGCGGCGGCGGCGAATCCTCCTAAACGTGACTCATTGCGCGCTCCGGTCATTACCGGATAAACCTCGTTATGCAACACCGATATTTGATGGGAACCGAGAGAGCGGCGGCCCCCGGGGCCCCGCGGGCGGGTGGTGGTGGAGGGCGGGCGGCGATGCGAGCGAGCGAGCGTCAGAAGGCGCGGAGCCTAACGAAGGGGGAGGCCGGCCCGAGCGGCAGGGCGGCCGGCGACAGCGTTTGCACAATTCGGTCAGGGAGGCAAGGCCAGGGCAGGGCAGGAGGCCGAGGAAGAAGGCGGCCTGATACCGCGCCGGCCGGGCCGGGCCGGGCTGATGAGACCCTCCAGGCTGGCCAGGCACGGCACGGCCCCATAGGCCCGCGGAGCCCTAACCTAACGAAGCAGCAGCGTACCCACGGCTGGGCGGGGTCCGGGTGCGCCAGGGCCGCCGGCGCGGAGCCGACGCCGGCTCAAGTGACTGCCCACCACCACTACGCTAGGTCACGGGGCACCGGCAGCAGAGGGTAGTATCGGCAACTTCACGTTATGAATTTCCCATCTCCGTGGACGCTGAGAGGAAAATGATACGGAGGCGAGAGACATCTGCCGCCCGCTGCTCGGGGGGGGGGGGGGGGGGCGGCGGCGGCAGGCTGCTGTGGGAGGGCCTCGAGGCCGACGCTGCGCCGCCGCCTCCCGCCAGGAGACGGGGACCAAGCCGAGAAGTTACAGCGGGCAGCTGAGTGGCGGCGCGGTTACGCGAACCGTCTAATGCGCAACGCGATACACGGGAGGCGGGCGGGCGGGCCGTTTCATTGCCGCGGCGCGCGGCGTCCTCGCGGCGTCCTCACGGCGTCCTCACGGCGTCCTCACGGCGTCCTCACGGCGTCCTCACGGCGTCCTCACGGCGTCCTCACGGCGTCCTCGCGGCGTCCTCACGGCGTCCTCACGGCGTCCTCACGGCGTCCTCACGGCGTCCTCACGGCGTCCTCACGGCGTCCTCGCGGCGTCCTCACGGAGTCCTCACGGCGTCCTCACGGAGTCCTCACGGCGTCCTCACGGCGTCCTCACGGAGTCCTCACGGAGTCCCCGCTGCGCGTCCCGCCCCGTTCCCCTCACGGCCGCGCGCCGAGAATGTTTGCGCCATTCATTCACCCATTCATTCATTACGGCGCCCCGCCGCGCAGCAGCACCATATTTATTATTTACGATAATCGTCAGCGTCCTCGTCGAGGCCCCAGCCGCTCCCTGCCGCCGCCGCCGCCGCCGCCGCCGCCACCCCCAGCTGCTCACCCCCACGGCCCGCGGCCCCGCGGCGGCCCCGCGGCTCCGGACCCGACCGGACGCTCCGGACTCGTGTCAACTTTACGTCCGATATTTCCATACCGCTCCCCTCCCCGCGGCCCCGCGGCCTCCCTCGCGCACATGTGCCCGCCCGACCTTTTGTCTCCGCGGGGGAGAGGGAGGCCAGTCCGCCAACTGCGTGCAAAAAACCCCCCGGCGCGACTGAAATCGCATTCGGAAAGACGCGCCGCCGCGATCAGACAACAAAAGGGATAGAGAGAGAGAGAGGGGGGGGGGGGGGGGCAGCGGCACATAATGGAGACGCGTGCGCTGAAAGGTGCGAGGGAGGGACAGAGAGCAGCAGGGGAGAGCGAGACAAACAATTTGGGAGTTCATACGGCGACGACGAGTCGGTGGCCACAGATCATGGGACAACACATACACACACACGCGCGCGCACACACTATACTATATACTACAGTCACATGATGGACGCAGCCGAGAGTAAAGGATGGCGCGGTGCGTGGCGAGTGTGTGTGTGTGAGAGAGAGAGAGCGTCAGAGAGCAACAAGGAAAACAAACGACAGGCACAGGCTCCGCGCAGGGCTCCGCCTGCCCGCCCGTCTGCCTGGCGGAGCGAGAGAGTGATAAGGAAATGTCCTAATGGACCAGAGTGGATGTGAGTCTGCCGCCGCCGCCGCTGCCGCTGCCGCTACCGCTACCGCCGCCGCACGCATGCGAGCGGCCGCATCGTCACGACCCGGACGGGAAGGTAAAAACGACCGAGGAGACGGGCGGCGCGGAGCGGCATACACTTGTACGCACAATGTTCACGACGGGCCGGAGGCGGCGGCACGGCCCGGCCTCCGGGCGCCTCCGGGTACGCCTCTGGGTGCCTCCGGGTGCCTCTCAGTCGAGGGCCGTGACATATTTCGTGAACGCCCCCCACTCCTCCGCCCGCTCCAGTGGACTGGCAACCGAGCCCCCCGCGGACCCGTCTGCCGTCCGCTGCCTGCCAAGACAAATACGGGCGTCGCTGCGCCCGCTGCCGGCCGCCGCCGGCCGCCGCAGCCCATCCCCCCCGGCGGGGCGGAGAGGGGGCGGGGGCGCACTCACCCCGGCGGCTGCGGCGGCGCCCGGGGATGGCCGCCACATTCCCGATTTGGCAGTGATTGGTTGCGTTTTTGCGGAGCTTATGGCCTGAAAATGTCTCCCCGCCTTGCGGTCCCGGGGGCTCCTCGGCCGGGCGGCGGCTCAGCGGTCAGAGGCCCCGAGCCGAGCCCGCCACCGACCGACCGGGGCCTCAAACCCGTTATTCCACCGAATAAAACTCGCCCGCGTCATTTGTTTCTGGCGCCCGGGCCGAGGGCCGAGCAGAACCCTCCCCTGAGGAGGGGCCAGCGGCCGTCGGCGGGGCTTCAATCACCGCTCCGCACCACACCGCTGCTGAGAGAGCGGACAACTCCCGGCTCGGGGCCCGAGACTCGGCAGGCGGCTGTCGCGGCCCCCGCCAGCCGTCCGGGTCCGGGCTCACCGCGCTGTCGCACCACCACCACCACCCAGCAGCAGCAGCAGCAGCAGCAGCAGCAGCCACGGCAGGAGCACGCAGATGGGGGTCCAGTTCACGAGACATTTCGTGTAATTGGTCAACAGGCTGACGTCCGCAGTCCACTCCGCAAAGAGAGGGGGAGATGAGGAGGAGGAGGAGGAGGGGAGGCCCAGAGGAGGAGGGTCAACTAGTAGAGGACGCCGATTACAGACGACAGACGACGTAACGGGGGTCGACAAGAGGGTGGCGGCGGCGGTTGGCCTCGGCCGTGGCGGACAAGAAGCAGAGGCCGCGGCCGCCGCTTTTTCTCAGCCCGCCTCCGCCTCCGCCGCCCCGCGTTCCATAAATCTGTCATTATTCGGACGTCCGCCCGCAGTTTCCGCGACGGCGACGCCGTTTGCGCCAAGGACGGCAGCGGCGGCGGCGGCGGCGGCCCGGAGGGAGGCCCTGGCGTGAGGGCGCGGCACGGCGCGGCACGGCCGGGGGCGGCGGAGGGAAGGGTGCGCGTCAAGGCCCTCCCGCCGCTGTTAGCATCGCACCCGCCCGCTCCGGAAATTTAATCAGCGCAACTATATGCATGCCGAAACATAATAAGACGCAGAGATATTAACTTTTATTCCCCCGGCCGCGCCGCGCGTCGTAATCCCCGCCCTGGCGGCCGGCCGGCGGCAGCGCCTTGCACAAAGCCAGAGCGCCGCAGCCGGCCAGCAGCGCTTAATTTGCGGGGCAAACCTTTCCCCTCCGCGCTCTCCACAAATAAAGAGAAGGCGGTGGCGGGAGGGAGGGATTCAAAGCAAAGCCCTCGCGTCCGGTCGGGACACGTTGTCCGGGATGTGTGCGGGATGTGCGGGGATCGCCGGCGCCATGTGGCATCCCGGAGCCCGCGTCCCAAGTCCCGTCCCGTCCCGTCCCGCGGACCCCGGGGGCCTGGGGCCCGGCGGGCACTGAGCGGACCCCCGGGCCGGCCTGGCCGCCCGCTGACGCAACCTAATCCTACGGGTGGCTGATTCGCTACGGCGTGGCGGACACTGCCGCCGGCAAACGGCGCGGGGCGGCACGGCACGGGGCGCGATGAGACGGGACGCGACGCCCCGATAAAACTAATCCGCTGCCGGCCGGCCGGCCGGGCGGGCGACAGGGGACGCAGCACGGAGGACGGCGCGGGCACGAGGACGCCCTCACTCCGCGGACGTCGGCGCCGTCCACGAGTGACCCGGCCGCGCGGCCCGGGGCCCGGCGGGGACGGCGGCGGCACGGACTTGGTCCCGGATTTGAATTCATCAGCGAGTCAGGAGAGCGGCGGTCCGGGTCCCCCCCGGCGGGATCCCGGCGGGTCCAGGCCGGGGAGAGCGATCGGCACTCCAGCGGGCGCCGCCGACGACACCGAGGCCCTCGCCCGGCTCAGCGCGCGGCACACGCCCCTGCCCGCGGCAAACGGGGCAAAAACGGTTCCGGGGGGTCGGCCGGTGAGAGCGGGCTGCGAACGCGGCGATTCGTCGCTGTCGCCCAAACGGCATAACTCGATCCGGGCGCCCGTCGCTTTGCTGTCGCGGCAGCATGACGATGCAGTCCGCCACGTTCGGCGGGAGGCCGGGAGGTCGGGCTACAATGGGGAGGGCAGGCTGGCTGGCTGGCTGGCTGGCCGGGGCGTTTGTTTTTGCCCGGCCGGGACAAAATTAGCAGGGGCCCAAACCAACGACCGCTGGGCTGGGTCCGGAGAGTGCTGACTAGGAGGGCCCTCAGACCGGCGCGGCCGGCGAACTGTCCACCCTCCCTCCCTCCACCCCAGGGGCCGCCGGGGCCGCCGGGGCCGCCGGGGCCGCTGCTGCAGAGCACCGCTATCGGGCCCGGCGCCGCGCCCGCCCCGCCTGACCTGCTGGCCGCCCCTCCCACCCAGGCGCCCCGGGGAACCGCTATAAAAGGAGGAGCGGACCACCGGACGCGGCGGCGGTCAGGCGACACCGGCCAGCGCCCGTCGACCGCCGGGTAGGCAACCCGAGCGCAGCCGGGCGTGCGGGCCGGCGTACCCGGGGGCCGGAGCAGCGCCGCGGGGGCGCCGTCTCCAACCCCTCCTTAAATCACACTTCCACGACCGCGCCAGCCAGCGCTTTCCCCGGCTCATTCGTTCCCAGTTCCTCGCTCACTCCCTCTCCCCCTCTCTCTCTCTCTCCCCCGCGACCGTCGCCTCTCGCGAGGGAAACCCGCAGCCAACTCGGGTCCCCTTTGTGAGAGACAGTCAATGAAGTTCACAAACAATCGCACAGAGCGCCAAGAATGGAAAGTAGACAGACACCGCCGCCGCCTCCAACCGGGCCGCGACCCTCAAAGAGCGTCGGTGGCGCGGCGCCGCGGACCCCGGCCTGATTGCGTAATGATCGCGCACTGCGGCGGCGGAGGGGAGGCGGGGGAGGGGAGGGGAGGCGGGGGAGGGGAGGGGAGGGCCTCGGTGGCCAAATAAAAAGAAGGATGGGCGGCGAACCGCGGCGCGGGCCGTGCGGGCCGTGGAAGTGACAGCAACAACGGCCTCTCATCGCTCCCGGGCGCCGCCGCCGCCGCCGCCGCCGCCATCCCTCTCCCGTCACGGGGAGCTCTGGCAGGCTCTGCGCGCGGCCGCGGCGGCGGCTTTCCCAAAACCCACTCGGCACGAGGAGGAGGAGGAGGGCGGCGGCGGCGGAGGCTTCGACCCTCGCCCAGTCTATCCAACTTTAAACTGTGGCGGCGGCGGCGGCGGCGGCGGGCTGAGCCTCGCAAGTGCACCCCCGGCCCGGCGCCACCTTGTCAACTTGACACATCTCCACTCGAAGCCCCGAGAGAGCCATCGGTCGTCATGCCGCGGCGCTGCGGCGCTGCTGTGCGCGTGCCGCGCCTTACAAACAGCGGCGGCCGGAGCCCACAATCACTCTCGCATCGCCGCCGCCGCCGCGGCAGCGGCTGCACTTTAACGCCCCTCCCGTCCGCACCTCCCCGCTAATCCCCGCGACCCCGCGGCCCGCGGCGCTCCCACACAAAAAGGCGATTAGTGTAACGGGCCGCGACGTCGTCATCGTCGCCGGGGATCGAACCCGGGCCGCGGCCGGCCGCTGAGGGCTAACTGCTGGCCGCCGCCAGCGTGCCAGAGGACCCCTGCGCTAATCCCCGCAGAGCGTTACTTCCAATGGCTCTCTTTCCCCGGCACACGGCACGGCGGTGCCCATTCCCGGCCGGAGTGTGCGGGGGAGTACCGGCCGACCGCGCCAAAACCAGCCCCGCCCCCCTCCGCCCCCCCCGGGGCGGACCGCCGAGGTGCGTCCGTCGTGCGCGCGGACGGACCAGAGCGGCCGGCTGCCAAAACCCGGGCGTCACGGGACGGACCAGAGCGGCCGGCTGCAAAAGCTGCACGACCCGCAACATGCTGGCTGACCCCCCCACTGTGCGGGAAGCGGGGCCGGGCGGGGCCGCGGGGCGCCTTTGTGGAGCCGAACCTCCCCGAGGCATAATAAGCAGATCAGGGGCCTGAGCGCCATTCAGCGGCTGAATGAGCGTATCACACCTCGCGGCACACACACACACACACACACCCACGCACACACACACACACACACACACGCGCGCGCGTGAGCGAGCCTGAGCGCAGGCCGCGGGAGTGTGGTGGGGTGCGCCGCCGCCGCGTTGCGGATGACGGCGGGGGACCCGCAAAAACGCGATTGTCTGAAACGAGAGGAAATTGCGACTAAATCCGTGCAAAGCTTACACATTGGGGAAAGTTCCAAGTGGGAATACGAGAGGTGGGGGGGGGGGGGGGAGGATAGAGAGAGAGAGAGAAAACCGCATACATAATACCTCCCCTGCTGCGAGGCCTGCGCCGTGCAGCGATGCAGCCTGCGGTGCGACTGCGGCTCGCGGAGTGAGAAAGAAAGACAGTGCAAAAAAGAGAGAGGGAGAGACTTGAGAGAGTTGAGCGGCAAGAGTTTGTCCTGCGGGTCGCAGACGTCAGCCGTCGCCAGCCCCTTCCGGGGGCCACCGTAACACCTGCCTGTCGCCGAACACCCTCCCCCCCCCCCCCCCCCGCGCGCGTGCTGCGCCCCCGCAGCCCCGGCCGGTGCTCGACACGAGGCCCCTGCCGACGGCATGGCGGCGGCTCCGATACGAGACACGGCAGCAGGCCGCCCCTTTCGTTATCGCACCAGCCAGAGAGCGCCGGGCCACGATCGAGAAAAGGCTGCTGCTGCTGCTGCTGCTGCTGCTGCTGCTGCTGCTGAGGCCGCCGCCGTGCACATCCTCCCCGGGCCCCATCGTCGCGCCGCACCCTCTCCCTCATGCAAATGAAAACGGTGCGGGGCTCCGGCGGCGGCGGCGGCGGCGGCGGCCCTCCCCGCACGTAGCAATATCGGTGCAGCGCAGCCCCGCCCGGCCCCGGCCCCGCCCCCGGCCCCGCGCCCCGCCCCCGGCCCCGGCCCCGCCCCCGGCCGCCGTGTCTTCGGCGCCGGCAGTAAGATTCTTCATCAGAGGGGCCGCGTGCCGCGCCGGCGAGAAGGGGTGAATCCTTGAAGCGATCCGGCCGCGGGGACGAGGGGGGAGGGGCGCCGCCTGCCGCCGCCTGCCGCGGACTCCCAACGCCTTCCCGTGGCGAGCGGAACCGAATGCAGCGCCGCAGTCGCGACTGGCGTCCGTGCGCCCTTCTCCCCGACGTCCGTCATGCCCTTCACTCGGGAGGCGGCCGACCGGCAGGCCGGCGTGTTGGGGCGCTCACCGCGACCAATCCCTAATAGCACCGACGGCGGCCGGGCAGAGGAGCGGCGCCGGCCTCGACGGCGGCCTCGGCGGCGCCCGGCTACCGCCACGCCACAGGACGCCGCCGGCCGGGTCCCCCGCCTCCCTCCTCCCCCGGCACGCACGCGTGGCGTGGCTGTTCGCCGCACGCCCTCCCCTCCTCCCACGCCACACGCACACACACACACACACACACGATCTGTGATTAATAATTACATCGCAACAGCGATAGCGTGTCGCGGCGGAGCGCCGCGCGGCGGCGCGGCGGCCGGGCAAAGCGCAACAACCAACGCGACGACAAACACCTTCCACAGCGCGCCCTGCCGCCGCCGCCGCCGCCGCCGCCGCCTGGCGTGCGGAACACGGAACCGAAGGGTGAGCCGGCTGAGAGAGAGAGAGAGGCCCCCTCCCCACAAGGTATGCCGTGCCGCCCCCGCCCTGCCGTGTGGCGTCCACACACACACACACACACACACACACACACACTGTACTCACCCCCCGATTACTACATTTCATTCAAATTATCTGCCTCCGCGGGGCCCCGCACCTCACGGGCCTCGGGGGTCAGCACTGCCGTCCACATCCCAATGTATATGAGGCCGACAGCGCACAGCGCGGCGAGCGTACCAAAAAAAGGCACACGGTTCTGGCCCCTCCCCCTTTCCCTTACACACACACACACACACACACACACCAGCAAGACCCGTGAATGGCGTGTATTTCCGCAAGACGTTTCACGTTTTTGTTCACGTCCCCGCGCCGCGCCACTCCCACTGAGAGGGTCATAAAGGCAAATGGAGGATACATTCAGGGGGAATCAATTCAGGCGCCACCCGCAGCGCATAAAGTGAAGGCCCTGGTCCTGGTCAAGTCACCACACATCTGCCCCCACCCCCACTCCCCCGCAACCCCTTTCTCCTCCCCCCCCCCTCCCGCCTCTTCAGCCGCCCGCGCATACACATCTCCCGTCTCTCTCTCTCTCTCTCTCTCTCTCTCTCTCTCTCTCACATGCACAGACGTAACACGGAGCAAGAGCCCAAGTGAATCCCACATAGTGGCCAACTCGCGACACCGATTTCCACTTAGGCGTCGGAAAAAAATAAAACACACACGCGCGCCGGTGGGGTAGGCAAAACTTTCCCCAACACCCCCAATTCCCCCTCCCTGGAAAATGTCGCGTCTAAACACCGCGGCCCCCGCGGGCCTTGTCGGGACAGGACAAACCGGCCGTACCAAACAATTCGTTGCTTTATTACTTTGCGCTAGTATGATAATGGCGCACGCACGCGCGCTCACACACACACACACGAGCGCGCGCACACGCACAGTTGCGCGCGAACTATGACCCCGCGTGCGTCATGCGCGGCCAGCCGACAAAACTCCAGCACCCCCCCCCCCCATCCCCTCGCGCTCGTACGCGGAGACCGTGAGAAAATTGCAAGCCGCTCCATGAAGCGGCGATGACAAATTTTTCATACTGTCAGCTGGTACACGCACGCACACACACATTCACACACACGCGGCGGGGCGGCGAGGCGGCAGGTGCAGCGCTCATAACGCTAAGCGCGGAGCAGCTCCCGCCGCAGTTGTCACATATTATCCGGCACCGAGGGCTTGTCATGTTTGCACACATGTGGCACTTAGATCGCGCGCGCACAGGCCGCGCCGCGCCAGCAGCAGCAGCAGCAATCAGGGGAATGCAGGGGGGGCCGCAGGCGCGCAGCAGCCAAGCAGCAGCCGCGCGGCGTGGAGAACAGGCCGCAAACGCCGTGCCCAGCCGCGCCGTGCCCACACGCCCCGCCACCGCCACCGCCAGCCAGCCAGCCAGCCGCCGCGTCAAACATCCCACACAGCCGGCTTTTACAGCGATAACGACAGGGCAGGGCCGGCGTCGGGGCGCCGCGCGATCTGCCAAATGCGATGCGATATTCGACCCGATCCGCGCCGCGCCGCCCGGCCGAGGGGTGCCTCACTCGTGGTGCAAGCGTCACGTTGTTGCATTATTGATAAATCAAAATTTTGATTATTTTTTTTTTTTTTGCCGCTATATTTTTTTCTGGTGTGATGCTTTTCCTACATAGTCCATCCCCTTACTTTTCTAAAATTTTGTTTCATTTTTTTTGAGTGTGTAAAATTTACTTTTCTGAGTTAAACACCCCTCCCCTCCTCCACTGCGACGCACTTGCCGGGACAGACGCGGCCAATAACAAACCCCGCGGACGGCGATCATCGTGACGTATGAAGCCGTCAGCGTGGACCGGGGCCGCCGAGGCCCGGGGAGGTCCGCGTCGTCCTCCCGACGGCCCCGGCGGCCCCGACGCGCGCCGCCGCTGTGCCGTTTCATACATCAGCGTTTATCGGCCGGAGTACAGTTTCGAGTTGACTGCGCGGCGGCGCCCCGGCAGCAGCGCGGCACGGAGCCCCGCCCCGTCCGGCCCACCCTCCCGGCCCCCGACGGGCACGTGCGGGGACTCGACTCCGTGACGACGACTGCCGCGTTATCAACGACGGCGACCCTCCTCGTCCTACTCCTTCCTCCTTCTCCTCCTCCACTTCGGCGGAAGCTCATCGTCGAACGCCCCCTCCGTGACCCGGCAGCAGCACGGCTCCGCGCCGCACCGCTCTGCAAGCGGCAGCGCGGCCGCCGCCACCACCACGTCATCGCGACCCCGGGGTGCCGTAGGGGTGTCGTCGGGGACCCCGGGACCCCCGCGGCTCGCCGCTGCGACACCGGCGTTCTGCGAAGCGCTACCGGCCGGCACAATGCACCCCCTCCCCGGCCGCAGGCAGCGCAGGTGGGGCAGCGCCGCTATCGCCCCGCACTGGAGCGGCCCGTCCGAGCCGAGCGCGCCGCACCAGAGCCGGGCCGACCCCCGCGGAGCCGGGCCGCGCCGAGCCGGGGCCGGCCGGGGCAGACACGGGGGATGAACATGTTTTGTGAAGCGGCACGGCACTGGGATCCAGGTAGCGAGGGACGCCGGACCGGGAAGGGGCCGGGACGGAGGCTCTCGGCCCGAGGATTGGATTTCTCCGGCAAGGGATAGAGCGGACTCTCGGCAGGGGGTCCACTTTCAGGGGCCGGCGGTGGCGGCGAGGCTGAGAGGCGACAGCGGGGCCGGGCGAAAAAATGTCCACCTTGTTTACGGACAGCCTTCGGGCGCAGCAGCCGGGGACCCCAGGTGGGGGCACGAAGGCATCGACCGCGGCGACACACGGAGGGAAACGTGTTCGTCAAACGCATCAATTAACGCGTTCACATTTCAGAGGACACTTTGACCAGCGCGTGTTGCACGCCGTGTCTCCCCCTTTGGGGACAACGGGGTTGCACACGCCGCTCCTCGGGCCACACACAACACACGCGTCGCCGGCCCCGCGGCAGCCAAGACGCGTCGCCTTTCCACACAGCTTATCAACGGAGCGTCCGCGCCATTGACGCTGCCGGCGACGGCGCAAAGATGGCCGCCGCCTTCGCCGCCTGGCGACCGGGAGCGTTGTGTGTGTGTTGGGGGGGGGGGGGGGGGCGATCAGTAAGCGCGATACACACGACAAAAATTGCGTTTGCTTTCAATATGCTTCTGGATACGGGGGAGGGGGGAGCGGGTCGGTCGGTCGGTCGGATGTATACACGAATCGCCACCCCAAACCAAACCCGACCCAACCCCGCGACTCTCTGCAGCAAAAGCGCACACGGCGGGAGGGTAGGGAGGGGAGGGAGGGGAGGGAGGGGAGGGAGGGGAGGGAGGGGAGGGAGGGGGGGAGGGGGGGAGGGAGGGGAGGGAGGGGAGGGGAGGGAGGGAGGGAGGGGACTGGGGGTGGCCAGCCAGATTGAGTGATCACACTGCCAGAGACGCGCGTAGCGCAGCTCTCCCCACGGACAGGACACACACACACACACACACACACACACACACACACACACACGCACACACACACACTCGCTCGGTCGGTGATGACCCTCTACACTTTCATGAGGCAGTATATGCGGACACGGCGCGGTGAACGAGCCCCGCAGTGCCCGGCGGTCGGCGCCGCCTCGGCCGGCACCGGGGGCCGCGGGCCGGGAGCCTCTGCTGCCCGGACACAGTCGTCAAAGACAGGCGGCCACGGCGACGACGCCATCAGTATGCGATCCCGACCACGGCGAGCGGCGGAATATGGAAAAGCGTTTGGAGGAGCGTAGGAAGCGATCTCGGCGGCGGGGCAGGGGGCCTGCCCCGGCCACGGCCACGCACCACAGCAGCGGCGTCAAACGAAACGGATCGGCCGCGACGAGCAGCGCGATCCGCAGCTCACACACACACACACACACACACACACACACACGCACACACATGTAGTACTCCACACTCGCCACCGCGCCGCGCCGTGTACAATAGGAAACCGCATCTGGCCAAAGCCTATATACAGCGCAGCCCTCCCTCCTTCCCGCACGGCACGGCGGCATGCCGCGAACCACCCCTTCCTCCGACCCCGCACCCCACCCTCCCTCCTCATAATGGCCAAGCAGTCGTCAGGATGGCGTCGTCGTCGTCGCCACCGCTGCCGCCCTTCTTATTGACTGCAACGCGAGCCTCCCCGCCGAGGCGACGCGCAGCCAGCCAGCCAGCCAGCCACACAGCCAGCCACGCAGCCAGCCAGCCAGCCCTCTGAAGGGTGCGCGCGCGCTGATAGGGTGTACAATGTATTACGAGACATAAATAAGGGGCACACTCATTGCAAGGGAGCATGCGGGACCCGGCGACACCCGGCCCCGCGAGCCGGCTGGCTGGCTGGGTCCCGGGCGCGGCTCTCTCTCTCTCTCTCTCTCTCTCTCTCTCTCTCTCTCTCTCTCTCTCTCTCTCTCTCTCTCCCGGGAGCCATAATACCGCGGCGACAACAGGCCCGCTGCCGAGTGGATGGATACGCCGGGGATGCGGTGTGACCTCACGCTGCGATACGCCGCTGCTGCCCTTACCGGGTGACCCGTTTCGTCACACGACGGCAGCAACTCTCTCGCGGCAGCACTATCAGGGGGCCCCGGCCGTCAGCAGCAACAGCAGCACCGCGGGGCACACAGAGAGGGCCACGATGGCGGCGGGCTGTTGCGTACGGCGGCGACGGCTGCTCTATTGGCACGGCGACGCGGCGAGATAAACCCCGGAGGGGCCCCCCGCGGCCCCCCGCGGCCCCGCCCCCAGTCAACAGTGTTTCGACAGACGGCGCAGCGCAGCTCGGCGCGGCGCGGCGCAGTGGAGCGCGGTGCAGTCGTGACGGCCGGCCACAGATAAGCATATAATTCTCCCGGCGACAACTTTGTAGGCGCTCGATGGCGTCGGGTCGGGCCGGAGGTCGGCGGGCGGGCGGCCGGAGCCCGGAGCCGGAGCCGTCCCGGAGCTGCACTCGGACTCCGGCCGCATCGCCCCGGAGAGCAAAAAGGAAACAGACGCCGCGCAGCGCACTCTGTTAGACAACAGCCAGCGGCCGGGTGTGCGAGCGAGAGGGGCGGCAGGTGGGGAACAAAAGCGGGGCCGGGGGGGACAATGACGGATATATGGCGAGGAATGCCCTTCTCTCGTTGCATTCTATTTCACGGCGTGTTTGCCGCGCGCCGATGCCGGCCGGAGGAACCCGAGCCGGCCGGCCGCCGGGCAGCGCAGGCCACCCGCACGCGCGCCTGCGTGCGGGCTGCCTACCCGGCGGGCTGCGTGCGGCGCGGCGGCGGAGCGGCGGAGCGGCGAGAAACAGTGTAGCCTAGCCTCACAGCCTCACACACGACGCCGGCGGGGGCCTCGCCACGGCCTCCCCCACGCCCCTCCGGCCTCGGCGTCCTGTCCCGTCCCACGCCCGCTGGCGCCGAATCCTCGAAAATGCAGGCAACTCGGATGAGGGAGAGCGAGAGAGACTGTCTGGCTAGGGCGGGCGGCCCTCTGAATTCTTTATCCCCTCCCCCTCCCCCTCCACTCCAAACATACCTGGCCGCACGTCCCGAGTCTTTGCCCATCTCTGTGGGTCTTCCTTCACACCCTCTCATAACAAACGGGATGCCCACAATTTTCCCTTCCCTCCTCGGCGCTGCTCTTGTGAAGCGACAACGGACGGGGCCGCGACGGGCCGTTTCCTTCCCGTCCCGACACCTCGCATCACAGGCCGCCGTGCCGCCTCCTGCCGCGTGCGTGCGTGCGTGTCAAGATGAAGACATCGCCGCCGCCCTCCCGGGATATTAATTCGGTCATCCCCGCGTTAAGGGCACTCCGCTTCCATCAGGCCGGCCGGGCAGCCGCTGCCGATACGCCTTGCCGGGAGTAATTACAGGTCGTGAGGACGCATGCATAGCCAATGAGGTCCTTTTAAATCGGGATGGGGCCGCCGCGGTGCGCCGTCGCTCCCCTCCGCGCGCCGAGAGGAGGGTGCCGCCGGTGCCGGATTACAGTCCGCGGCGTTCGATCCCCGGCCCGTCCGTCGAGAGGCCCAAGACGGTGGCAAATCACGGCCAACGACCCGCCGACCGCCGCGGACAGTCACACACCAACAGTCGGTCCCGCTGCTGCCAAAGCCCGAACCGTAAAATGCAAGATGGAAAATAATAAAAAGGCCGCGGAGCTCGCGGGGCCGGCGGGCTGCAGCGGCGGCGGCGGCGGCGGCGGCGGGGTACATAATCCCAGAGTGACTGACGTTTGTACGAAAATACCGGATTATTCACGCCACCAGCAACAAGAGCTGCAGCCCGCCGCCTTCCTCCTTTTTGTTTCCCGTCTTTTCTTTATGGCGGACTCGCGGCGGCGGCGGCGGCGGCGGCGGCGGCGATGCGGCGATGCCCTGCCGGACTCGAGTGGAAGCCGAGCGCGTCCGATAACCGGGGAGAGAGAGGCAGCGCGCGCGCGAGAGAGAGAGAGAGAGAGAGAGAGAGAGAGAGAGAGAGGGAGAGATGAAGGGAGCGAGAGCGAGAGAGGAGAGAGAGACAGTATTCCAGGCATTAAAGGCAGGCATTATGATACATAATGCACGTCACTCTACGGCCTCTGTCCGGCCGGCCGTCGGCTGCCAGCCCGTCTGCCCGGCCGCCTGCCAGCCCGTCTGCCCGGCCGTCTGCCCGGCCGTCTGCCCGGCAGAGGCTGGCTTAGGGCCTAACTACAGCAGCGGCTACATGAAAAGCCGTTGCTACAGACCACTGCACCTCGCGCGCGGCGCAGCTCGCCAGGGCAGCGGGGCGAGGAGGGAGGGGCGGTGGGAGCGGCAGAGAGGCAGAGAGAGACGCCAGAGAGTGAAAAAGGTCACGGGTTCAAATCCTTGGTCGTGACGTGCACCAAAATTTATTGCGCTTCCTACAAACGCCAGTACCAGCTGCACCAGTGCGGGTAAGAAAGACACAATTACTCTCTCTTCTCTCGCACTCTCTCTCTCTCACTCACCCAGCCCCCCACAGTTTATTTCGCCCATCGTTACAAGGCTACGCGGCACCGCGCCATCGGCGACCGCACTGTCGCACCGCCACGACACCATGCGGGGCCCACAGCCGCGGGGCCCACCGCACACTGTGAGCGCCGGCAGCAACAGCAGCGCGACGTCCACATGACGGAGGGCGAAGAGAAGGAAAAAGACACACACACACACGGCCGAGAGCGAGTTGAAATAAGGACGGAATAAAAAGAGTCTGCACAACTGGCAAAAGAGCCACAGGTTGCCCACTGCCACTGCGCCGTGCCGTACAGTGCCGAGGGCCCCGGCGGCGGCCGGCCGGACTGTGTAGCCTAGGAGGGAGCCTGCCTGCCTGCTACGCCGCCGGGACGCCATCCATACCCCCCAACCCCTCCCCGGTCCGACGCCCCGCGGCCCCGCGGCGCTCTAAACCCTACAAAATAGTTGTCGGGGCGTTCGTTCTATCGGCGATGCTCGGCGGGGCGTGGCGGGGCGCCGCAGCTTTGCATGCCCCTCACACGACCGGAGAGGGGAGGAAGGAGGGAGGGTCGCGGCGGCGGCGGCGCACGGAGACTCGCGGGTGTGAGTGAGAAGACAGATGGAGTCCGGCAGAGGGGCGAGCGAGCACCACGCGTGCATGCACGTGTGTGTGTGTGCGCGTGTGTGTACAGGGCGGGGGGAAAAAACCTCTAGAAGGGGGAGGAAGGGAGATAGAAGGGCGGAGCAAGTGGGGGCCGCAGAGCGGAGCCAGACCAGGCCGCAGCCAGCCAGCCGGCCTAGGCCCGGGGAAATATACATAGCGGAATGGAAAAGAGATAAAAGTACGTTTTTCCTCGCCCAAAGGCTAAGCCCGAAACGCTCACCAGCGGAAGAATAAATCTCACGTTCGCCCGCCGACCCTCACATGCGCACTCTCTCACACGGCTCCCGCCGGCTCCCGCTCCCCCTGCAGCAGGCGCTCTCCATCTCCGCGATACACTCCGTACTGGCCGTGCACTCGCACCCCACCCGCCCGGGCGGACGCTGCCGCCCGCGCAAATTTGCATATTCGATTCTGGGGGGCGGAAAAGTAGGTGTGGTACCGGTGCGCCACCACGGCGGGAAGGAAGGCTGGGGCGCTAGTTGCTCGTCACTTTGAGGGGAAAGTTTGCCATCAAACGCATCCACACACTTCACTCCGTCACCGCGTTGCGGCGGCTGGCTGGGGGTGGCCGGGGGGGGGGGGGGGGGAGGCCCCCCCCAGCCAGCCACCCCCGTCGCTCCTCAACACTCACTGTTGGCCGGCGCAGCGGCGGCGGCGGCGGGGCGCAGCGCGCGGGGAGGGCGGGCAAACACTTACCTGAAACAAAAGTAAAGGCCACGGTAAGCATTCACATATTCACAGAGAGAACGTCTGGTACATAATGTAAACCTTCCCCGCGCTCAGCAGCTCCGCACCCCGGCACCCTGCTCCTGCTAGCCACTTCCTCTCTCCCTCCCATTTCCTCCCTCTTCCCTCTCGCTCTCGCCCTTTCTCCGTGTCCCTCTTCCCCTTTCTCTCTCTCTCTCTCTCTCTCCCTATCTCGTCGACCAAGCGCGTGTCCTAAATCCCGCTCGGCGACGAAACGCTTTGTGGCGATCCGCGAGCAGGGCACACATAAGAAGACACACATGACGGCCGCACGGGAGGCGGTGGCCGGCCGCAGAGCCGCGGAGCCGCCGGACCCGCAGAGCACCAGGAGCGAGGAGGAGGAGGAGGCGAGAAGGGGAGGAAATAAAAAGCAGGGCAAATAAAAAAGCAGGTCGCATCAGCATCAGCCCCAAACGGCCCGAGTCCGGCGGGGCAGCGGCGGCGGCGGCCACACAGCACCCCCCCGGAGGAGAGTGCGGCGCCGGAGACGAGCGGCCATCCCGGTGCGGGGCGGGCCGTCCGCAGCGTCGCCAGCCCCGCCCCGCCCCCTCGTACCTCCCCCGCCGCCGACTCAAAATTCAGGGCAAAGAGCTAACACAAGACAGACGGCTGCCGCGCCGGCCCAGGCGATACGGGGACGGGCGGGGCGGGCGGGGCGGGCGGGGCGGGCGGGGCGGCCGCCCATCAGCGTGATTGCAACCTTTTCCACGTCCGCGCCGCTGCGCCGCTGTGCCGCCGCCGTGCCGCCGTGCTGCGGCGCGCAGGGGAGGGAGGGAGCGGGACAGAAGAGGCGCGCGGGGGTCGTGAAACGAGAGAGACAGAGCGAGAGAGGGGAGACGGAGAAAGGAGAGGAGAGGAGGCGCGGCGGCCGCCATCCGGGCAGCAGCGATGGCCGAGAATAAGTCGGGCCGGACGGTGACAGCGACAGACACAACCGGGGCCGCATGTCGCACGCAGCGCACCGGCGAGAGAGAGGGAGAGGGAGAGAGGGAGAGAGGGAGAGAGGGGGAGAGAGGGAGAGAGGGAGAGAGAGAGAGAGAGAGAGAGAGAGAGAGAGAGAGAGAGAGAGAGAGAGAGAGAGAGAGAGAGAGAGGAGGCTTCTCGGGGCAGAATCAATACCAGGCCACACCGGGCCCGGCTGTAGGCCACGACACGCCCCTCCGGCGCTGCAACGCCCCCGCGCCCGGCCCGGCCCGCGGGCTCCCCCTGTGAAATTTCCCGCCACTTCCGCCAATCTCAGGGCGGCCGGGCCAGGAAGTCGTTAGCGCATCAGCGGGGGGCGGGGGGGCGGCGGGGGCGGCGGGGGCGGCTCCAGTAGCGCCCCACACGGCAGCCCGCGCGGGGCCGGCGGCCGGGGGGTGGGCCACAATACGACATGCAGCCAAACAACTTGTAAATGTAATTCCAACAGCCCCGCGCCTCCTGTTTAGATAAGTAATGAGTTTGTACCGCGGATGACTGCCCCCCTCCCCATCCCTCCCATCTCTCTCTCTCTCTCTCCCTTTCCCTTCGCCGCCTAGCGTGCCCCGCTACGCGGCGCGGACGATTCAAAACTAACATGTAACTCACGCCTAATGCCGGACTCATTAACGCGCCTCCCAGGGCGTCCCCCGCCGCGGTCCGGCCCGCCCGCCTGGCCCTACCGGGATTAGCAAGTCAAAAATGCTAATTTATCGACCGAAAAATAACTCCCAGCCTCTCTCTCACACTCACTCACTCACGACGCCCTCTCGCTCGCTCTCCTTGGCCGGCCACAGCAGCCGCGGACACCCCCAGCAGCGGTGCTCTGTGCACCGGGACCGCGTACCGCCAGACGCTGCGGCCCGCACGCAGACGGCCGCCACCCCCGGCCCTGGGGACGGCTCCGGGCGGGTAGCCGGCGGGGAGGGAAACTTTGCTTCCACCTCCGGCATGACGAGAATGACGAAGTGGTCCGCGGGGGGTCCTCAGCGCCCCGAACAAGATCAATGCACCCGCCGCCGAGCCTGCTGCGGCGCCGCGCCCGCCACGCACCGCGACGCTGCGCGGTACAGTACAGTTCACCGCCACCCACCGCGAGGCGGGCCGGACCGTGTCACAGGCCGGCTCCTCCGAGGGGACGGGGCGGACGTACGGGCTCGGCGGGCCCCCCGGGGCCCGCGGCCGTTGGGCGCAGCAACGCAACACGACACGTACGCACTACGGAGTTATTAAATAAAACAATAGGCGTGCAGCAAGGAGAAGGAGGAGGAGGAGGCAGGGGGCAGGCTCGCGGCGCACCGACGCCCGGGCGAGGCGGAGCAGCGGCGGAGGAAGAGCCGACATCTGCCTGCAACGTGTAATTTCCAGAAAGGGTAATTACTCTCGAACCCACCCGACCAGAGCGCATTTAAAGCCGAACCGAAGCGAGCGGCGGCGGGTCCGTGCGGGTGGGGGGGGGGGGGGGCGGAGGCGTGGCGGCTTCGTTCGACGCACACACCCTAGGTGTGCGCACATTCACACTGGGCTACGAGGAGGTGTGAGTGGCAAGGCCAGCGCCCGCAGCGCCCGCAGCGCCACGCGATGCGATGCGGTGGTGCACTCCGCGGCCGCGCGGGTCACACGGAGAGAGACAGGGAGAGCGAGGAAGAGAGAGAGAGAGAGAGAGAGAGAGAGAGAGAGAGAGAGAGAGAGGGGGGGGGGGAAGAGAGAGAGCGCATGGAATCGCGAAGATAACAACAGCAGCAGCAGCAGCCGTCTCCATTAAAAACAACGACGCATGTCGTGAGGCCGGGCCTTCAAGAAGTGAACCGCGCGCGCCGCCCATCGCATTCAATTGCGACTACATACGCGGGCGGGCGCCACACACACACACACACACACACATCCTCATCTCCGTTAAATTAGTATGTAATTAATTTCGAAAAACCGCAGGTTATTCCCTAATTTTCAGCGGCGGCGGCGACAGCGTGTGAATGCGTTTGTTATTAGCGGCAAGCCTGCGCGGAGCCCCCGGGGGATTAGGCAGATGGGGGGGCGTTGTGCAGCCGGGTGGGGGGTGGGGGTGGGGGGTTCTAACCCCCCGTGGCGGGCGGGCAGGCGGGAGGCGCCGTATACAACCGTAAGCAGCGCGACAGAAAAACAAGCAGCAGAGACACAATGACAACGGCGGGGCCCCGGTGCCGCTGCGCCCGGACTGCCGCCGCCCTGCCGCCCGGCTCTCTGCCCGCCGCCGGTGCTGGCGCTTCCCAGGCCTCCGGGAGGGAACATACATTACATTAATTACCTCACACGTACGATGTAAGCCGATCCGCCTAGGGAGGGACGCGGCGGCGGCGGCGGCGAAGGGCCGGCGGCCTGTCAACGCACCCGCAGGTCCCTCACCCCAGAAAACTCTCTGCATCCTCCATGAGGGGCGTCCACATGAATTATTTGCAGCCGCGCGTCGGCCGTGCATAGAACGTGGAGAACACGCCGCCGCCACTGCCGCCGACTAAGCCGCCCGGGGGGTAGGCAACGCGCCCGGCGCGGCAGCGGCCGGGCTGCCTACCGCCCGCGTGCACGGCGCGCACCCGGTGCGGGCGACACGGGACTGTGCGAGAGAGACGGAGAGACAAAGGGTGAGCGAGAGAGAAAGAGAGAGGGCGACGGAGAGAAAGAGGAAGGGGGGGAGGGCAGCGAAACCCAGAAAATTTCCGTGGGAGCCGACACATGTGCCCCTAACACCCACAATTCATCCACGCACCCAGTGTTTCATAACGGACAGTTCATGGGCCACGATCACAAGCCGTGGCCGGGCCGTGGCCGGGTGGGGAGGGGGAGGGGAGCAGCAGGGACAACGAACGTTATTTCCAGCCCCGCCCGGCCGGCAGGCGTGCACCGGGCGCGCGGGCCGTGCCGCAGGGGGGGGGGGAGGCCGTGGGGGAGGCCGGCCAGTGAAGCATGTAGTGCGCCACACGCGTTGCGTTCACAGGCCGGTCGTCATCGAGTACCACAGCACCACTATAATGCGGCCACGCCCGTCCCCCGGAGCTCCCTGAGCGCATGACGGCGGCCCCCGCTGCAGCAATCGCAGCCACTACTGGTCGGCAGCAGGCCGCGGGCCCAGCGCTGGGCTGGCAATCCGCCCGGCCAGACCGGCTCAGCTCGGCCAAGGCTCATCGCTCTCCGTCTCCCTCACACTGCACGCGGGCAGAAGAGAGAAAGATGGACATTCTTTTGCCCGCTTTTCTCCAGCCGGGGCGGCCGGCGGCTGCGGCTGAGCGCCGGCCGCGGGAACGGGTTGGCCCGTGCACTCCGCTCCACTCCACTCCGGTCACTCCAGCTGCACTCCAGGGCCGCCGGAGTCAGCCACAGACACGCCCCGCTCACATATCCATTCAGAAAGAAATTAAATAAAACGCGCACATATTTTACAATTAGGCGCCTCGCCTGCCTCCCCTTGCCTCGCCTCGCCTCGGCCGGCAAGTGCTGCAAACTTCAGAGCAAACTCGTCTTCTTCGTCCCGGCGGCAGGCAGGCAGGCGGGCGGGTCGGCGCACGGGGAGGGGGAAAATCAACAACACCGAAATAAGTAAAAATAAAACAGCGTCTACGGGAAAATACTGCGGGAGGAGTAACACAAGCCTGCCTCTGCAGCGACACACGTCCGGCTGCTTTTCCAAGTGAAACACTCGGCGCCCTCCTCTCCTGCCCGCCGCGGCCCGCACTACACCGCAACGCAACGCAACGCGGTCGGCCCGGACACGTTCTCACCCCCGCAGTTGGGGAAACGTTATGAATCCCCAAGAAACACATTCGTTACGATGAGCCGGCGGGATGGGCTGCGGGGGCTGCGGGGGCTCACTCCGCGTGCACGGGCCCCGCAGAGGCACGCCGCACCGGGAGGAGCAGGGAGGAGGGCGGAAGCTCCTGAAAAATAAACTGACGAGCCTCCCTCCCGCCCGCCCCCACCGCGAGCTCACATTTCAAGGCGACAAGTGAAAAGAAAATACTAGGCGAAAACACGCACACGCAGGCGGCGCGGCCGGGAAAGGAGAGGAGAGGCGAAATGTAATTGTAGCGTGTACGCGGCGCACCGCAGCGCATCGCGGCCTGGGTCGTCGGCCCGAAGCCCCCCCGGTCACCGCGGCCCACTAAACTTTCCTCCTCCTCCGGCCCGCCAAGGTCACCGAGCAGGACGGGGGACGCCGTCACCCCGCGCCGCCGCCGCCGCCGCCACGGCCACGACCACGGCGTGCATGTGCTGGGCCCGCGGCAACACGGTCCCCCCGCCGGCCCTGCCCGGCCCGGCCCGGCCTCTCGTGCGGTCGACTGGAGCGAATCAAGCGGCCGGGACAGCGGCTAACTCAGTCCGTGACAACTTCCCTGCGGTCAGGCAGGACGGACGGGTCGGGTCGGGTCGGGGCCACCCAGGCGAGGGCGTACAGCGGGCGTAGCGGTGCACGGAGCGAGCACGGCGACAAGGTTACACCACGTCCGAGGCCTAACCCAGTGGCCGACACCGGCACTGGCGCATGGCAGCCGCCGAGCCGCCGCCGCGACAGCATCGGGCTCCCCGTCGTACGGCGCGGCGGCCGCGGGGTACACTGCCGACGGATAAGCGCACACACACACACAATCACACACACACACACACACACACAAGGTCCCGCAGAGGTCCCCGCAGACCGGCCGGCCGGCTCTCCCTCATGAAGGCTGCGCTCCGCACGCTATTCTGCCTGATAATCCTCAAATCTCACCAATCCGGCGAGAGTCACTGCGTGTGGGTGTGTGTGTGCGTGTGTGTGTGGAGGAAGGGGGGGGGGGGCACGGGCCTACAGCATACACGCATACACATAGGCGAGCGGCAGTGCCAGCACGCCGCGCCATGGCAGCGGCGTGCTGCGGCGGCAGCCCAACCCCATTTCCGAAAAGGAAATAGGACAAGTTTAGTGGGCGTCCCTTTGTCCGAGAGCGAGTTTACTGACCTAACCCCCCACCCACCACCGCGCTCACCCCTCTCAGCCCCTACAAGCCATGCGACTTTCCGGCCCGACGCAGAAATGCAAAAACAACTTTGCGGCGACACACACACACATACGCGCGCGCGCGCCCGCTGCCGCAGCCCCACCCCGAGCGCCCATCTGCTCGCCCTCTCGCAGCCACACATGATATCAGCCGCGGCCGCCCGCTGCAGAGTCATTGACCTCCCCGGCACGGCGGCGCGACCTACGCGTCACCTTGAGGGGGATCAGAGCAGATCAAAGCACATCAAAGCCCTTCACAACTGCGCCGAGACTCGGCGTCGTCCAGCGCCGCCAAGTCGCAAGCGGTGACCAGAGGCCAGCCGCGGAGGTCACGACACATTCCGAGGGCAGGGACGGGTGGGGGGGGGGGGGGGGCAGCGGGGGGATGTTTGGACAGAACCGGGCGATCGCCACGCCGCCAGCCTGCCCTCTATTGACAGACCGGGCCGATAGACTAAACCAACAGCGCGCCGTCTGCGGGGGCGGGGGCGGCGGGGGCGGCGGGGGCGGCGGGGGCGGCTGTGCCGTGCGTCTGCCCGCACCTGGCGTGAAAACAGCGCCGCGTCGCCCGCCCGGATTTCGGTTCGGTACACACGACAGGGGCACTGGGGGAGGGAGGGAGGCGACAGCGGTGGGGGCGGGTCTCTTCATCACCCCGGGGTAACAACACCCGCCTCCGTGCGCATGCCTAACCTCCTTACCCCGCCCAGGTTTATGGCGCGGGTCCAGTCCTCCTCCAGGCCGGCGCCTCCCGGCCGCGCGGCGCCTACGCCCTTCCCGGCAGGGCCCCGGCCAGACCCGACCCACCCGCGCTCCGTTCTGCCCCCAGTAAAAATGTATGGCGGGGAGCGAAGAGGGTCAGCTAGAGCCAATCATACTTTGGGAGCGGCGCGGCGCCGGCGCCAGAAGTGGACAGGTGCGGGACGCGGGGAGGCTCGCGGGGGGTCCGGTGCGCCGCCGCGGGGGGTCGGCGTGCCGGCCGTGCGTGGGAGTCATATCGAATCCGGCCGCCGCCGTGCGCGGCAGAACTTCCGCCGGCCGCAGTAAATAAAAAACACAGCCGATGAGAAACGGCGGGCGCGGGCCGGGGGCGTAGATATGCAGCCCTTGCGGCCCCGCGGCCTCCCCGCCCCCCGCAGCGCACGCACGCCGCCCGCGCACATCTCTGCTTCCCTTTCCGGGGGGCCACCGCCGCCGCCGCCGCTCCGCCTGCTCCGCTGCCGGGGGGCCTAAGTGCACCTCAACTCACCTCCCCAAACAAATGAGCAAACAATTAGAGCTCGGCTCGCCTGCGCGCAAACCGAGCGCCGCTGCGGCCGCGGGGGCGGGGGCTGTGGCGGGCGGGGCCGGGTAGGCGGCCCGGGCTGGGCTGGGCTGCCGGCGGTCCTCGCCTAGGGGTTGCATACCAAACGCGGCCGCGCGGGCAGGCGCGGGCGGGCGGGAGGCCGCAGGGGCCTCGGGCTACGGGACGGCCGCCGTCAGCCCGGCAGCAGGAGCAGCATCAGCCCACAGCCAGGACCAGACGGTGGGCCGGAGCGGGCCGGGGGCGGGCCGCGGAAATCAATGCGGCAGCACGGCCGGGCACGGCGTTACAGTACTGTACCGCGCGGCCGCCTCGCAGCCCCGCAGCCCCGCACCTGCAGTCCTGCACACGAGTGCCGCGCCCCAAAATGCCACACTTTTCTGCGTGATATATATTCGGGGCCTGGCGGCTCTCCGCGCCGCGCCGCCCCAGCCGGGGTCTGCCGGGGTGGTGAACTTGTGCCCCGCCGCCCAGCCCCGCCCCGCCCCGCCTCTGCGCTCAGACGCGCCAACTTTTCCACGGGCCAAAACTTTCCTCTCTCTCGCGCGCCGCGCGCTCTCTTTTTCCTTCCTTCCCTTCCACCTGTTTCCCGGCGAGCAACGCCTCCGACAACCGACTCGGCAACCGCCGCCGCCCGGCCGGGTCCGCGGGGGGTCTCGGGTCGGGGGCCCCGCCCGGGCCGGAGCAGCCGGAGCCAGAAGATGAGCCCTACACGGCACTACGTATCCGGTTCGGGGGGACGACTCTCCCCCGTCCTCGGGAATCTCTCTCTCTCTCTCTCTCTCTCTCTCTTTGTGTGTGTCTCTCTCTGTCTGCGCACCAGGAGATACTGGTCCGTCGGAGTCATCCGAGCCCCCCCCCCCCCCCCCCCTCTCTCTCTCTCTCTCGGCTCGCGGACACATCCGGTCCCCAAAGGCGCCTCCGAGATATTTCCGACAGGATCGCCGGAAAGGCGCACGGCTCCTGGCGTGTCCTGCGGGGTCCTGCCGGTGCCGCCCCCAGACGACGGCAGCCCGGACGGGCGGGGGTCCTGCGAGATGCTCCGCAGCGCGGCTCATTTGCGTCACGGAGTGTAATAACCAACCACCCCGGACCGGGGCCGACACCTCTGCGAACGTCCCGTCCCGACCCGACCCGACAACATCGTGCGCGCCGCGCCTCACAAAAAGACTCCTCTTCTTTTTAATCCACATAAGAGTGCCGCGGCGGCTTCCCTCCCCGCGCGCCTCAGCGGCGGCGGCGGTGCGGCGCGGAGCGGCGCGGAGCGGCGCCCTGCCAAGACCCGTCCGCGGCGGCGGCGCCTGGCGCGGCGCGGTAGCAGCGAGCAGGGAACACGGCCAGAGGCCGCCAAGAGGCCGCCAAGAGGCCGCCAAGAGGCCGCCAAGAGGCCGCCAGGCAGCCCGGCCCGACCCGGCGCAGCGCGGGGAGCGCGCAATAATCAAGATTGCCCCGGGCGTGGCGGGGCGTGGCGTGGCGTGGCGTGGCCGTGGCCGCAGAGGCACCCGGGGCACCCGCGGCTCACCCAGCGCCGCCGCGTCGCAGGACGCCAGGGCGCGAGCAGCGGAGCAGCGCCGCTCACTGCGAGCCGCCAGCAGGGGCTCCCCCCGGGTCCTCCCCTCTTTCGGCAGCCCCCCCCCCCCCCCCCCCCCCCATCGGGGCCCGGCTCCGGGCCATAATCATTGTAATAAGCCGCGATAGAGCGCCACACTACAAAAGCCGTCCGCCGAAACAAAGCCGTGCCCCACCCTGCCCTGCCCGGCACGGGGTCAGATTCAAAGAGGACCAACTTTTTAGTTGCGGCCCGCCGAGAAATAAGAGCCTGCTTGCAACTTTCCATAAGATTTTTTTTTGTTTTTTTTTCCTCTCGAGCCGTATAGGCCCTTCCAGTCCCTGCCGCCGCGCCGCCAAAGGTGAGGGCGTACGGCAAGATATAGGCTTTCAATACGGTAGGGGCGGGAGAAGAAGGGGGAGGGAGGGCGCTAGAGAAAGGTCCCGGCTCTAGCGGCTTCCCGAGAAGAGCGAGGGGGAGGAGGCGGGCACACCAAACTGTCGAGCAGGGCCAGAACCGGACCAAACTCCCGCGAGCCCGGATTATTCGCACCGCACGCAGCCTGATTCATGTGCGGTATTGGCAGTGCGCCCGGCGGGCACAACACGCCCCGCGTGACCACAGAGCGGCAGGGCGAGGAGAGGGACACTATTGGCCCTCTGCCCTCTATGACCCCCCCACTCTTACCCCCCCCCCCCCCCTCTCCTTATGTTCCCAAAGTGACAGTGCGACCCGCGACGCGCGGGAAACTGGGAAAAACGGCGTGGAAGAAATGTTGGCGTGGCGTGTGTGTGCGTGCGTGTGTGTGTGTGTGTGTGCGTGTGTGTGTGTGCGTGTGTGTGCGTGCGTGTGCGCGCGCGCGAGTGTCACACAGGACAGCGCGGCACGTTCATAATACAGCAGCAGCCGCGGCATATACACAGCGTTTCCCTCGGAAATCATATTTTACTGCCGCGCAATGCCATGACGTTGACATCGTCCCGGGCCGCGGGCCCTGGCGGCGCTAAGACCGCCCCCACCAACCCCTCCACCAACCCCCCAACCAACCCCCCGCACCAACACCACGGCGCGGTCCGCGAGCGAGTAAACAGTGCCACTGGGAATAGAGAGTGCAAAGCGCGAAACGCTTCCGAAGACGGCGTGTATAAACAGCAGTACCATTTTATCGGCGCGTATGGAAAGTGTGTGTGTGTGTGTGTGTGTATACGGGAGAGACGCCGATGTCTGTGTGTGTGTGTGTGTCGTAAACTGAGGGATGTCTCCCGAGGATCCCGCGGGGCGACTGCGCCGTCGTCAAGCCGAGGCGAAGCTGGAGGACGTCCTCTCGGAATGTCATCGGAATCGCATCTCCTTTTCGCAATCCACCCCCCCCCCCCCCTCCCACTCTCTCACCCTCTCACTCTGTCTCGCCCTAGTCATCTATCTCTGTCTCTGTCTCTCTCTCTGTCCTTGTCCCCCCTCTCTCTGTCTATCTCTATCTCTCTCTCTCTTTACTGGAACACGTTCTCCGTCCGACTCGTCTCCCTTTTACACCGCAGCCAATCACACGACGGCATAACGGCGTCAAACTTATAATATACCGCGCACGGCCTGCCCCTGCCTGGCCAGCCGCCGCCGCCGGGTCCGACACAAGTGCGAGGGAGATAGAGACAGACACGCAGCAATAATAACCACCGGGAGACAGACAGAGACAGACAGACAGGAATAAGAAGCAACAAAAAGGAGAGGTGTAGTACGCGATGCAGCAGCGGCGGCGGCGGTCCATCGCCGCCCCACCGCAATACCGCTTTGCCCTGAGAATGTATGGTACTGTATATAGTGCCGCGCACTCCGTGCGGGCAGCGGGGGCCGCGAGGGCCGCGGGGGCCGCGTTCGGGGCCGCGTTCTCCTCGCCTGGCCGCGGCGGAGAGTCCACGTACTCCGCGGCACGCACGCACACACACACACACACAGGCAGAGGTCCCTCGGCCCTCGCGACTGCCCCCCGGCTACCCCCCGGCTGCCCCCCGCTGCCCCCGGCTGCCCCCCGGCTGCCCCCCGGCTGCCCCCCGGCTGCCCCCCGGCTGCCCCCCGGCTGCCCCCGGCTGCCCCCGGCTGCCCCCCGGCTCGGCTCGGACCCACAGCAGCACAGCAGCACACGCCGCGCCGCACACTCGACTGCACTCGTTTTCTCCTCCTCGCCTCCCGGCGGAGGTCGGGTCTGCTGGGGGTAAGGTATGAGCGCAGCAGTGCGGGGCAGACCGAACCAACTCGGCTACGAAAACAAACAGGGCCGGCGAACACAGCTCCCAACAACAACAACAACACCCCCGCCAACCCCCCTGTCAGCCAGTCAGCCGGGGTCCTCTCGACTCTCGCGGACACGATTCGCGCGGAATCGAGGTCGAACCCCTTTTTGGCGGGGGGCGCATCGCACCGCCTGCTGTAGTAAGCGCGCAGCCACCCGCCGCCGCCCCGCCGCCGCCGCCGCCGCCGCCGCCGCCGCCGCCGCCGCCGAAGCCCGCCCCCGGCGGCAAGTACTCAATCATCGTTCGGCGACATGTAGAAGGCGGCGGGCGCGGCAGGCGACGCGACACGACGCTGACGTTGGCGCTCGGCACGAGCCTCTATCAAAACCAAATGCCATCTGTCCCGGGCGGCGGGGCCCGGCGGGGCGGCGCTGGTGCTGTACAGGACGCGCCGTGTATGTGTGTGTGTGTGTGTGTGTGTGTGTGTGCGCCCCTCCGAAGCAGCACGCCTTTCGAGTGCGACTGTACTGCAAATAACGATTCCATCTTCCGCGGAGGTTCGGCTGCCGTCCGCCCAGGCGGCGCTGCAGGCGGGGCGCGGCACGCATTAACATATTAAAAAAAGAGTCGTGATCACCATCGCGTGCCATTCATCATCATGTCCTCGGAAAACCTTTTTTTTTTTAAACGCATTCATTTTCTGTCTCTCTTTCCGATCTACTGCACATTACATATATCGCCGCACCGAGCGGGGAGAGAGAGAGAGAGAGAGAGAGAGAGAGAGAGAGAGAGAGAGAGAGAGAGAGAGAGAGAGAGAGCGAAGGAGGGAGGAGGGGTTCGAAAATTTGCCACAAATTAAAGCGGGGCGCCCATAAATCTCCACATTACAACGCGCGTCACCCTTTCTTTCTCTCTTGCTCCCCCCCTTCCTGATCGACAAATCCGCTTTAACAAACTACGTAACTACCTTAAGCGGTGTGCAGCTGCCGCCGCGACAGGCGGACAGACACACAGGTCACCATTAATCGACGCCTTTGCGAGAGAGAGAGAGAGAGAGAGAGAGAGAGAGAGATAAGCAAATAATAATAATAATAATACTGCAAACGCGGGCCGGGTGCGAGACGGGAAAAAAACCCGAGCCTATCATCGTCATCAACATCATCATCAACATCATGACGATGACGTCACCGCATTCGGCACGACAGACAGTGTCTGTATGGTGCAGCGCCAACCCCCCAGGCCGCGGCCCCGGCCCGCCCTATCGTGCGGATCAGCCGACCTGCGCGGAGGCGTCGACGCGGAAACGCGCGCGGGAGAGACAGAGAGAGAAAAGAGAGGCGAAAAAAAATATGCGGCGCGACCGGGTGACATATATATATATACAATAAAAAAATAGAACATGTGACAAAGGCAATCGTGTCACACAGACGATGCGCGGCGGCGGCGGCGGCGGCGGCGGCGGCGGCGGCGGCGGCAGCGGCGGCGGCGGCCGGCCCGCGGAGGTCAACGAGGCAAAAACTTTCATCACGCCATTAACTCGGCATTCAGCACACAAGCAAACAGGGAGCGGCGCGGACAGCGGGGGCTCGGCGGGACCCCGTCTGCCCGCCGCGGACCTCCTCCGCAAGACCCCGCGAGGAGAAAACGCTACAAAAACCTTCCGCCGACAATCCCATTACCGTGAATGCGGCCGGCAGCCCCCCCGCCCGCCCGCCTGCCTTGCTCTTGTAGGTCTGCTGCGTTAAATTGGATGAGGCACTTGAAGATTTTCCACGGCGCGGCCGCACATGGGCTGTGACTAATAGAGACATGCGGCAAACACCCCGCGTGCCGTGCCGACCCGACCCGTCCCGCCCAGTGTCCGTCCCCAATGACAGCCACCGGGAACTCCTCCTCCTCCTCTCCAAACTCTTGACTTTACGTCTGCAGGACGTCACGTCACGTCACGTCGCGTCACGTCGCGTCACATCACGTCACGACGGCCAGCGAGATAAGTCCCGGCGACGCTTCCGTCCTACCCCCCCCCCCCCCCTTATCACGACACCAGCGCCAAATTCGGCAGACAAAAGGCTTCTGGCTGCTCATCAAAGGGCGCGAGACAGCGGCGGCGGCGGTGCCCCCCCCCCCCCCCCCCCCCTCCCCAGACCGGACCGAACACCGAACTGGGCGGCGGACGCCAATCGGGGAGAGACAGTGAGAGGGAGACAGTAAGAGAGAGAGACAGTGAGAGAGAGATAAGAGGTGGTCGTAATACACCCAGCGAGCCGGAGGACGGAGGAGTGAGCAAAGTTTCCTCCTGCATCTAACTAATGCGCTAAATACTATCCGCAATAGAAAAAATCCATCATTTTCTAAAAATGAGCAACGATAAAGAATATCAATTTTTTCAGTTCTTTTTTTTTCCTCCCTTTCAAAAAGGAGCGGACAATAATAATTCTCCAGCCAGCAGAACCGACCACTCCGCCTGAACGGCGGCGCGTCCAGTCCAGTCCAGACGGGGGCCAAAAAGATGAGTCAGCTCCGGGCGGCTCCGGGCGGCTCCGGGCGGCTCCGGGCGGCTCCGGGCGGCTCCGGGCGGCTCCGGGCGGCTCCGGGCGGCTCCGGGCGGCTCCGGGCGGCTCCGGCTCCGGGCGGCTCCGGGCGGCTCCGGGCGGCTCCGGGCGGCTCCGGGCGGCTCCGGGCGGCTCCGGGCGGCTCCGGGCGGCTCCGGGCGGCTCCGGGCGGCTCCGGGCGGCTCCGGGCGGCTCCGGGCGGCTCCGGGCAGCTCCGCGGCTCGGGCGGCTCCCGCTCCGGGCGAATGCACCGCGACGAATTGCCACGTCACGTGGCGTGTGGAAAGGGAAGGGTTAGAGCGGCGCCTCGCCTCTCCCGAGGAGAATGCACCGCGACGAATTGCCACGTCACGTGGCGTGTGGAAAGGGAAGGGTTAGAGAGAGAGAGAGAGAGAGAGAGAGAGAGAGAGAGAGGAGGGGGCGGGCGAGAGAAGGGGAGAGCAGGGAGAGGGAGAGAGAGAAAGAGAGAGAGAAAGAGAGAGAGAGAGAGAGAGAGAGAGAAAGGCTGAGCCAAAACGTCCCCACAAATTGGCCACCTTGTCCCGGCCTGCCCCTTCATTCCCTCCCCGTTCGAACGCTTTGGCGGGGCCAGCCATTACAGCACCGGCGGCCCCGGCACTGCCCACCTTCCCCCGATAAAGACTGCATTTTTCACCGACCGGAAAAATAATGTCGCTCCCTCGCTCTCTCGAACGCGAGCAAACCTCGGCAATTCCACCACCACCACCACCACCACCACCACCGCCACCGCCACCGCCACCGCCACCGCCACCGCCACCGCCACCGCCACCGCCACCAGCCACCCCTCGCCGTCGCAAACAAAGTGTATGGAAAAAGAGAAGAAAATATCACGTATAGAAAAATCTAGACCGCACCATCTTGCCGTATAACAAGACAGAGGAGGAGAGAGGGGGAGGACACGCGTAACAATCTCCGGGCAACACCCCGATTTCACGCCGATAAGGGAAACCTTATTGTGAAAAGTGCAAAGAACAAGACACGCGTGGCGCGCGCGGTGTTCGCACGGTCCCCGCGGCACCGCGGCGTGCAGCGCTCTCCGAGGCCACCAGCCAACACCACGCCGCCGCCGGGCAGCCGGGCCGGGCCGGGCCGGGCCGCCGGGCCCCCAGGGAATACTAGCAGGCGTCAAAATCGCTTAATAAATTCCCCGCACACCGATCGCGCTGGGGCAGCGGCAAATAAAAAAACAACACACACACTCAGACCAAGCGAGCGGGCGAGCGACCATAGGGGAAAGAAACTCGTGCGAGCCAGAGCAGCGTGCGAGCACACGCGCACACACACACACACACACACACACACACATGAGGTCCGCGGCCGATGCTCGCCGGATTCTATTAGAACAACTACATGGTGGTCCGCGTGATTCGTGTTTTCTTTTTTTTCCTCCCTCTCTCTCTCACACACTCTCTCTCTCTCTCTCTCTCTCTCTCTCTCTCTCTCTCTCTCTCTCTCTCTCTCTCTCTCTCTCTCTCTCTCTCTCTCCCTCTCTCTCTGTCTCTCTGTCTCTCTCCCTCCCCGGGCGGCATGTGCATTAGAGGCGGAGCGTGGCTCTGCGACCCGCCACCGGGTTTTTTTCCTTCCCTCTTCACTCGCCCAGTTCTGTGCCCTTACCCCGCCTCCGCGGGGCCCAATTTATCGTGCGAGCAGCAGCGAGAGCGGAACCTCCATCAGTGTATCCAGCAAACACATGCAGTGTATCCATCCCTGCCTGCCAGCCCGTGCTGCCTGCGTGCCCGGCCGGGCCGGCTCCCGCGGGGGCGCCACACCGTGCCGTGCCGTGCCGTGGCGTGCCGTGCCGTGCCGTGGCGTACCGTGCCGTGTCGTGGCGCGACGTGTGGCGGCGTGCCCGGTCCGCCGCGGTGACGCGGGCAGAGACAGGGGAGGAGGCGCGCTCATCAACATGACGGCGCGGGGGGATTATGCTAATACAGCGCCCCTACGCGGCTAGCCGCCCCGAGCCGCCCCGAGCCGCCCCGAGCAAGCCGGTCCCCCGGCCAAAATTAAGCCATATTGCGGATTGAGGATACAACACAAGCAGATCAAAGCTCGGGAGGCGGGTCGGTCGGGTCGGGTCGGGTCGGGTCCGGGTCCGGGCGGCGGCCCGCGGAGCTTCCCAGCGTGTCCCCGCCGCCGTCCCGTACCGCCTCTTTCTCCAGAGCAACCCTTCGAAATCGCATCGCGGGGCAAAGCAAAGCAAAGGCGGACAGATTCCCAAGTCGCCCCCGGGGGACTCGGCGGAGCCGACAGGGTTGTGCGAGCGGAGCCGGCCTCCGGGCGCCGACCTCCGGGCCTCCAGGCCTCCGGGCCTCCAGGCCTCCGGGCCTCCAGGCCTCCGGGCCTCCGGGCCTCCGGGCCTCCGGGCCTCCGGGCCTCCAGGCCTCCGGGCCTCCGGGCCTCCGCGATGGTCCTCCGGGTCCAAGGCCGGCCGCTCTGCCAGAAGGCCGCCGGAGGCAGGCAGGCGGTCCAATACTACAAACTCACGCGGCCCGTCCTCCCGGGCGGCGGCTCCGACGCAAACGCCAGACTTACCTGTGGACACACGAGAGAGAGAGAGGGCACAGGGTTAGTCAGAGCACAGGACCACGGCCACCACCAGAAATACGGGGAAATTGACGCGGCGGCCGCGCGTGGCGTCAGTCCGATCCATTTAGCCATTTCACGGCGCGGGGGGGCCGTCATTTGGGCACATTATTTCACATTAGAGAGCAGAGCGGGCGGGGAGAACGTGCGACGAAAATTACCATGTTTCAAAACCGTCGCCGCCGCTGTCCCCGGGCGGGAGGCGCCGCGGTAGTAAAGGACGGGACGGGACGGGACCACCGCCTTGTCACCACCGCCAGCCGCGGGGGGTGGGAGGGTGGGAGGCGGGGGCCCGCGGCCCGGAGGGACAGCGCGGCACGGCCCGGCACGGAGGGGGCGGCGGCCGCGGCCACGCCCCGCCCGGCACACGAACGCACGCACGCACGCACGCACGCACATACTCGCTCACCCGCCCAAACACATACGTTACCCCGCCGGCCGCCGCCGGTCCCAAATCATTGTAGTGCGGCGTGCGCGCACCGCGCGGCTTTATCCGGGCCGAGGCGACACGCGCTGTCCGCTCCCATCCGGACTGCGTCCTCGACAGGGCCGTGTGTGGCCGCGGGGGCCGCGGGGGCCGCCGTGCTGGCCGCCACCCCCCGAGCCCAGTCCGGTCCGGGGTCCAACTCCGGCCCCCAATCCCAAGATGTAAATGCGGCCGGCCAGCCCACCCCATGTGGGGCCCTCGGCCGGCCCTCGGGCAGGCGCCCCCCGTGGGGCGGTGGTGTGTGCCGCGGCCGTGTGCGAGCCGCACCACCTCGACGCCCACCCCCTCCTCCCCGCCGCCCCCCCGCCGCCCCGCCGCCCGTGCGACACGTTTCTGAAATTAGCGCTTCGCGTGCCCCGGCGCACATGCGAACCGGCTGTGCTGGCTAGCGGCCGGCAGCGCCGCAGCGCCGCCCAGAAATCGACGACAAATTCGAACTCACGCGCGGCGCGGCGCCCGGGCCAACGCCGCCGGAGGCCTCCGCCCGCACCATTCCACGACGCCAATTTAAATAATTTTCAGGTGTGGAGGGAAAATGGTGCGAGGACGACGACGACGACCAAGGGAAAGGGGAGGGGAGCCGCCGACCCGACCCGTCCCGTCCCGTCCTTCCCGCGTGCGCATGATGCCAGCGGTAAGATTGAGACCGGGGGGAGGGGGGGGGGGGAGGGGCAGTGCGACTGTGTTCGCGTGACTCCCGGGAGTTCACTCAAACATGTCGCGTCATTATTCACGCTCAAACCCAGCCCCACCCACCCCTCCCCTCCCGTGCAGTGGCGCACCGGCCGCCAAGGCGCAAGCCGACCCCCGGGTCAGGAGGGGAGGGAGGGGAGGGAGGGGAGGGGGGGGAGGGAGGGGAGGGGGGGGGGGGGGGGCTCCAGATGCCCCACTGTCCACGACTCGACTCGACTCGCTCTCCCGGGCCGCGAGTCGCCGCCGCGAAGCGACGCGACGCGGGCCTCCCGTCCCAGCCGTGGCGACAGAATGATCGATTACGAGCGCCAAATTTTTGCCCTCCTCCTCCCCCCCCCCCCTCCCCCTTCCGGCCCCCGTGTTGTAGACCCGCCATGTCCTTCTATCTCTTCTCTTCTTTGCTTCACGAGGTCTCGAGGGGGGCGACGCGCGCAGCACACAGGAAAAAAAAAAAAGTCCCATAAAAAAACAACATCAGCAGCATTGGCGTGCGGAGCACAAACAACAACAACAAGCCGGCGTGCCTGATGATGAAGCCCGCGGCCCGGCAACACCTGTGCAGTTTGCGATGTTCTCTTCTATGGAAACCGTTCCACAATGGGACCGGGGGACGAGGCCGCGCCGCCGTCTCCTCGCACTGCATCGACTTCCCCCTCCCCCCCCCCCCTTCAGCAGCGCCGCACCGCGCCGGCCCGGGAAGCTTCCGCTGGAAATTGGTGGCACATTTTCATTCCCAGCCGCCTCCGCCGCGCCGACATCGCTCACATCAACGCGACAGACTGCATAAAAACAGCCACCATTTTTCGGCGGGGGGACACAAGACAGCGTTTTCCATACATTTCAATTTGTCTGTGTGCCGGTCGCGAGGAGAGGACGCGGCGGGGCGGGGCGGGGCGGGCCGTGAGGGGAGGGCCGCCGCTGCCACCGCCGCCGCTGCCACCGCCGCCGCTGCCACCGCCGCCGCCGCCGCCGCTGCTGCCGCCGCCGCCGCCGGCGCCAGAGTCCGTCCGGCCAGAAGGCCTCCCGGTGGTCCGACCAAATCCCCACCGACGCCCTTCATATCCCGGGGACGAGAAGGAAAAAGGTTTCCAGGACCGGGAGGAGGGGAGGGGAGGGGAGGGGAGGAGGTAAGGCCGGCTGATCCACCATTGTTGCTTAACAAAGCCGCGGAGGGGTGAGGTGAGGGTGATGGCTGAGGAGGAGGCGGCCGGGTCCCTGGCCGGGCGCCTCTACACATTGATGATTTCCCATCGGAAGTACGATACTAGTCGCAGGGACGCCGCGCCGTGCCGCGCCGGGGCACTGCACCCCCAGCAGAGCCGCGGCCGGGCCGGGAGGGGATCCGAGGGGGATCCGAGAGGTGGGCGAAGCAGCAGGAATGCCTCGTAATGAGAAACTGATTTCGTTTTCAGCCCGATGCCTCTTTTCACCTCGCTGCCCCTCCCGGCCGGAGCCCCATTCGAGGCGTTTGCAGCGGCGTTACGCATCGGAGCGGGGGGGGGGGGGGGGCGCAGGAGCGCTCGGGCTCGCGGGCCCCCTGGCGCCCACCAATGAAAACGAAACGAACCGAGACGCCAAAATCGGGGTAATAAAACCGTATGATGGCTCTGTAATGGATAAGGTTTCGTAACAAGTGCCGCCCCCCCCCCCCTTCCCCCCGACCTGAGGCCCCACGGCACGGACCGCCGCGGGCCACCAACGCCGCCGCCGCCGCCACCACGTACCTTGGAATCCCCATTTCGCGTGTTTTGTTTCATCGATAAACATCGCTTTCGGAGGGATGCACAGGGCGTGCTCGGCCCGTTTCCACTTCATATCCACCCCGGCACGGCACGGCACAAACCGATTATGGCAGCTCTTCCAGCCGAATGGCTCCGGCCGTAGGCCGCAAACCAAAATTGGAATGGGACGCGATGCCACACACACACACACACACACACACATGAGGGAGTGGTGGGGGTGGGTGCAAAACGCCTCTCAGTTGTCACCGCCGCGATTCTTCTCCCTCTGTCTCTCTCTCTCTTTGTCTCTCTCTCCTATCGCTAGCCAGAGACGGGCCTGACTGGCGCCGCTCGTCTGTGTAGCAGCAGTGGTTGCAGTACTAGTGGTGGTGGTGGTAGCGGCAGAACCTGCAGGGGCATGGGGGGAGAGGGGGATCCAGGATTAGGGGGGTCGCTCGCGAGGCCTCGGAGGCGATGCTCTCTCTCTCTCTCTCTCTCTCTCTCTCTCCCCCCCCCCCCCCTCTCTCTCTCTCTCTCTCTCCATCGGAAAGCTCTTATATAGCACCTGAAATTAATCCGACCACGGCTGCAGAGTGCAGTGCAGCAGCGGCCTCGGCCTCGACACCACGGCCCCCCCCCCCCCCCCCTGCCGGCCTCGGCCGTATTGAATCATGCGCGCCATCAGCTTCATTAGCCCGCCGATTGATGGCCACCCCTCACATCCGGATCTCAATCTGCCCCCTGTCAGTGCGTGTTTTATTATTCCTGCCCAGTCTGCGCCACGCGCTCCCAATTTGTATGTTGTTGTTGTTGTTGTTGTTTTTCAGAGAGCGGAAGGGGTGGGTATGAAGTAGAGTGGAGATGAAGGCAGGGGAAATTTGAAAAGAAAAGATGCGGGAGCCGCTATATACAGTACCACACACTCTCACTCACCAACACTTTCCTCGACAAGTCCCTTGCTGCAACGCACACAACTAAGTAACGAACACGCCGCATCCAAAGTATAAACGAAAATTGCGTTACCGGCAATTTCGGGTTGTGTGCGTGCGTGTCCATGCATATGAATATACTGTAGCGAGGCAGGTACACGGGGAGAGAGGGGCCGCGGAGTGGGGGGAGGGGGGCTAATGAAAAGGGGGGCGTCTTCCAAACGTCAATAGGCGGCGGCCAAATTAAGGGGTTGGCGTGGTGCGCTCTACATGTTGCTCTGTTCTGGGTGGCGGTGAAGCGAGAGGCGCGCTCTCCCAAGGTGCGTGATAGGGGCGGGGCCAGTAGAGGGGAGGGGGGGGGGGGGGCTCGGACCCCACAAGGCGCGGCGGCGGAGAGGGGGGGGGGGGGGGGGGGGCGCCGCTGCCGTGGCAGGTGTGGAGGGGCCCGGCGGGACCCACTCCGACAAGCATCACACCGCATCACACGCCGCCGCCGCCGCCGCCGCCGCCACCGCCGGAACATGCGGTCGAACGTGCCGTAAAACATGACACGCGGGGAGAGGCGCCCTCGGGCCGCGGGCCGCGGCGGGTCCTCGTGTGACGGCGGCTGAGAACCGGGAGGGCCTCGGCAGCGGCGGCGACCCGGAGGGCGGCCGGGCGGCGCGGAGCGCAGCGTGGGGATGGCGGCCGAACACGCGCAGTATTTGCGAGCCTCGGCTGCCGCTGCCGCGGTCTCGGCCTCGGCTCGGCGGGGGGCGGGGAGCCAGGCCGGGCGTTGGTGGGGCGCCGCGGCACGGCCGGCGGCGGGGGCCCGGGGTGCCGGGCGCACCTGGGGGCCGAGGCTTCCCTCCCACCGGCACCGGGGCCGGGCCGGGAGCAAGGAGACCTCAGCACTACCGCCCCAATTCACTAATCCAATTTCTAAATGTGTGCAAAGTAATCCCGTGCCGAGCGGGTCCTGCAGGCCCGGGCCTGGGGGCGGCGCGGCTGGGGGCGGCGCTGGGGGCGGCGCTGGGGGCGGCGCTGGGGGCGGCGCTGGGGGCGGCGCTGGGGGCGGCCGGGGGCAAGCGCGCCGCTTCTCACACAATCCCGCCGGTCCCCTCTCCGAGCCGCGCGCCCCGCGCCCCGCTCTCCTCACATCCACTCCCCGAACAGGGAGAGAGCAAACTTTGCGGCGGCCGCGCCGGCGGTCTCTCCGGTGATGAAGCGAGTCGGCAAGTGTACCCGCGCCGCGCGCCGCGAGCCGCCAGCCGCGAGGCGGCCGCCCCCTCTCTCGGGGACGTGACCTTCGGCTCTGACGACGGCTCGGCGGCGGCGGCGGTGAGTCTCCCCGCGGTCCTGCGGGGGAAAGCCCCGCGGGCGGACCACAGGCGCGGTGTGGACGGCGACGGACGGCGGCGACGACGCGGAGGGCACCGGGCCGCGCCTCTGGCCGGGCACTCCGCGGCCGTGTCCGGCCCGCACACCGCGGCGTCAGCACATTCCAAGTGCGCCGGGAGCACTGAGAGCACGGCAAGGCGACACCGGAGCGCGCAAGCTGCTCAGCCCGCCGGCCAGCACCCTCCACTCAGGCCCCGGCCGGCGGATGCCCTGCCCCCGCCCCTCCTGCTGGGCTCCCGCCGACCCCTGCCCCCGTTTTATTATAATATTACCCGGCCGTGTCCACCCCCGGGCCGCTACAGCGGTTCCAGCACCTGCGCTTGATAAGACCGCCCCCACGCCGCCGCCGCCGCCGCCGCCGCCGCCGCCCGCCCCCCTACGGCCTGTCCGCTATCATATCGGCAGCGGTTTGACGACCCGATGTGGCCACGCGATAGCCGCGGCGAGGCGAGGCGAGCCGGACCACGCGACCCGCCTCGGGTAATTAAATTCAAAATGCTACTGCATACCGTGTTTCCCACCCCCTCCCGCAAGATACGCGCGCGGGCCGCTACCGGCGGCGCTGCGACATTACACTACACTGGCGGGCCGCGGGCCGCGCGCCCCAACCCCTCCCCGCGGCCTCTCCGAGAGCCCGCACCACTAACAGCAGCAGCCACGCCACGATCCGCAAGCCCCACCGACCCGTCCGGCAACACCTGGACAGACAGACAGACAGACAGGCAGACAGACAGGCGGGTGGGGGCGGGTGGGTGGGTGGCCGCCCCCGGGCGGGCGGTGTGACGCAAGCCCGGGGGCATTACGAATTGAAGCGCCGCCGGAGCAGCAGCGCGGCGGTCCAAACCAAGGAAAAGAAGCACACACACACACACACACACACACAGGGGCCTTTCTGCCAACGCCGCCGGCCGGGCTGGCCGGGCTAGCTAGCTGTCGGCTGGATTCGAACGGCCGCATCGAGAGCGAAGGGCAAACAGGTGGCAAACGGCGCCCAGGTGAATTATGGATGGCCCCGCTGCCCCGCCAGGTCGAGAGAGAGGGAACGGAGAGGGGATGAGAGGAGGAGGTAGAACGAGACAAAACGCAAGAAGAGCATAGAAATCAGACGGGGGTGGTGACGCGGTGTGGTGGCGAAATTACCACGCAACGGTAATCATGAGAAGTAAGCAGCGGTGGCGGCTGCTGCAGCAGCAGCAGCGGTATGTAGCGGTGTCCTTTAATTTAATACGTCTTGTTAGAAACTTGACAAAAGAGACGGTCGGCGGCGACGGCGGCGGCGGCGGCGGCGGAGGGGCGGAAGGCGGAGGAGAGCAGACAGTTTGCGGGCTCCGACACAACCCCCCCCCCCCCCATTACACCCCCGCGGCACGGCGCGGCACGGCGCGGCACGGCAGGGCACGGCACCGCCACGCGTGCGCCTCTTCCCTTACGCCCTTCACACGGGCCGGGACGGGCTGGCTGTGCCGCTCCGCGCCGGCCTTTCACATTATTCACTGGACAGAAAAAGTAAGTCCGCAAACAACAGAGAAGGCGGGCGGCGCAGAGCGCGAGGCACGAGGGGGGAGTAGGGGATGAGAGAGAGAGAGAGAGAGAGAGAGAGAGAGAGAGAGAGAGAGAGAGAGAGAGAGTGAAAGAGAGAAAGACAGAAAGAGAGCGAGTCAGAGTGAAAGAGAGAGAAAACAACGCCGAAAGCGGAAAGCGGACCTGAAAGCGGCATTCAGATTTGTGGCGGCGTTAATTAGCGGTTAAGCAACTGAAAAGGATACGGCACACCAGCTGGATGCCGGTCCGGCCTGGAGTCGGCGCTGGAGCCGCCGCTGGAGCCGGAGGAGGAGGAGAAGGAGGAGGAAGCGCTGGAGTGTAAGACACACCGACGCGGTCCCCACGCTCTCTCCTCCTCGCCCCGCTCCCCTTTGGCACCTTCAAGCCAAGGCTTTCATCAGACAGAAATCCGCGGGCGACGAGAGAGAGAGAGAGAGAGACAGACAGACAGACAAGCGGGGGAGGAAGGGAGGGACGAACAGAGAGAGAGAGAGAGGGAGAGAGCGAGGGGTGTGCGGGAGGCGGCGAGACAAGAAGACTCGGTGTCTGAGCCGGGCTCGGCCCAAAGCCTTGGCCCCGGCACCACACTATACTACTTCTCACTTGACACAGCCTGATTCAATTTAACACTTGGCCCGGTCCAATCAGAGAGGGGAGCGGGGGTCGCGAAATAATAACCAAGAGTGTCGCCGCCGCCAGCGCCTGCAAACACAGACAGACGCACCCGCAGGAGCGCAGCGGGGCGCGGGCACACAGACGCACGCACACACACACACGGGATGGTGACGAGCAGGTGCTCCTCCCGCCTCAGGATGCAATACACTGACGTCAAACGAGTCAGTTCCACACACACGCACACACGCACGCGCGCAGTGTACACGCCCCTTTGGCTCCGGAGGGAGGATTTCCAGGGGGTGGCGGTAGGCCGCGACGTAGCCGAAGAGAAAGGCAGGGGGTCCGGGCGGAGCCGGCGGGGGCAGGGCAACAGTGCTGGGCGCGGCCATCCCTTACAACTCTTTATCGCGCCGTCCGCCGCCCCCGCGCCTCACACACACACACACACACGACAGTGCTCATGTGTGGCGAAGCTTATTTCCGATAAATCTGAAAATGTCGAGGCCGTGCGGCGTGCAGGGCGCCTGCCAGGCAGCGCAGCCCCGCCCGCTGAGCCCCCCTCACCCCCGGGGGGTCGGCCACGGTGTGTGTCCCCCCCCTGCTCAACATATTAACGGCGATTTTCGCATTATACTGCGCTTCCGCTAGGTTAATATTTTCCGGTGCGCTGGCCGCGGGCCGGCGCCAACGCACGCTGACGGCCACGCGACGCGCACGTCGGCGGGGCGGCGGAGGGAGGCGGAGGGAGGCGGAGGGAGGCGGAGGGAGGCGGAGGGAGGCGGAGGGAGGCGGAGGGAGGCGGAGGGAGGCGGAGGGAGGCGGAGGGAGGCGGAGGGAGGCGGAGGGAGGCGGAGGGAGGGGAGGCGGAGGGAGGCGGAGGGAGGCGGAGGGAGGCGGAGGCGGAGGGAGGCGGAGGGAGGCGGAGGGAGGCGGAGGGAGGCGTCCCCGGAGGGAGGCGGAGGGAGGCGGAGGGAGGCGGAGGGAGGCGGAGGGACGCGGAGGGAGGCGCGGAGGGAGGCGGAGCCGCGGAGGGACCGGGCGGAGGGACAACGGGGGACCCGGCGGAGGGAGGCGGAGGGAGCGAGGCGAGATGAAAAAGGGAGGCCGGAGGGAGGCGGAGGGAGTCAAAATAGGGAGGGGGGTATTTATCAGGGAGGCGCAGATCGTACCCAGCATGGCGGCCCGCGCGTTACACGCCGCCCCGCCCCGGCCGTGTAACCGGGCTGACAACGGGGGACCCGGCCGAGCGAGCGAGCGAGATGAAAAATGAGCCCAGATTAGTCAAAATAAGGGGGTATTTATCATGACGCAGATCGTCCCATTTGGGGGCGTCGGGCCGGCGCGCGCCCCGACGCGGGCCGCGGGCGGCCAGCATCCCCCGCCGGCGCCGGGGAGGCGGGCGGCGGCAGGCGGCGCCAGGCGGCGCCCACGCCACCTCTGCGGGGACACACGGGCCCCGTGCAGTACTCTGACTCTGACTGCGGCGCCGGTGCTCGGCCGGCCACTTCTGCGGGGGAAAGTGCAGAGAGGCGAATCTAGATATCGGTGCTACAGCGCATTACAAGACGAAAATGAACCCCGGAAGCGAGCGTGGTGGCTTGGTCGGGGGTCGGGGGCCGGGGGACGGGAGAGGGTGGGTGGCGGGCCGGGGCGGGGCGAGGCGAGGGCGCGGCAAAGCACGCCTGTGCCCCCGCCCCGCCCCCCGCCCCCCCCCCCCCCCCCCCCCCCGACGGCGCCGGGCGAGGCGCTTTGATCAGTCACGCAATGCGCGCATTACCGGACCTAACTACCCCCACTCCAAACGTGCCCCGCCGTGGCCGCCGCCGCGTCGCCACCAGGCCGCCAGGCGGCGGCGCGCTTCGGTATTCTCCCGGCGACCGGCACCGGCATCACTCACTTGTCCCGCACCTAACTACACCGGCCACCTCCCCCGCCCCGCGCGCGGAGAGAGAAAGGGCACACTCGTTGCGCACGTGCACGCACACGCACACACACAGAGACGCCGGAGGTTGGCGTTATCTGGGCGGGCCTCACAAAAGCGACCAGTTGGCAAGCAGTTGGGTGTTGCCGGCCGGGGGGTGAGGGGAGGGCGCGCACCCCGCGGCGGAGGCGGTGGCCGAAGACTTTGAGCACCGCATGCAGCACCTCCGCGAGCCGAGGCGGGCCCGGAATATCGGCCAGGACGGGACGGCCAGCCGGCCCGACCCCGCGACGTTCTTAATCCACTCCTCGCGGCCGAGTCCAAAGGGAGCGTACGGGCCTCGGCGGCGGTCACGGGCGGGCCGGGACAGGCACGACGCCCACGGCGAGCAGGGGCTCCCCGGCGGCAGCAGCGGCCAGCGGCCAGCGCCGGGCGCCTCACACCGCAGCACCCCGACTCCACTCCACCTACGTGCACTACGAGAACACGAGGAAAACGCGGGGAAAGCCAGTTAAGGGCGTAATAGAGCAGTCCGAGGCGGCCTTAACCTTTTTGCAGAACGCACGGCGGGCAGCGCCTAGAAACGCTCCCAGAACGACCAGCCCGCCGAGCCGCGAGGTCACCTCGGCGCCGCATTACCTATCCGCCTGCCGCCGCCTGCCCGAGCCTCTCTAGTCACCGCCGCCTCACTACCACAACAGCCCTTCAAACTTTAAATTTGCTCCTTTTTAATCGGCCGCACGAGTAGGGGGGAAAAAGTCAAGGAAAAGGGGGAAAAAAACAACATATAATAAGGGAGAGAATTTTCAAGGTCCGGGCGCCGTTGGTGCCGTTATCGTTAACCCGGCCGTTGCCGCGCGAATAACAACGCTCTCTCTCCCTCTCTCTCTCTCTCTACCCAAATTACCAAACGCGGCTCGCGGCTCGCAGGAGCTCGCGGGAGCGCCGAGGACCTGCTGAGGAGTTGCCGAGGCAGCCCGCAGCCCGCCTCCCCTGGCGCCCCCCTGGCGCCCCTCTCCGTCCACCGTCTACGCCTGCACCGCCCTCCCGGTAAAGCGCATAAGGCGAGCGCCGCAAAAACGCGCAAAAATAAGCTTCAAACCCGTGGGGGGCCTCACATACAGACGCACGCTCACTTGTCAGCCGGGGAGGTGGTGTCCGTGTGACAGGGCCGGGGCGCACAGCAGTACAGGGCATTAACAAGCAACTCTTTCCCGCCGCGCGCTGGCTGGCTGGCTGATATTGATCGGCCACTTCACTAGCAGCGCTAGACGAGCCATTCGCCGCACCACGGCTCTCATAAAGCCCACGAAATTGGGAATAAATCCAGCCGCGGCCAGGCCAGGCCTGAGCCGCGCTGCCACACCGCCGCCACCACCACCACCACCACCACCCTCAGCACTCACATTACCCCCCCCCCCCTCCCCCTGCCTTCAAATTACCTGCAGCCGCCGCCGCCGCCACTCCTCCCCGCACCGCACCGCTAACCCCCACGGCGCGGCCGGGTCCTGGCGGTGTAAAACCCTTCTGCGCTCCTAGACGAAGGAGGAGAAGTTGAACACCTGGGGTCCCCCCCCCCCCCCCCAAGTCCCGTCCGGGGGTGTTTGACTTGGGCCAGCCTTACTTCGGAGGTGAAATCGGCTGATAACGCCCCGTCAACGCGAGTCAGCCACCCTTCTGCACACACACACACACACAGAGACCGGGAACTTACACGGCAGCCTCGCCAGGCCGCGCTACGCTAGGCTTACGCCACGACCGACGGGTCTTCAAACTCGCACGGAGTGCAGGCAACGAACAGAGTCTTTCGACACAGAAAGCCAGCCCTTTTCTCCGTCTCTCTCCCTCCCTCTCTCTGTATCTGTCTGTCTCTCTCACACACACACTACCCCTCCCCCTACTTCCCGATCATCCGCCCGCATGCTTACGGTTCATTTCCATCCCCGACTTACAACAAGCGACACGAGAAGAGGAGAGAGGAGGAGGAGGAAAAGCGGCCCGGGAATGCAAGCGTTTCCCTGCCGCCGCCGCCGCCCGGGCGGGGCTCGCGGGCCGCTGCCGGCCGGCCGGCACAGGAAACAGGAACGGCCCGGCGCGGCGCAGCGACGCGACAGCGCAGCCGGTGCATGGAATCCCGGGGGGAACGCGTCCGAGGTCGGCGTCCAGAGAGAGAGAGAGAGAGAGAGAGAGAGAGAGAGGACGTCGTCCCGTACTGACACCACCCGGAGGCAAGTCGGCGCAAAGATCCCCATTACGAAACGTTTCGGCAGTTTTCAGCCATGCGACACCGCGCAGTTTAGTTTGGTGAGAAATCCGCCGTCGGCCCCCCCCCCCCCCCCCCCGTCGGAGCGGGTGGAGGTGGAGGTGGTGGTGGAGGCGGAGGGCGAGGACGGCCATCCAGGCGTGGCGCAGCGGCAGCGGGCCCAGCCCAGCCCAGCCTTACCTGCTGCTCGCCCGCTGTCTGGAAGGCTGGAAGGCTGGCTGCCTGGCTGGGCGGGCGGCCTGCAGCGGCCTGACTGGAACGCGGCGTTGCCAGTTCTCCAGGGTCCTCGCTCTGGCATGCCCCGCTCGGCGCTCGGAGCCGGCCGCCGCGCTGGGCTGGGCCGGGACCGGTGGGCCGTGGTCGGGTCCGGGGGGGGCTCTGCATTTCGCGATTGAACCCCGTTCGAACGGCGACTAGAATAGGACGGCCGCCGCAGCCCATTCCCGGGAGGGGAAAGGCGTCTGGCCAAGATTTAGTGGGTGGCAGGCCGGGTCCTCCGCCGCCGCCCGACCCGACCGACGCCAGAGCCAGAAACGGCCCCCGAGAGGAGGGGAAAAACGGGGAAAAAGAGGAGCCCACCCCAATGGGCGATCATCGGCCTCGGCGGGAGTCGATCCCAGAACCCTCACGTTCGCATAGGGCAGCGGAGCATCGGGGGGGGGGGGGGGATTAGCGTGGGCCGCCGCCCCCTGCGACGCACGCACTCGCCGCGGACCTCTGCCGAGGACGCCGTCGTGGCGCCCACCGCCACGCCACGTCACGGTGAGCTGACTGATGGGGCGGGCGCGTGCGTGTCCCTTCATCGAGGACCCCCGGAGGTCCGGAAGGACCGGAAGCCCAGGACGCAGGGCCGGCCCCCACTTCGGCCGCTGCGTCACGGCGCGGCGCGCTGGCGCTGCCGGTCCTCGTCGACCTCGCCGTCCTCCTCTGGCCTCCCAATCATCGATATTCGCGTTCGCCTGAGGTGCGTCATTCAAGCGCAGGGCGGCTGCGCTAATACATTCCCGGCACGTCCCGCCCCGCTCTAATCCCGGGCGTGACTGTCCCCGGCCGGACCCCCTCCCCTCCACTCCCCTCCCCCCGCCGCGCGCAAACAGCAATTTACTCAATGTCCACCACTGCCGAATATGGTTATCAAGTAACCTGGTAGGCCCTGCCTGACGGTCAGCGCAGGCCGCGGCGGTGGGAGAGGAAAAGGGGGGGGGGAGGGGGTCACAGGCAGGACCAGGCCTGCCACCACCACCACACCAGCCCCAGCAGCGTTGCAACATCTGGCGAGTGAGCCGGGAATCCGAGCCGAGTCGAGCCGGCTGCGCCCAGCCGACGCACGTCGTACGGGCCGAGCCGAGCCGAATCGAGTCGAGTCGGCTGCGCTGACGAGCCCGACGCGGCCGGCCCAAGCCCAGCCGACGCCGTGCCCGGGGGCGCCGAGCCGAGCCGGGGGCCGGGCCCGGAGTGAGTGGCCGGGGCCGGGCGGGGCTCAGCGGAGCCTCTCCGACGCAGCGTTGCCGCCCGGGCTACATTGTACTGCCACCTTATTGTTTTATCCCTCTTTCGATCATCTCCATGTCGAGCGGCCTTTGTTCGGCCGGTAGCGCGCGGGCCGGCGGGGCGGGGGGCGGACAGGTGAAGGGCGCGCGGTCAGAAGGAAAGGGGGGGGGGGAGGGGGGCGTCGCGCACGCACCCGAGGGACATAATGCTAATGGCGTGTATACTAAAGACCCCCAATCGAATGGAATCGCTGCGGATCGCACACGAGTGGAGCCGGAGCCTGCGGGCCCCAGCGGCCGCACACCTGGCCCTCTGGTCACGCACCCGCCCCGACGCCTCCTGCCGGCGCCCCCGAGACCACCGGCCCGCGCACACCCATTTTCGCCCTTCACAATCACAATGGCACTGCAGCAGCGGCACCCCGCTCAGCCCACGTCCCACGTCCGACGGCGTCCTTCTGTGTCCTCCCCCGCACCTCTCACACCGGCCGCGCCGCGCCTCTTGCGCAAACGGCGGCGGAGGAGGAGGAAGAGGGTTCAAATACTGGCGACCGACTCGCACGGCGTGTGACGTCACGCGTGGCGGCGGTGGCGGCGGTGGTGCTGGCCGCGCCGCGCCACGCCCCCCGGCCGCCATCATTGGCGTAATTATCACGCCCCGGGATACAAGCTGATGCACGGCGCGGCACGGCCTCACCTGGCCTGGGCCTCACCTGGGCCGCCGGGGCCGCCCTCCGCGGACACACTTTATGGCAATCTCAATTTCCCCTCCTTCTCCTCCTCCTGCCTCTATCCTTCCTCTCTCTCTCTCTCTCTCTCTCTCTCTCTCTCTCTCTCCCTATCTTCCTTTTTCCCGGTCTCTCTCTCTCTCTCTCACACACATACACTCTCTCCGTCGTTGTGAGGACGAGGAATCGATGAACCCGCACACGCGGCACACAAGAACAAGTGAAAGAAAGAGAGAGAAAGAGAGCACGACGACTGATGAAATCAATTGACCCCGTACAGTACCCGTACAGTACACATCATCCATGCGCGCGCTCCGGGCGGCGGCGGCGGCAGCGGCGAGAGAGTCCTCACGGCCGAAAACGGTGCGAACACCAACCACCGGCCGGACTCGTCGTTCCGCTGCAAAAGGAGACTCGCGGCGACAACGCCGAGGACACGGCCTGGCCTCTGCCTGTGTCCGCGCCGCGTCGCGCCGCGCGGACAGGCAAGCAAGTGGCGCGGGAGCGGCGGCCGGGAGTCGTGTGAGCAGCCCGCCCGTCCCTTCCCAGGCTGTCCTCGCTGCCGCGTACGGCCGCGGCGCCGAAACGCTCCCCGCGGCCCCGCGGCCCCGCGGCCCCGCCGCTGTCACGGGACTCGTCACCCATTCAGGCCGCATTCCTGGCGCCCCGCCGCCCGCCGCGAGCAACACTTTTCCCACCTTATCACGGGCCCCACGACAACACGAGGCGGCCGGGGCGGACGGCTGGGGTCGATAATTTTCCTCTCCCGTTTCTATTTTCTACTCTTTTTCTCCTCCCCCGTCGCCGCCGCGCGACGTGAGGTGTTGGCGGGGGCGTCGGCGGCGGCGTCGGGGCAAACACTGTGCTGCTGGACCCTGCCCTGCCCTCCCGCCCAGCCCAGCCCCGCCACGCCCCACCCCACCACCGCCCTCCTCTTGCTGGTGGCCGCTTTTCGGGCTCCCACGGCTGTTTGCCGACGATAACTGATAAAAGGCCGTGCGTTTGGGATCGTCGGGGGGCCTCGCGCAAGCTGAGGCTCTCGGGTCTGGGGAGGAGACCCCTCCCCGCTAAGGTGTCACGGGGAGTGACAGGGGGCCAGGGATATCCCCCCCCCCCCCCCTCCCCCGGCCCGATCGCGGGACATCCTGGACACACACTGACAGGCCGGTCAGTAAACACCCGTCCTCCCTCCCCGGGCCGTCGCCGTCAGTGAGCGCTCGCCAGCCCGTCGATCAGTGAGTGTTCGCCAGTCCGTAGACCTGCAGGTGTCCGCCAGTCGGTCGGTCAGTGTCCGCCGCGTGTCCGTCTGACCGCCGCCCCCCCATGCTGGCTGGGCTTGGGGGGGGGGGGGGGCTATCTGCTGTCGGTGATCGGACGAGCCGGGCGCAAAAGAGAGACAAAGAGAGACAGAGAGGGAGGGAGCGAGCCCGCCCCGTCCTCGTATGCACCCCGTGCGTGCAATACTGTAGTACGCCCCGCACACCTCATGTTTACCGAGAGCCAGTCGGTTCCAAAGGTAATGACCGGGAACGCCATAATTCGTCAAAGGCCACCCCTCCCTTCTCTCGGAGCGCCTCAGACGTCCGCGGGTTCCACCCCCACCCCCACCCCCACCCCCACCCCCACCCCCACCCCCACCGACCGACCGACTGACTGATCGGTCACTCTCGTACTTCTCGTCCTCCGCGCGGACCCAAAAGAAAAGCGGCAGCCACTTTGGCAGGCAGGAGGCTTGAGGGCGAGCCGCGAGCGGGCGTCGGCAGCAGAGAGCAGCGCCCTCCCGAATCCCCTCTCATCTCCATAGTAAAAACCGGGGAAAGAAGTGAGAAGGCGAGTGGGAAAGAGAGGATGAAAGCGGGGAGGGGAGAAGTAGCATTTCCTCTTTCATAATCAATAGATTCGCCTGCTCTGCGAGCCCAACTGGTGCGAAATGGTAGCCGGCGGGGATGGATTCGGCTGCCGGGGCGGAGAGAGGCCGATGGGACAGGAAATGAAAGCGCAAGGGCGCGCGCAATACCTCCAGAGCGGCCGACTCCGGGCGGCGGCCGAAAAAGGGTCAAGAAGGGCGAGAAGAAGGCCCGGCAAATGAGGGGCGTCGCGCCGCCTGTCCACCCCCGTAGCCCCGGCGTCGTCGGGCGCCGACGGAAGCACTTCCGTCAGAGCGACGCGGAGAAGTGACGAGGGCGAGTGCCGTATTTACCGGGCGGCCGGCCGGCCCGAGGGGGTGGGGGGGGGGGGCGCCCCCCGATAAGGTGAGGAGAGGTGAGGGCGCCGATGTGATAGTGGCGGGCCGCGTCCGGCACCCGGCCGGGGGAAAATGTCGAGTGGAGTGCGAGAGAGAGCGAGAGAGACGGACAGACAGGCAGAGGTGCGCGGCCATGAGAAAGGGGCATTGTCCCCTTGCGGCGGGCCCTCCTGTCCCGTCTGGGGTGGGGGGCCCCCGGCCTGGTGGGAGGCCCGCGGGGACACCGACGCCAGCAGGGCCCCGGGGCCGCAGCCAGAGCCGCAGCCAGAGCCAGAGGCCCGGCCTGGGAATGGCCGGCGGATTGATTGCTTATCTGGGAGCCATACCTCTGTCTCCGAGCCAGAGGGGCCCCGTCCGTGCCGCGCCGTGCCGCGCCGCGCCGTGCCGCGCAGAGCTGCAGGCCGGCAGCCCGTCAGACACCGGAGGACCAATAAACCGCCGCGCGCCGCGAGGTCCCCGAAGACATCCCACACGCCACAGAGCCCCCAGGACGGCACAGCACAGCACAGCACAGCACAGCCCGGACGAGTCGCTCCCAGCCGCTGCGCGCACATTCTTTCTTGGCTCTCGCTGCCGGTCCTCCGGGCGGTGATGGTGGTCCCCCGCAGGGCAGCGACTTGGCCGCGAGAAAGGAGAGAGACAGAGAGACAGAGGCAGAGGAGAGACAGAGAGACAGAGGAGGGAGAGAGAGAGGGAGAGAGAGAGAGAGAGAGAGAGAGAGAGAGAGAGAGAGAGAGAGAGAGAGAGAGAGAGAGAGAGAGAGAGAGAGAGAGAGAGAGAGAGAGAGAGAGAGAGAGAGAGAGAGAGGTTCGCCGCCGTGACTAACGCCGTCCGGAGGCGCCGCACATCTCGCCTCGCCTCGCGCGTCCGGTAATGACCAGACCAGAAAGCTGTTGTTCGCAATCATGACTCAATTCCGCCCCAAAAATGTGAGTCAGAGTCAGGAGTCTGCGGCCCCGCGCCGCCGTGTATTTATTGCGTACTAAAGCCACACGCGGCGCTTTAACAAATGAATGTGTGCGCGCGCGGTAATGATACAGGGCGGCGTCGGCGGCCACCGGCGGCCACCCCGTCATCACACGCCGCCGACGGGCCGCGCCGGGCCGGGCCGCAATGGTACAAATTAAAACACTTACCGAGATTCCGAGCCAGGGCCGCGCCGGGCGAGCTCAAGCCCAGCAGCAGCAGGAACAGTGCCGTGAGCAGCGGGCAGGGTACCCTGGCGTCGGGTACCCTGGGCACCCCTCGCCGGGGCCGCGAGCGCGGCGACCGCCCGGGGGGCGCCCCCCACACGGGCACCCGTGGCCGCGCCATGCCGCTAGCTGCAACAGAAGAAACACACCGTCAGCATCGACTAGCCCGCCCACCCCTGACCCCGCCGCACGCCGCCACACCGGGGCGGCGGCAGGGACAGACTCCGGCGGCACTCGCCCGGTCGGCCGCTTCCTTCACCAGATGCAGGAGCGGGAAAGTGCTGGTTGCCTACATTTTAAGGCGACTATTTAGGGGGGACAACTTCCCCCTCTCCCCCCTCCAGCATCCGCCCCTGCCCTTCACACCGCGGCGTGGGCACCTCTGCTGCGGCCGATGGCAGCGGTGCAGCGCGCGCGCGCGGCACGGCGCCGGCCACGCCAGAAATGTGCTTCACGTCGCGTTTTCGCCCACAAAGTGCGCCATTTGGCGTGGAGCGCGGCGGTGTGGGACCCTAGCGGCGGCGGCGGCGGCGGCAGTGGCGGGCCGGGGAGGGGAGGGGGGGGGGGGCTTTCGCCTGCCATCCTCCCGCAGCCGCTGCACCGTACCACCCTCCCCGACAAGACGGCGGCGGAGGTGAAGGGGGGGGGGGGGGGTCTCCGCGGCTCATGCTGACAACGGCATGAAGGAGAGCCCAGCCTCCGGCCTCCGTTCGGCTCTCATATATATATATATATATATATATATATATATATATATATATATATATATATATATATATATATATATATATATATATATATATATATATATATATATATATATATATATATATATATATATATATATATATATATATATATATATATACTGCCGAGCGCAGCACGCCGGCGTCGGTACCTCCGCGGCCAGCAGGCAGAGCGGAGCAGAGGGGATGAGCAGCCGCCGGCTCAACACTTGCTGTCCTTGCTGTCTCTGTTGCACTCGCGGTGTGTGCAATAAGCGAGATAGAGAGAGAGAGAGAGAGAGACTCTAATTAGGTCGGACCCCCCGCGGAGCCGCGGAGCCGGCTGCACTGCAGGCGCACCGCGGGCCGCGGGCCGCTGGCTGCATCCGCCGGCTGCCGGCCGGCGCCGTCCGTCACCGGCGGCCGGCGACTCGGACACGGGCAGCCGAGCAGTCGTCATGTGAAATAACTCTAACGGGGCGTTCTCCGTAGTGCCAGGAGAGAGAGAGAGAGAGAGAGAGAGAGAGAGAGAGAGAGAGAGAGAGAGAGAGAGAGAGAGAGAGAGAGAGAGAGAGAGAGAGAGAGAGAGAGAGAGAGACGCGACGGCTAGTGTGATCGCGTCGTCACGCCACACTTTCCGGGCGTGGAGTCCCGTCCGCAGTGCGAGTCCACGGCACCCGCCCGCCGGGTCCCCCGAAACTCCCCCCCCCCCCCCCCGGCCCTCCCCAGAGCCGGCCGACTCCAACTCCCACACCGCATCCCGGCCAAGATAAAATCGCTCTCCTGCCTTTACGCCGAGCCAAAGAACCGGGCGGGTTGGTTAGGTTGTGTGTGTGTGTGTGAGCGAGAGAGAGACAGAGCAAGAGACCGACAGAGAAAGAGTAACACCTCCGAGGATCGAGGCGCAAAGGCGCAGCGCGGCGCGAGGCGAAGCGAAGCGAGTGCGTTTCGTTCGTTGACGGCGGCGAGAAATATCGCACACGCTCGCCTTGGCAAGCCTTGGCGGTCCGGGGCCGAGCTCTGGGAGGGTCCCCGCCCGTCCCCGCCCTACGTTTCTTTGCCCCCGATGGCGGCCAGGCCGCGCTCGCTGCCGGCGCTGCCCGACACGGCCGGGGCCGCGGCGGCCGCGGCGCGGCACGGCACGGTCTGCCAAAGCCCTGCGGCCGCTGGACAGCCACCCGTCTCTCCATAAGTCCGCGCAAAAAAAAAAGAGTGAGAGAGAGAAAGACAGAACCGGAATCCTCGAACCGAAATCTAAATCCAATCCTACACCCCTGGCCCGCACATAACGGGCCGGGCAGGTGTGCCTTATAACGCCACACGTCGCCCGTTTGCCACGCATTTCAGATTTAAATCTCCCGCCGCCGGCCCGCGGCCCCCAGAGCCCCCGCGCCGCACTCACGCCGTGCGAGCCCCTCTACTAAATAACATCTTCCACAAGCTCACATCGCACTCGCTCGCTGTGCTTCGACAATAACGACGAAAGCAACATCGAGGCCGGCGTTGTGGCGCGGAGGAGGAGAGGGCGGTGCTTACAGGACCGCCGCACGGCCCCCGCCGGGGCCCCCGCCGGGGCGCGCAGGAAGACACCGCGGCGGGGGCCCGCAGCAGCCCCGTGCAGCCGCGGCCTTCCGGGGGCTCGCATGCGGCATCACCCGCCCCTCCGCCGCCGCCGCGCCACACCGCGCGCACTTCCATCACTCACTTGATTTGCGAGTGAGCGCCGCCGTGGGGGCGGGCGGGCGCTGGGGCCGCTGGGGGCGCTGGGAGCGCTGCTGAGGGCCGTGCGGGGCAGGGGGCGGGGGCAGAAAGCCATTGGAAAGCTCTCCTGGCATTGCCGACATATTTCGCGATTCGATGCCCACACGGCTATATATAGTGGCTGGCTGGGATGCTCAGCAGAGTGGAGCGAATCTGCTCCTGCCTCTGCCGCCGCCGCCGCCGCCGCCGCCGCTGCCCCGTGTCAAGGCAGCATGGCGTCGCACCGGTGGTGGAGAGGGGAGGCCGGGAGGCGGAGGGCGGCGGCGGGGAGGAGGAGAAGAAGAAGAGGGGCCCTTCAAATCATGTAACGCGAGGGGCCGCGTTACTCCGAGGGCCCCCGCCGCCCCGCCGCCGCCCCCCCGCCACTCCATCCTTTCGACAAACAGGTTTCTTTCAACCGCGAAGTTGGTACACCGAGTCGAATCGGAGCCCCGGCTCGGGGAAGGAGAAGGAGGCGGAGGAGCCGAGCGCCGAGCCGCGGGGCTGAGCCGGGCCGCTCGCCCGGAAGGGAAAAAGAGAGCTCCCCGCGGACAAACATATCGCCGACGTGAAAGACTGTTCGGCGCGAGGAGGAGCCGGGGGCTTGGGGCTCAATGAGAGAGAGAGAGAGAGAGAGAGAGAGAGAGAGAGAGATATCTGCAGGAGAGAGCAAGGAGAGCGGGACGGTCTGAGAGAGACAACGAGCGAGGCGAGCGCAGTATAGAGAGGGGTCAAGGGACGCGCAGAAGATAAGGCAAAGAGTTAGAGGGAGAGAGGGGGTCTGGAGGGGACTTGGAGGGGGGGGGGGGGGGGAAATAAAATTAAGTCTCCCTCGATCACCGCCGAGCTTGCGTGGGCTTTGAGCGCGCGGACACACACACACACACACACACACACACTCACGTGCCCGCGCTCGAAAGGTACACTAAGCGTCGGAGCAGGAATGCCACGATATTGCGATACTCCTCTCCGCTGTGACCCCAGAGTGTGTGTGTGTGTGTGTGTGTGTGTGTGTGTGTGTGTGTGTGTGTGTGTGCAGTAGCGGAGAGGAGGAGACAATACAGGGATACACCGTTAGGCACTCTGCGTCCCGTCACGACCTGCCAGATAACGCCGACAACCTTTTCCTCTCAGGTGCGTTACATTCCTCTAAGGGCGTGGCGTGGCGTGGCGTGGCGTGGCGTGGCGTGGCGCGGCGTGGCGAGAGGGCGCGACCGCGGTTGCGCGCACGCACGCACGCACGCACGCACGCACGCTCGCACGCACCACTCGTCAACATCGATCTTGTCATTGTGTCAGGAGAGCGTGCGGCGCGAGTGCCTGCCTCGCTCCCTGTCGGCAATCTGTTCTCACTCCACCGCGCGGTTAGGTGTATAGTGATATACTTCGGCTGTCGTCGCCGTGCACGGAGACGAGAGAGAGGGACAGACAGACGTACAGACAGAGAGAGGTCACTCGCATGCATTGATTGGTCCGGGGAGCCAGCTGCCCTTGCGTGGAACCGAGCCGAGAAGTGTTTCAATCAACTCGCTCCTGGAATCGGAACAACGCCCAGCGCGAGGAGCTGGAGCTGAGCGGGGCGCAGGCCCTACGCGGCCCGGCGGCGGTCTCAATGGCGGTGAGCGGGCAGGAGCCGCCGCCGCCGCCGCCGCCGCCGCCGCCGCCGCCGCCGCCGCAGCCGGGGTAATTACTGAATCGACCTCATCACAACGGCGGCAAAACAACAACAGCCGGCAGCAGCATGAATAATAATAAGAATAAGAAGACCGACACCGGCGGACGGGACGGGTGTTGCTGGAGGTGCAAAGGCAGGGCGGCGAGGTGACGGCGGCCCCGCCCCGCACCGCCGCCAGGCACCGCCGCCAGGCACCGCCGCCAGCCACCGCCGCCAGGCCGGGTGGTCCGCGCCGCGGTGCCCACACCTCACCTCCACCTTCCCACCGCTCGGCCCTCGGGGGCATGTACGAGGCTACGCGGCCAAAATAACCCCCACGTCAATTAGGAATCATCTCCGGGGCCGATGAAGTCATTTCCCATCATGCCGTGCGCGCGCTCCTGCTCCTCCTCCCTCACCTTCACCGTCGTCGCCCCAATTTCGGCGGAGCCGCCGCCGTCGTCGTCGCCATCCTGCCGGAAACACGGCGGGAGGGTCCCGGGTCCGGCCGCCCCCTCCCCCTCCTCCGGGCCGCCGGTCCGCACAGTGCGCGGCCAGAGCGGCAGGGCAGGGAGGACTTGCAGGCTGAAGGGCCATCGAGGGCAGAAGGTCTGCTGAAACCGGACCATCGAGGCCGGACCGGGGCCGAGGACGGGCGGGGCGAGCGGAGCCCTCTCAAGGACCGGCGGCGGCGGCGGCGCTGAGGACCGGAGGGCCGGAGGCAGCGGGGGCCGCGAGCTGACGCCGCTATGCAGCGCCACGGCCTCGGCCGCCTCCTATCGGATCGCGCGGCGCGCAGGCCGCCCGCCCCGCCCGCACCCTCCGGGTTCCGTGCGCGGCCCGCCGGGCGCTGAATACAAATTGCCGCGGGGACAAACGTTTTCGTGTCTCTAATGCCGATATTTACGCCCCACGCGACAAAAAGATCCGTCAGATTACGCCACGCGACGCCGCGCCGCGCTGCACACGGAGCGGCCGGCCCCGCGCCGTGCCGCGGCGCCCCGCCCGCCCACCGCCCACCCACAGCACAGCACGGCACAGCTGGCGCCCGGCCCGCCGCGCCGCCGGTCGGCCCGCATTCGGAGCACGCGGCGCCGCACGGCGACATCATTGCCTCTCGTATTGAATTAGGCGCCACGCACCTCCATTCCAGTCGTCCCCCTCAAAAAGCCGCCGCCTCCTCCTCCTTGCTGTGGACTCCGGGTGCCGCGCTGCCGTCCCGTCAGCACCAGCACTGTCCGGGGGAGGCGCCGCTCGGACCCGCGCGGCCGCGGCGGCGGCGGCGGCCGGCCCCCCGCCGCGTAGCGCCCGCAACAGGTGCGTCGGGGCGCGCGTGCGACGCAGTGCGCGACGTGATGACATTCCGCGACCCGCGGTGGGCGTGGCGAGGCGGAAGAGGGCCGTGGCGGCCGCGACGAAGAAGGCCGCGGGGCCGCGGGGCGTCCGCCACGCCCCCGACGACGACAGCCGGTGGGCGCGGGAGCCTCGTGCGCTCGCCGCCGCCACGACGCGGTGCACCGTGCGGCCCACGCACCGCGTCGGCGTGATAAGTTCAGGGCCGCGAGGCTGCGGGGCGCCAGGTAGAGGCGCCAGGCGCCGCCGCCGCCTCGCGCCGCCGCCGGCGAGGACGCGCACCCTTCCAGCAGAGCGCCGCCTCGTGTGGCCCAGATACTCTCCAGCCCGGAGGGCCGGGGCCGGCCGCAGACTCTGCACCCAAGGTCGCCGAAATGGAGCCCAGTTCCCATGACAGCCCGTGACGCTGCCGGGACGCCGCGGCGACCCGCCTCAAGGGACTCTGGGGGGGGGGGGGGGGGGGCGAGGGCGTTGCAGAGGGAGAGGAGAGAGCGAGAGGGAAAGAGAGAGATCCATTTGGACAGATTAGCCCAAAGGTCACTGCCATATTAAGAGCTCGCCGAGGCGTAGCGCGCCCACAGCCCGCGGCCCGGCCGCATAGCCAGCCAGCAGCCGACAGAGAGCCACAGAAGAGGAGAGAAGAAAGCTACCGCCCGCTGCCTGCTGCCTGCTGGCCCTCCCGCTCTCCTCTCTCTCTCTCTCTCTCTCTCTCTCTCTCTCTCTCTCTCTCTCAACAGAGCCCCGCACGGCCCGGCACAGCACCGCCCGGGGAGGCAAACGAATCGGAACGGGACGAATGTACAAACCGCAGATTGGGAGCCCGATTCGCCCACGACGCCCGCCCGGCCCCGTCGCGCAGGCCGTGCAGGCCGTGCTGCTGTCGGGGCCCTCGGCGGCAGGGTCCCTCCCGGTGGCCGGGCGGCCGTCCCGAGGCCCCCGTCAGACACCGCCGCGGAGAGTGGCGCTTTGTCCGCCGCCGTCGTGACATATTTGGGGTCGTCGACGTGATGCCCATTTCATGTCTCCCGGATCGCGTACAAAGGCATTATTCGGCGTGATGGGGCCATCAGGACCCAAGACGACGACGGGCGAGGGGCGGCGGCAGCGGCACTACTTCCCGCTCCCCTCCCTCCCTCCCTGCCCCCGGGACGGGCCGGGGTGCTCCGGACGCCGTTCGGCCACGCCACGCCATGCCAAGCCACGCCCCCTTTTCGCCTCGCGGCTCGCCTCGTGAAAATTACCGGATACCCCGCCGAGCTAAGCGCACACTACACATTGTGTGGCGCCCCGCGCGCCCACCCGCCGCCGCATTCAAATTTGCCGCGCGCGCGCAGCCAGGCCAACGACGGCCGATCAGCGTGCCACACACGCACACGCGCACGTCCGCCGGGCCGGCGTGGTGTCGGCAAGGACCCTGGAGAACCCTGGAGAACCCTGGAGGGCTGCGGCGGCGGCGGCAGGCTGCGGGGAGGGGGCCTGCTGGCGTGATATGGTAAGCGTAAATCCTGAAGACAATCAACGTCAGTGGTGCGGGGCGGGGCGGGGCGGGGCGGGGCGGGGCCGGGCGGCCGCCGGCCCCAGGTGTGGTGCGGGTGGCCTAACCACTCAGCCCGAGGGGTTGCTGTGCGTGGCCTAATCTTCCCTCGCGCCCTCCGCCCCCTTCCCCCTCCGAACGCCTGACACTGCATGCAGATTATAGCCTCCCCCCCCGCCCCCCCTGCCAACATCTCACAAACCACCCCACCCCCCGCTAGCAGTTAGGCCTTTGGATCACCCGCCGCCGCTGCCGCAGGACCTTCACAAACAACGTAACACGGATCAGCTCCAGTGGGCGCCGCCGCCGCCGCAGCCATGCCCCCTGATGAGGATGATGTTGATGGGGAAACTGACGAACCAGACGGCTCTGAGGGGGTGGATGCGGATGGTATGTATTAGGGGTGAGGGGGCTCAGCGACCGGGCACCGAGCGGCACCGAGCCCCCACGGCCGCACGCCACCCGCGGACCTGGCCGCCCGCCCTCCCCTCCACGTACCCGTAACTGAACCCGTACCAGTACCAGTACCCGTACCCCAGCGCCGTATCGGGCGGCCGCAGCCACACCTGGGACGGCCAGCTCCGGCCGCGCCCCGCCGCGCCGCTCCGAGCCGCGCCTTTCTCAGACAATAATTATAGCGGAATGCAATTAGAGGCTCATCCGCGGCCTAATCGCGAGTAATGGTCGCCGGCAATAAAGCACGTAATCGATTTCCAGACGGACCGAAATTGCAACCAACACGACGACGACGACGGCGAAGCTGTGCGGAACCGCGGCGGAGCAGGGCGGGAGCAGCGCCGCGGAGGGCGGCGGGCGCGAAATGCGGCCCTGTGTGAGCGTGGCGTGAGTGTGTGAGTGTGAGCGTGTGTGTGTGTGTGGCGGGGTGAAGGGGCGGTGAAGGGGAGGCGGGCGGCGCCCATCACGGGGCCCATCGCGGGGGGGCATCGGTCACAAAAACGGGGATCGGCTCAGCGGCGGCAGCCATTAAAACCGCGCTGCACGTCATATAACCATCCGCGGCGATGGCGGTGGGGTGGGGTTGGGGGGGGGGCGCTCTCTGTCTCACTTCCGCAGCAGCGGGGCAGAGTGAGAGAGAGAGATGGGGAGAGAGAGGGAGGGAGAGAGAAAGGGAGAGAGAGAGAGAGAGGGAGGGAGAGAGACGCGGCGCGGCGCGAGGAGCAGGGCAGAGAGCCTGGGCGCACAAGGCCTCGCGGCGGCAGGGCCGATCAGCATGGCAGCAGCGGACCCCCCGCGAACCCCGCGCGCGCTGAGCGGCTCAATCCCGGGGCAGGAGTCGGGGGGGGGGGGGGGCAAAGGCATCCGCGGGTGAACCCAATCAAACGAGCAATATCCATAATGCGGCATTACGGCTGCAGTCCGCGGGCACAGACCTCCCCGCCGCCGCCACTGCGATCCGTACCCGCCGCGGATATTATTACAAAATCCATTTCAGTCCAGAAAATTCGTTCTCTCTCTCTCTCTACTTGGCCTGAAAAAAAAATAAAACCTGTAAAACCTCTCGCGGGCGGGGTGCGGGGAGTGTTGCCGTCACACACACCAGCCGCCCACCGCCCCCTGCGACCGCAGCTACTGCTACAACACGGAAGCGGCGGCGGCGGCGGTGGGAGACACGCGTCGCGCCCTCCCCTCGTCTCCTCTTTCCCCCGGGCCAGAACCACTATTTACTGGACAGAGCACGCACGTCACGTGACCGCCGTCTTCCCTCTCCCTCCCACACAGAGGCAGCAGCGGCGCACGAGGGCATAGCGTCCCCCGGCACTGTGTGGCGCGCTCACTCTCTCACACAACACACACACACACACGCGCGCGCGCCTCACGCACGGACAGATAGAAATAGGTGTCTTAAGTGCACCGCCTCCTAAAAGGTGCGGCCGGTGCAGACGCCGGCGAGGGGAGAAGTGTAGAAGCGAGAGAGAGAGAGACAGACAGAGAGAGAGAGGGAGAGAGAGGGCAGCGCCAGGCCAGAGTCGTCCCAAACGGGATTACTTAGCAGCCGCCGCCGTCTCTCCCGTGGATAAGGACGGAATTTCAAAACAATATTCGGAGCACTTTGAAATGACGACCCCTCACCCCCCTCCCTCTACACTGTCTGTCTCCCTCGCACACAATATGGGTAGTGCGGCATGTATAGTGGGAGGGGTTCTGTCGATACATAAAAGCCCCCTTTCCCCGCCAGCCCCCCCCCCCCCCCTCTCTCGACGGGCACGCGGGGACGGCATTTCACCTCTCTATACAAGCGCGTGTTTGTGTGCCGTGTGTCACCGCCCCGGGGCCCCGCACGGCCCGCACCGCCCCCAAGAGGGCCCCCCAGAGGGCCCCCCAGAGGGCCCCCCAGAGGGCCGACATCACCACCGGCGGCGGCGGCGGCGGGTGCTGTTCGGCGCCACAGCCGGCCGCCACAGACTCGGCAGACGGGCCGACGCCGCCGGCCGCAAGGCAGACTAGGCGGAAATGACCACGCGAGACTCACACGGCAGGAAGCCGGGCGCTGACATGTCCCGGCTGAAAAACGCACTTCTGCCTGCGATGGCCGGCAGCCTCACAAGAGCCAGGCCAGCCGCAGAGGGACCTGCGCTCCGTGGCGTCCATGTTAGAGTATATATATATATATATACATATACACCACGGGCCGGGCTGGACTCGATTCCATTTGATTCGTCTCGGTCGGGGCCGGGAGGCGCAGCGGGGCGGGGCGGGGAGCGGGTTGCCGGCGGTGCACCTCGTGAAGTATGTGGGGCGTAGCCGGGCCGGGGGAGCCGGCCGAGGCCGCCGCAGAGAGTGCATTGTGGCTTCTCTCGGCGGGGAACCGAATTAATGAAAATCAAGTTAAAATAATGAAGGGCAACATGGCAGGAACACGGCGCGCACGGGGGGGGCGCCCCGCCGCGGGACCCGGCCCCGGCGGCACGGCGGCGTCCTGGAGAGCACAGCCGGCCGCCCTGCGGGCTCCGCGGGCTCCGCCGAAACCGGGCGCCCCCCCCCCCCCCCCCCCCCCCCCCTCAGCATTGGCAGTGCGTCGTATAGATCCAGGAGGCGAGTCGCAGGTGATAGATGATGGGCGGCCGCCACAGGCAGCAGCGTGCGTGTGTGTCCAGGAGGTGAAAGGCAGGCACCGGGCGCAGTAACACCAATAATATCGAGTCGAAACGGCCAGGGGAACACGGGACGAGCACCCAACGCAGGCAGGCCTGAGGAGAGCTGAGCTGACCGAGTCCTAAGAGAATCCGCAGACTGACCGAGTCCTCAGAGAATCCTCAGAAAGTGCTGACTAAGTCCTAAGAGAATCCTCAGAGAGTGCTGAGTCCTAAGAGAATCCTCAGAGAGTGCTGACCGAGTCCGAAGAGAATCCTCAGAGAGTGCTGACCGAGTCCTAAGAGAATCCTCAGAGAGTGCTGACCAAGTCCTAAGAGAATCCTCAGAGAGTGCTGACCAAGTCCTAAGAGAATCCTCAGAGAGTGCTGACCGAGTCCTAAGAGAATCCTCAGAGAGTGCTGACCAAGTCCTAAGAGAATCCTCAGAGAGTGCTGACCGAGTCCGAAGAGAATCCTCAGGGAGTACTGACCGAGTCCTAAGAGAATCCTCAGAGAGTGCTGACCGAGTCCTCAGAGAATCCTCAGAGAGTGCTGACCAAGTCCTAAGAGAATCCTCAGAGAGTGCTGACCGAGTCCTCAGAGAATCCTCAGAGAGTGCTGACCAAGTCCTAAGAGAATCCTCAGAGAGTGCTGACCAAGTCCTAAGAGAATCCTCAGGGAGTACCGACCGAGTACTCGGGGAGTTCTATCAGAGTTCCAAAGGAGTCCTGGAGGAGTCCAGGAGGCCGAGCTCTAACGGAGTTCTGACGGACACGGCGGGAGCAGCAGCGGGGCGCCCCTACAGATATCTCCGCAAGAAATGAAGAGCAGGCCAACCGCCACAACATTTCATTGCCGCCGGTATATAGAAGTAGATTTCACTGCGTACCGTTACCGCACACAAAAGGCACAAAAGAGAGAGAGAGACGGGAAGGAGAGAGACGCGGGGAGCGAGAGAGCGAAAGCTTTGAAAATCCAATCAGTCTTTTAGTACAGTCGACTCTTTTGACGAGTGCGTACAGCGGACGTGCTCCTCATGTGTATACTGTCAGGGCTGCCGCTGCGCCCATGGGCCGCACAATTAAAAAGCGAAGAGACATTTGTCATGTGCTGACAAATGGAGTCGGCAGCGCTAGCCCGCGTGCCGCACCCACGGCAACCCGGCGTACCGCACCCACAGCAACCTGGCCCTTTCTCCAGCGGACGCCGCACCGACCAAGACTTCAGCAAAACGTACCTGCAACAGAAAAGAGAGGGCGAACGTTGTAGTAAACGACAAAACCCAAAGCTCACGGCCAGACAGAGTGGTTCTGGTGGTCGGTCATCGACGTGCACGGCAGCGTGCCGCTGGTCAGTGACTGCTGCTGCTGCAGTCGTGCCTTACTCGGTCAGTAATGAATCTAATTGTGTCTCGCCCCCATCCATCAAACCTCGCCCCGACTCGGCCAGGGACGGAATGACTCGGAATTATTAGAGAGAGAGACAGACGGGCGGACAGACAAATCAAGTGACGTACGGGAGTGCGCGGCCCGCTGCTCTCTCCGCCTCTCTCTGTCTCTGTCCGCGTCCTCACGTGAGTCACGGACGGCGTCGCGTGTGCTGCGGCCGCCAGCAGGCCCCGCAGGCCCCCACGGTCGAGCCCCGCAGGCCCCGCAGGCCCCGCAGGCCCCGCTCGCCCCGCCGACCGGTCGGCAAAAGTTTGAGCCGCACTTGTGTCTCCTCTCCGGCCCTTGTCCTACACCAGGACCAGGCTCCCCCGCCCCGCCCCGGCGGCACGGCACGGCGGCCCCATCGCCGGCCAAAGTGGCACCCAAAGTTCCGCGGCCGTCGCCCCCCGCCGCGCGTCGTCCCCTCCCTCACTCGCCAATTGACTCGACGGCATTCATTGTTGTCGAGTTTGCCAGTTTCTCATGTCATCAGACGCGAATCTCTGACAAATCTCCTGCGTAGGAAGAGAGGAGGGGCGGTGGTAGTGGGCACGCTCAGATATATATAGGGAGCGAAAGAGGGCAAGGAGCTAAGCCCGGCACTGGAAGCAGAGACAGATAGAGACCCTTCTCTCTCTCTCTCCCTCTTAGAGCGATAGCGTCCTCCTCGGCGGTCGGTCGGCGTCCGCGGGGGTCGTCCGCGCCTCGCCGGGGCCGCAGCGAGGAGAAGGGGGCGCGGCGGTATTTTATGTGAATGTTGTTTGCGTCGAGTTTATCGGTATGAGAGCGAAGCCGCAGAAACTTTTGCCTCGGCCCCGCGCGTCGCACGGCCGACCGAGGCCCGGGCCGGGGCCGCGCACAAGTCGCGCACAAGTCTCTCTGTCTCGGCACCCCGGTCGGACCTCCCTTCCCTACCGGATACGAGGACATCGTCGGCTGCCGGCCGGGGCCGGGGCGGCGATCAGCGCGCCGCGGCCCCGGCCCAAATAGTTCCCCGCCCCCCCGCGATAGTTCCGATGGCATTTCCTCCTAATGACACCGCGAGTCGTCCCCCCGACCTCCCCTTCTCCTTCCCCTCCCCTCCCTTTGCTGCGACCGACATTACGACGTCCTAATTTTCCGCGAGCGAACCAAAAAGTCGTCAATCCCAGTCCAGCGCGCACCGACACTGTCACGGCGGCAGCGGCACGGCGGCAGCCGGCCGGGGGATGAAATTAGAAAACAAGGGGGCGGGGGATGAGAGCGGGGCGTCCGGGAAACTCGTCAACAGCAAGAGACGCACAAAAAAAAAAGGAAGAAGAGGACGAAGAAATGAGGAGGGGCCGGGGGAAGAAAAGATGAAATAAATGTAGAGGGGCGGAAATTTCGTGCGGTGAGTGAGAGAGATAGAGGCAAGGCGGTTGCGGCGCAAGAGCACGCGGCTCGGCTCCTTCGGCCGAATCCCCGGGGCGCCCGTAAGGCCCCCGGGCCCCCGGACCCGCCGCCGTTAGCGGACGTCGCCAAGGCAGAGGGGCAAGTACGGAGCGTAGCCAGGCGTGGCCAGGCGTGGCCAGGCGTGGCCAGGCGTGGCCAGGCGTGGCCAGGCGTGGCCAGGCGTGGCCAGGCGTGGCCAGGCGTGGCCAGGCGTGGCCCGTAGCGTGCCCCGGCCGAGCGGATCCACTCCACGGCAGCCTGGCCCGGGCCGAGCCGAGCGCAGAGCCCAGCCGAGCCACAAGGGGGCCCCGGCTGCGTGGCCGCGCCGAGCCGGGGCCGGGCGTGCAGGACTAACGGGACCTCCTCTCCTCTCTTGAGGCGGCGCGGCACAACAGCCGGACCGCCGCTCGCCGCCGGCCAGCCGGGGCTGGCAGCCAGCACAGGCGGCCGGGCTTAAGTCGGTCATTGCAGAATCCGCGGGCATAAGCCCGTATTTATGAGAAAGGAGTCGGGGGCCCGGCCCTGCACTGCCCTGCCCTGCCGACCTGTCGCATAGAATAAGGTACCTGCGAAAGCTCTTTAAAACGCCGCGAGGCCTGCTAATTCATGGATGCCCCCTCCTCCGGGCCGCTCCCCGTCGCAGGCACTTCCCCGCGGCGCGGAGCGCGGAGCGGCGGCGCAGCAGAGACGCGTTATAAACTGCCGTAAATTGCTGTCTTTTCCACATAACTTACAACAACAACAGCGGCAATAATAACAACAACAACAACAACAACAACTCGCGAGCGGCGGCAGTGAAGGAGTCGCAGCCCGCAGCTGCCGGGGGCACGCCGCGCCGCGCCAAGTGCGCCCTCCACAACGACCCCAGCAGCGGCGGCCCCCAGCCTGCCTGCCTGCTCGACATCCGCCAGGAGCGGCGCGCGCGGTGTACGGGGCACACAGCGGGGCAGGAAGGGGAGCAAAGCGGGAGGGAGGGCAGCAGGGATTTGGCGAGAGGCAAACTTGGAGAGACAGCCGCGAGAGGCACGCCCCCTCTCTCTCCCTCCCTCTCTAATGGAGCGACAGATTTAGTTACAAGAATCCATCAATGAGATGGAGTGGAATGAGCCGGGCGAGGAGACGCCGCTCATCACGGGGGACAGGATCAGGTTGGCGGCGGGGGCGGCACCCCGCGCGGGGGGGGGGGGGGGCGCGGCCCGCGGAAAGTTTCAAACAGCCGGAAAGCAGCGGTGGCGGCGGCGGTGGCAGCATAGTGCGGCGCCCCGCGGCATTTTTCGAGGGCCGCGTCGTCCACGGCGAGGCAAGGCGGTTACAGCGGCGGGGGCCGCACCAGAAACCAATCCAGCGGCGGCGTTCGCGGCGGCCTCTGCGGTCTGCCAGCCGATGGCGGCGGTGGTGGTGGCGGCGGTGGCGGCGGTGGCCCGAAGCGGCGGCGGCGCCGCCTCGAAGCTCGCGTGAACAACGCCACACAGTCCAATGGTGCGGCGGTGCGGCGGTGCGGCCCCGACCCGCAGCCACACCGGGCCGGGCCCCGGCCCCACACTCATACAAGTGCCCCAGAAGCGGTCCGACGCCGATCAAAAGGATCGGATCGAGGCGGCACGGCGCGGCGCGGCGCGGCCTGCGGTGGCAGAGCAGCGGCCCCGGCCGGCACCAATGACCTGGAGGCTCCACTGGAGGCTCCACTGGAGGCTGCTGGAGGGGGGTCCCGGCTAGATGCCGGCGGCCGCTCCGCTAATGCCGGTTCATCTATCACACTGACCGGGCCGGAAGTCGCCGGCCGGTCGGCCGCGTGGGCCTCGGACCGGCCGCCACCCCCCGCCACGCCCCGCCACGCCCCGCCACGCCCCGCCCACCCCCTGCGGACCGTCCTCGCGCCCACCACCCCACCGCACCGTTATCGTTTTGCAGCTTTTATTATTATCATCATCATCATTTCAAAACCGAAAACAAAAAAATAAAAATAAAATCGACCGCGCGCGGCTGCGGCCATAAGGATTATTACAACGGAATTGATCAACAAGGCGAGCCTTAATGGAACGCATCTGCGGCGGGCAGCCCGAGTGGGATTACTGGCGGCGCCATAACCGTGACTCATGCCGACCAAAATACTGTGCGGCCGCTCGTGTGTGTGAGTGTGTGTTCACACGTGTCGCGCCGTGTCGCGGACGGGTGCACACACACACACACGCACACACGGCACACGGGGGCCACAACCCCTTCACCTTGCGTAACGTCCCGTCCCGTCACCCACCCATCCCTGGGCGACACGGCACGGCGGCCATGCGTCAAACAGTCCGGTGCCCGTCCCTGTCCCGCCCTGTCGTGTACACCGGCCCAGAGCTGAGCGGCGGCCCACCCGTGCCGCGCCGCCCACCAGCGTTATCTGGGGGAGGTGAGCGGGCGGGGGCCCGGCGGCGGGAGGCGGCGGGGGCCCGGCGGCGGGAGGCGACCGGGCATGCCGCCGACAAGTTCATTCAGGGTCGCACTGCCCGTCCCAGGCATCCTGGCCTGGCCTGGCCGGGCCTGGCTGGAGGCCCCGTGCCCCCCGCGCGTCCCCTCTCTCTGTCTCTCTCTCTCTCTCCAGGCCGTGCGTGAGAGAAGAGGACAGAGAGTGCGGGAAAGAGGAGGGCGCAGGCAGAGGCAGAGAGGCCCCCGAGCGAACAGGACGACATTCAAGGAGACAACGACGACCGGGGCGTTATTAATTGGAACTAGCTACAACACAATGGACGGGGGGGACGGGGACACATCACGGCCAGGAGCCGCCCCCCCCCCCCCCCCCCCCGGAGGATGGCCCGAGACGGTGCGGCGGCGGCCGGAGCGGGCGGGCCGGACCAACGCTCCTAATAGTTTTAACTTTTAAGCGGTTTATTTTCAGCAGACACGGAAAATATCCCGGGGTCTAGTTCGGGACCACATCGGCCGCACGGGCCATTGGTCGCAAGCCAAATTTCGCGTCCGTTCTTGTGATATCAGTGATTTTGTGTTCCGCCAGGGCCCGGCCACGCCGGGTCGCCATGGCGCGAAAGCCAGCGAAGCCCTTGGGCCGTTTTTTTGTGGCCCTACAGGGCGTGTGCTGTGTCCAGTGCCGTATGCAAGTGATAAGTGAACCACACCGAGCCATCTAGTGAAGTTACATAGTGCCAGTGTCTAGCGTTTGTGTGCCGACCCCCCACGCGGGAACCCCCTCCCGGTGACCCTAGGCGGCCTCGCCTCGCCTCTCCTACCCACCGCCCCTTGTGTGCCCTTGGCTGCTCGGCCCGGGGCGGGTTCCAAAACGGGTACCCGGCTAGAGTCTAGATAGCGGCTAGAGAGCCATCGGCAGGCCGGCAAAATAGAGGTTAGGTGCCCCATCCCCGGCATGGTGCGGCTAAACGTGCGTGCCTCCCCCCCCCCTCCCTCTTCCCCTGCCCTGCCTCGGCGAAGCTGGTGCATCACTGCGAGAGTACAAACAATACCCCTCCTCCTCCCCCTCTCCCCTCACCCAACCTCCGCGACGGAGCGGTCGGCGGAAAATCCCGAGGGCCGAGGACAACAGCTGGACAGGCTGCGTCCGGAACCAAGGAAGCAAGACATACGAGGACAGACCCGTAGGACCGCGGGAGACATGACTGCGGACGCGGCCCCGCCGGCCCACGCGGCCCCGCCGCTACACCCGCTCCACAGCAAGCTCTACCTGCTCTACCCAACCCTGAAGCATCCACAGGCGCTGCCGCAGAACTTCAGATAAGTGTATCCTCGGGGTCTGGTGGTGGCCGTGTATTACAGGGAGAGGGACGGGCGACGACGCCAGGCAGCAACGGCGGGAGCAGGGGCCGACGGCGCGGAGTACGGACAGCTTGCGCCCCAGGTGTCAGTGAAGTACCTTCGGAGGCCTCAAGACCCCCGCGGGAGGAAACAGCGCGACTCATGCGGGGGCCCGGCGGCGGCGACGACCAACCAAAGAAAAGGCGGCGGGGACCCGCGCGGCGGGAGGCGACCGGGCATGCCGCCGACAAGTTCATCCAGGGTCGCACTGCCCGTCCCAGGCATCCTGGCCTGGATGGCCGGGCTGAGCCAGAATCCCGAACCCCCGCGCGCCCCCTTCTCTTTTTAGCTCTCAGGGACCTCTCTCTCTCCAGGCCGTGCGTGAGAGAAGAGGACAGAGAGTACCCGGGAAAGAGGAGGGCGCAGGCAGAGGCAGAGAGGCCCCCGAGCGAACAGGACGACATTCAAGGAGACAACGACGACCGGGGCGTTATTAATTGGAACTAGCTACAACACAATGGACGGGGGGGACGGGGACACATCACGGCCAGGGGCCGCCCCCCCGGAGGATGCCGGGCGGGCCCGCTTGTGCCGCTTGTTATTCGCGTTGCTGTCGGGCAGCTCTGTGGAGACGCGCGTCCGTCCTCGCGGTCCAGGCCTGGTCAAGCGCTACCGCCGGCTGCTGCGCAAATGCGGCGGCTATCCACAGAAGAGAGAGAGAGAGAGAGAGAGAGAGAGAGAGAGAGAGAGAGAGAGAGAGAGAGAGGGGGGGGGGAGAGGGAGAGAGAGAGAGGGAGAGAGAGAAAGTTGTTACACTGCACACTCATTGATTAGATAGGAGGGTATCGGCGGGGGAGCCGCGGGCCGCTAGCTGTATTAGCGGCCTGCGTATGATTCATCAGTGTTGCCCCGCCCCGCCCCGCCCCCCGGCCGAACTCTGACCCCCGTGACGCCCCCTTATCACCAGCAGCTAGCGGGGGGAGCCCCGCTATTGTTCCCGGTCCGCGGCCGGCGGCGCTCGGCACCGGACGCGGACAGTCCGCCCCCCCCCCCCCCCCCCCCCCCGGCTCATTCAGGAATCGCTCTGAGCCGCGGACCCGACCCGATTATCAGGGGCCCGGAGTCGTCATCGCGGAGGCATCGGCCCTCTCCGGGCGGACCCGGCCGCCCCCGAGCCCCACCGCGCTATCGCTTCTTTACGAGCGGGGCCACTCGGGTCAGACAATTTCGCAGTTGAAATAGAGTTGGCGATGACGCCCAGACTGACTCGCCGTCGCGCCCCGCCGCGGCCCCGCAGGCCGACAACGGCGCGCCACGACGACTTGCCTCTCAAGTTGAGAAGCACTTAGAAGTGGAAAGTCAAGTCACCAGCAGGGCAGGGCAGGACGAGGCAGGGACACGCCGCAACACGGGCCGGCGGGCACGCCGCGCGGGCAGCAGGCCGCCGACGGAGAGGCCGTCCGCTGGGGACGAGCCTCCGCCTGCCCCCGGCCGCCCCCGGCCGCCCCCGGCCGCCCCCGGCCGCCCCCGGCCGCCTCTGGCCGCCTCTGGCTGCCTCCGGCCCCACAGCTGTCAATTCCGACTGAAATTTCCGCCCAGACTCCGCCTCGCCTGCTTTCGGTTGATTCCCGTCCTCATTTAACTCGCACAATTTGCAGCGACATTGCAGGGCAGGCAGGCAGGCAGGCGGGCGGGCGGGCAGGCGGGCGGGCAATGGCGAGGCGTGGCGGGTCGGCTCCTGTCTGGCGGCCGGAGCGCGCTTCCATGGGATGCGATGCGTCATGAGAGCGAGCGAGCGAGAGAGAGAGAGAGAGGGGGTTCGGGGGCGGAGGAGAGGGGCGCCGACATGACATGAGCTCATGCCCACCCAGACAAGGGGAAGGGCCTGCGGGGGGGATTTCACACGGCTCTAGTGAGGGCTGCGGTTCGGCCCGCTGAAGGGGGTGCGCAGAGCCGTGCGGGCGGGGCGGGGGCCGGCGGGGGTGCAGCGCCGCGCCGCAGAGGGCGGGGTTGTTTCGACGCCGGTAATAAGAAGCAGAATTCATTGCAGTTTATGGCATGCCGGGACGGGCGCACGGCCCCCGGCTGCCCGCGGCTGCCTGTGCCGCGGCCGCCACCGCCGCCACCCCCACACCGACGACGACGACGAGGAAAAGTCCCCGGCGCGGCGCGCCACGCGCGCAGCGGATAAACTTTTCCAATTTCCATCTCAACATGCAAGAATAACCAGTAAAAACGGCACTTTGGCCGCGACTGCCTGCCTCGGCCGCCGCGCGCTGCCACTGGTGCGGCCCCGCCAGGACCCGGACAGGCACAAGGGCCGGATCCCCCGGAGGCCCGCGACATCCTGGAGGTGCTTCCAGCAGCGTCGTCCGGGACGGTCATGACTGCGAGGGGGAGGCGCGGCCGCGGCGGCCCCGGCAGGTGGACGCCCCGCGGCCCCACGGCGGCCCCACGGCGGCCCCACGGCGGCGGCACGGCGGCGCGTGGCGACACTCGCGCGCCCGCCAAACGCCCGCCATTTCATTTATTTTCCCCCGAGCCGCACAACACGGGGGCGGCGGGGGCGCGACTCCGCGTCACAGCCACACCCCCGTCCAAATCCCACTCATTCCTTTGAACTCGCTCCATCGGCCGTGGCCCCCGGGGGTGGCGCGGGGGTGGCGCGGGGGTGGCGCGGGGGCGGCGCGGGGGCGGGAGAAAAGGGTGACGAGGACAGCCGCCGCGGCATCAGCAGCAACAGCAGCGCAGCCCTTTTGTAAAAATGTTTCCGAGGGCGGCAGCGGCGGCCCCTGCCATGTAAACCATGGACAAGCTCCTCGGGGGAGGAGGAGGCGAAGTGGGGGGAGGGGGGCGGACGATGACCGAGAGAGGAGAGGAGTGGCGGGGGAGGGCATGTAGTCGAAAAAAAAGGAGAAAAACCCCCCAACAACATAAAGCGACGCCCTGGAAAATACGACTGGGTCAATTGACGGCGTGAAAGCGGTCGCTGGAATGGCCCCGCCGCTGTGAGGGCGGGGGCGGCGCGCGGAGCAGCGCGGAGCGCGGAGCGGCCGTTCGCTACACGAGGAAAATAAATGCAACCCCCTCGGCCTCGCCGCCTCGCCGCACCACACACCCCCGGCCCCTGCCTGCCTCCCCGCGCGGCCGCCGCTCACAAGATTCGCTGAGCGGCGCGGGACTCGACTCGATCGTCCGCTCCCCTCCCCTCCCCTCCCCTCCGCTCCTCTCCCCCTCTCCGCCGGGGCCACCGGCACGCCCCAGGGGCGCAGGGTTATTACTGTCAAATTTGCGACTGACGCGCGCCGCTCTGCGCCGCGACGCGCCTCGGCGAGGGCGGAGCGGGGCGGTGCGGGGCGGAGAGTAAAAATGGAGTGAAAGGAAGGGTACACACACGGACGTAGAGCGAGGGAGTGGGTGAGCGAGCGAGCGAACAAGTGAAATGAATGGCGATGCACGGTGAAGTGGCCCGACCCGGTGAGAGAGACAGAGAGAGAGAGAGACAGAGAGAGAGAGAGAGAGAGAGAGAGAGAGAGAGAGAGAGAGAGAGAGAGAGAGAGAGAGAGAGAGAGAGTCGCGCTTGCTTGCGTGCTTGCTTGCTTCCCTGCTAGCGCTCGCCTCTGCGTTGGCACGTTGAGCGCATTGACGAGGAGGACGTGATCGGGGCTCCAACCAGGTGGTGCTCTGCCCGCTGCCGCTGCCGCTCCCCCGGGGGCCGCCCGCCGCGCCAAGACCTCCTGTCCGGCTCCCCCGAGGCGGAGGCGGCGGAGGCGGCGGAGGCGGCGGAGGCGGCGGAGGCGGCGGAGGCGGCGGAGGCGGCGGAGGCGGGGGAGGCGGCAGGCCGGAGGCGGCAGGCGGGGGAGGCGGCGGAGGCGGGGGAGGCGGCAGCATCCACGGCATTCGCGGCGCAGCAGAGCAGGGCAGAGCAGGGCGCAGGACAGCCGGCCGTGGGAGGGGATGTGTTTTGCAGCGCCCTGCCCCAGTTCCCAGCCCCCTCCGGCCGCGCGGGGGCCGACCCCCCGGCTTGTTATAGGTGTAGCAGCGCCCCCGCGGCACGGACCCCGGCGGGGCCGCCAAGACCATCCGCTAAGTTCTGGCTGAGCACTGGCACTGAAAGACCCCCACCCCCACCCTCACAAATCCTTTAGCCCGCCGAACAAAGCGGCGCGCACAGCGGAGCAACTCAGTTGGAACTTTCCGAACGGAGATTGAAGCAGAAACAACCACGCCGGTCCGCGCCCCGCTGCCCGCCGCCTCCGCGGCACGGACTGACCCGACCCGACCCGGAACAGCGGTGCGGGGACAGTGCGCGGCGTGGCGTGGCGTGGCGCGGCGTGGCGTGGCGTGGCGGCCCCGGCTTCTCAAAAGGAGCCGGGCCCTCCGCATTAGCGGCGCCGTCCGCCGCGCCTCCTAATGGGGGAGGGGGGGGGGGGTGAATGCTTCTTGGCTGCATTTCTAGGTCCTGGCGAGCACCCCGCCGGGATTGAAAGGAAAGGAGTGAGCAAGCAGAGGCAAGGCGCGGGTCCCCGCCGGGTCCCCGCCGGGGCCGGGTCCCGGTCCGGCCCGCGACGCCGCCGGGGAGCGCCGAGGGGCGGCGGGGGCGGCGGTGGCAGCGGGGCTGGGGGGGCCTCCCGACCCCGGGGGATTTATTTGCCGATAATCGCCGTTTCCTTATCGAGCTGCTGCTCCACGACTTTTTCCTCTCCACATTCCATTCCGCCGCCCCCTTATTCCGTCCGTCCGTTCCCTCGCTTCCTTTCCTTTCCGGCGTCGCGGAGGCGGAGGTGGTGGTGGTGGTGGTGGTGGGGGACGCCGCCGAGGAGGAGGAACCGCCGTGGAGCGACGGGGGTCGTGCGGGGACGCCGACGACGCCGACGACGCCGGGACGGGGCGCAAGCGGTGAGGGACCGAAACCAATCAGGAACATGTCTCCGTCCAGCGGAGGCTCGTGGCCGGGCCCCGGGCCTGCCGAAGGCGACTCCAATTCTGCGCCCAAATGAAAAGCTCTCCCTCCCCTGCCCTGCCCCGCCGCCGACCTCCCCTCCCCCAGGGCCCCGGCCCAGAGGAAGGATGCAGGTGTCGTGGGGAAGAGTTGAGGCGAGGGCGTGTTAAACGCCCTCCCCGCGGCCACGGAAAAAACGGCACGGAAAGCAGAGGGAAAAAGTACCGCGCCCCCGCCTCTGCCTTGCTAAACTACGTGGCGGCTGGCAGAGCAAGACAACAGCGAGCGAGAGAGAGACAGCGAGACAGAGAGAGAGAGAGAGAGAGAGAGAGACGGGGCGATGGCGGGGGCGGGAGACACAGGTATAAGATGGGCCCTCTTCCCCCTTTCCTGTTCCTTTCCCCCCGGGGAGCGCGCCTCCCCGCCCCGCCCCTCCCACGGGGCGTAACCCCCAAGCCTTGCCGGGTCGTCAGGGCGGCAAACATTGGCCCCCTTCCCTGTCCCCGCGCCTATAAATCTATTGTTCTTTCCTCCCCGCCCCTCTCTCTCTCTTCTCTCTCTCTCTCTCTCTCTCTCTCTCTCTCTCTCTCTCTCTCTCTCTCTCTCTCTCTCTCTCTCTCTCTCCCGCCGGTTCGGCAGCGCACCCCACCACCCTCCCCCTCCTCTATCTCTTTCCTTCGCTAGTGAAAAGACTTAGAGTGGAGTGGTGTTGAGACCGTTAAATTTTTCATCCCGCCCCACATTATACGGCTGCTAAGCAGAGGCGGCGGCGCCGCCACCCCTCGCCGGCGATAAAGATGTTCGGCGCGAGACAGTCGGAAAAGAGACGCCGCGTCGCGGGGAATCTGGCCCGAAATCTCTCTTGCTCTCTCTCTCTCTCTCTCTCTCTCTCTCTCACGCAGAGAGGGGGCGGGTCCAGTTAAGCGTTGGGTGTGCTCGCGTCGCATGACGCTCTCCGGCGCGTCGGTGCCGCGCACGGCTGCCGTGCGGGCTGCCTATCCGCTGCCACCGCCGAGTTTGTCGCGGCGAGTTTCGCCCGGCGCGCCGCGCGCCGCGCACTTCTCGTTTCTCCGTTTTCATTATCATCGCGGGCGGTGCGGCCGGGGCATAAAACGCGGCGCCGCCACACAATGACGGGGCGCCGGGGGCGCCGGAGGCCCCCCCCCCCTCCACAGAACACGCGATGCATTCGCGAGCGGTACGTGGAAATTAAGACGCCCCCCCCCCCCCTCAGCCCGCAGCCCGCCGCGGCCACGCTGCGCCACTCGGCAGAGCAGGTCGTTTTGGCGCCGCGCCAGCGTCCTGTGTTCGACTAATAATGCATTTCGCGCGCGCGGTGCCGCGCGCCCAGGGGGGTAACGGTGAGGGAAACCCCTCGGGTAAGACTCAAGCAGCGACACCCGGGTAGCACTCGGCGAGCATCATTTGAGTAACACTCGGGTAATGGTCGGGTAACACTCGGGTAACACCCGGGTAACACTCGGGTAACACTCGGGTAACACTCGGGTAACACTCGGGTATCACCCGGGTAACACCTGGGTAACACCTGGGTAACACCCGGGTAACACCCGGGCAACACTCGGGAGTCGGCGTCTGTTCGGGCGGCGTGAGACGCCACGACACGGTGCGGCTCGGGAATGCGGCGTGCCCGGGGTTGGGCCGGGCGCGGCCTGCCGCCGCCACATGCGTCACACGTGTTAGCAACGCCCCTGAGCGTGGCAGCGGCGTGCAGCGGCGCGCGGCCTAACGGGTGAAGGCGGCGGGCGCACTGTCTGTACCGGGCGCACCTGGCGGACCAGCACTGCCGCCGCCTCTTGTCGCCGTCGCTTCCACATCCCTGGCTGCCGTCCCCGCCGTGTCCGCGTGCCCCCACAAGGCCCCTCTACAAGGCCCCCCTACAAGGCCCCTCTACAAGACCCCCGCCGCTCCCGCCGCGATTCGGTCCGTCGTCGGCCCGCTGAATGAGGCGGGCCATGCTAGCGCCCCCCATAAATTAGCCCAGTTAATAAACGTCCAAAGTTTAAGAAATATTGCACACGATTACTTCGTGTAATTTTGTTTTTCGAACTCGGCTGGCTGCGCCGCTTCCGCCGCCCGGCGTCACTGCATAGAACAGGCGCATGCATATGCCGGCCGCGCGCGGGGCGACGCTCCCAAAATATCGGACATGCCGGCCGGCCGCTTCTTTTTATTTCATTTCCCCCCAGCAGCCTCCGCTCTCCACCGCCGCGGCGCGGCACACACACACACACACACACACACACACACACACACACACACGGACACGGAGCGGCGCCCTCGGGTGCGGCGGGGCGGCCCTCTGCACACGGTGGAGGACCCCGCAGGACCCCGCAGGACCCCGGAGGTCACCCGGCCCATTCCTCGGCTTCCTCATTATGATGTCGGGCCAGCCTGTAAGGTGGAAGGCGGCGGTGTCTCCTCCACGGCATCCAGTATCTCGCCACGCCCGGCCGCGCCACGCCGCGCCACGCCGCGCCACGCCACGCCACGCCACGCCATTCATGAGGCCCGTCACGCCCCCGCTCGCTCGATAGCCTGCCTAACCAAATTAAAGCCCCCGGCCCCCCTTCACCCCCCACTCCGCCAACCCTCTCTAGCGCCATCTCTCTCTGCCTTGGTCCTACTTGATTCCTGTCACGACTCCCTATGCCCTGCCATCCCTCCGCATTTCATTTAGGTACACGGCCCCCTCTAGTCCTCCCCTCTCTCTCTCTCCCCCCCCCCTCCCCGAGGGCCTCTTCCCTTTCCCTCTCTCTCCCCCTCGAGCGGCGACACACGCGGAGTGTTGATACGTCACCAGCCAGCCGTCTCCACCGCGACCCCGATCAACTCTTTTCGGGCGTTCAGTCCGCAACGGGGCGGAGGCGGAGGGGAGGGGAGGGGGAGGAGGACGTGCAACGCACTTATTAGACCGTTCCACGCGCACGTCAGCCACGCCCCCCTCGTCCTTCTCCACCTCTCGCACTGTCAAAATACAAATCCGAGGCGGGACGTCAGAAAATAAAGCGATGGAATTAAATGACACGACGGCGCTGGCTGTCACGCCCCCTGACGGCCCGGGTCAGGTGTCTGTGCAGCGGCAGCGGCGGCAGCGGCGGCAGCTCACCGTGGAGTAGCGCGGCGCCGGCGGCCCCTGCTCGCTGTCGGCCCGGGACGACATCTCCCGCCCCCAGCCGGCAGTCAGCTGTCGCGGTGTGGCGGGCTGAGATCGGCAGCTTGCCCGCCACGACCTCCGCGCCGCCGCGCCGCCGCGCCGCCCCCGCTGCGTTAGTCATGCCGAAGACGTCAAACCTCTTGACACGGCCGCGTCCCGCAAGGCCTCGGCGTCAGCACAGTGTCACCGACGCCCCCGCAGCCCCCCGGCGCCACACACACACACACACACACACACACACACTGCGGGGGCCCTCCTCCGCCCATTAGACACGCGCACGCAGCCCGGCATTTGGGACCCGGAGCACGGCCGGGTACAAAAGAGCCCTCGGCCCTCCCCCACCCTCTGCCTCCCTGCCTGCACTCCCCGCACTCCTCATATTGTTTTTTCAAAGAATAATTATTTCCTGACGTGCCATTGACCGACCGACCGACCGGAGGAAGCGCGCTTAGCTCCTCGCCTCACCCCCTCGGCGCGCGGCCACGGCCGGCCGCTAACCAAGCTCGGCAACCCCAACAAAAGCCAGCAGCGGGGCAGCGGGGCCGGGCTGGAGAGAGTAACGCCCCGGAGATAGTGTCAAGGGGCGCAGGGCGGGCGGCGGGCGGCAGGCGGGGCGCAGCCTTATCGAAAAGAGTATCTGCCGGGGATTTACTTTGGAAACTGACGGGGCCGTGTACGGAGCGGTGCACGGGGCACGGGGCCTGGCAGCCTCGGCGGCGGCGCGGCGCGCCACCTGCCCCGCCCAAGCAGCCGCCGGCCGGGGGGAGCGAGACGAGGCGAGGCCGAGACTGGCGAACACAGAACACGAGGAGGGCGGGGAGGGCCGAGGCCGCGGCGCAGAGCAGAGAGGGTGCAAACGAGGCAACAAGAGACTTTGATATTTCAGCCGTGCGCGCGCAGAGTCCCATTACTGGTTCATTTTTACAGCGGTCGCGCGGGCTTCGGCCGTGTCGCGTTTAATAAACGACAGGGGCCGCCGCAAAGGCAAGGGCCGTGGGCCGTGGCAGCGAGGCGAGGCCCGGGGGTGGCCCGGGGGTGGCCCGGGGGTGGCCCGGGGGTGGCCCGGGGGTGGCCCGGGGGTGGCCCGGGGGTGGCCCGGGGGCGGCGGCCCGGCGGGGGGCGACTCGAGGACGCCGCGCCGCCGCGGCCGCACAGTGCGCGCACACGGAAGGGCACGGCCACGGCGCGAGACTGCGCGGACCAAAAGGGCCATACTTTTTAGTGCTCCCTCACCAACTGTACACCATCACCATCTGAGGAGGAGGAGGAGGAGGAGGGGAGGGGGCGAGAGGCGGTCGCTCCGGGCTGCGTCGGGCTGCGCCGGGCCCGGGGCTTAGGGGCAGACAGCTCGGAGCCCGCGGACGGGCCGGGCGGCACTTCTTCATTCAGACAGGCTAAAGGCGTCCGGGCCGAGCCGCGCAGAGCCCGCCAGCCAGCCCTGCTGTGCCCTCCTTTCCACGCCGGTGACCTCCATCGCGACCTCCGGCCCGGGCGTGCCATGCCGTGCCGTGCCGCCCCGGACCATCCTAACGGCCACGGCGGCCTCGGCCACCGCCACCTAGCCGACAACAGCCCCACCGGGGATTGTCGTCGAGTCCGTCGCGTGCGCACACACACACACACACACACACCGCCGTGCAGCTACGGTGTCCTAAAGCGGGACGGCCGAAACGGGAATTGCACCGTCGGTATCCATGCGGTCCCGGCTGGGCGGTCGGCCCGGCCTCACACACCGCCGCGAGTGCCGCCCCGCCAACACCCCCGCGGCCCGGCAGCTCCCATCGGGGCACCCCATGCCATGCCGTGACCCCGCGGAGCCACGCCGAGTCACGAGCCGCCATCCCTCACGGCGCGCGGCCGCCACGGAGATGATGAAGCAGGCCAACGCGCAGATAGGGGACCGCGGCGGGGGCGGGGGTGGCGCGGCGGGTGGAATCCGCACGCCACACAGCAGCCCGGCACACAGCGCAGCGCAGCACAGGGGCCCGGCCGGCCCGGGCCGACCCCGCTGCCCGCAGCTGCGAATAGAGCCTGCTGGCTTATCGGCGGGGCTCACCGGTACACGGGGCGGCGGGGCGCGCAGCCCAGCCACACAGCGGCGGCGGCGGCGGCGGCGGCGGGGTGATGGTGGAATCAGAAGCAGAGGCAGGCGGCAGGCGGCAGGCAGCAGCCCGGCGCAGCCTGGCCTCGACGCCAACAGATCCCCCCCGATACCAAACACACTGCAAAGCGTGGCGCGGCGCAGGGGCGGCGGCACGCCCCAGCCAGCCGAGCCGAGCCGAGCCGAGGGGGCAGCGCCATCAGCGAACAACGTTTCCAAACGAGACCCCGCAGACGGCAGCAGCAGCAGCAGCAGCGGGCCGCAGTGGAGCCCCGTTTCCGTCCTGGAACCATTTTCCCTCCTCGTTGGGAGGGTTTTCGCACCGCGGGGGGTCCGCGCGACGCTTTACAGCCGGGATGACGGATTAGCCGGCCGCCGCCGGCGCCGCTGCCGGCCCGGGACGACACAATGACGCCGCGATAGGCCGTCCGAGGGGCCGAGGGGCCGAGGTGCCGAGGGGCAGAGGGGGGGGGGGGGCACCGCCACCGCCGCCATATTTCTCTTTTTCACACCTCGCCGACGGCACCTAGCGTACGGGATGGGGGGGATCACGTCACCGGACGATCCCGGCGGCGGCTGCGCGGCCACGCGGCGCCAACCACCACGGGGGCGGGGCGGGGCGGGGCGGGGCGGGGGAGGCGAGCCCGGCCAGCTCGGAGTCATCACGTCAAACAAAAAGCCAGGCCCGAGCCCCGGCACACGGGGTGGGTGTGCTGTGCCGCGGGTGCCCGCGGACCCGCCACGCGCCCGGCCACGCGCACGCCACGTGCCCGCGCTCGACGCGGCGGGGGGCGCGCGCGCGCGCGGATATGTAGCAGAGCGGGGGACGGCCGACAGCGGGCGGGGGAGGTTATCGAGCCTTATTAAAACAAGTGGAGATTACTATGGAAATGCAGACGGCAGGCGGGCGGGCGGGCCAGCCGGGGCGGGTGAGCGCGCGCCTCCACCCCGCACGCGTGCCGCTGACACACACACACACACACACACACGCACGCACGAGCGCGCGCTCGCGTGTGCCCCCGAGTTACCATTGATTAGAGTAGTACAGCGCTTCGCGACTGTGTTCTACTTAGGGAACAAGGCCCCCCACTCTACCCGACCAGACCGGAGACCCGCGCCCGCCAGTGCCGGGGCCGGGGCCGGGGCCGGGGCCGGGGCCAGTACCCCCGGCAGCGCAGTGCTCGCCCCGCGCCGCCGCTGCGCCACCCAAACTTTGTGTCGCACTCACTCGGTCCGACAATCAGTCCGCGAGGCGGGCGCCGCGGGGGCCGCGGGGGCACAGTGCGGCACACACGCGGCATGTACGGAGAGGAGCACTGCCGGGCCGCAGCCGCGGGTTCAAACACCGCACCTACACTCACACGCACGCCCCTCCCGCCCCGCCCCGGCCGACAGACAGAGAGAGAGACAGACGCCGTCAGCCACCACCGACCCGCGCCGCTGCCACGGCAATAAACTCACCCGCCCCGCCGCATCGATATCCACACAGAGTGCACGAGTGGGAAAGAGACAGACAGAGTGGATTGAGCAATCCCTGCCGGACTTAACGGGCTTATGGCTCTGCCGGGCCCCGACTCCGGCCGGGGATGGCAGGCTGGTGCCGTGCCCCGTGCCCTCTGTGTGTTGCGCTGTGGTCGGTCGGCTCCGTGGCGTGGCGTGGCGTGGCGGAGCGGGGTGGGCAGATGGGATCGCTATCTCGCAGTGCCGCCGCCGCCGCGCTCCCGATGGGTCAAGCGAGGTCCCGGCTCAGCAGTGCATCGGGACCGCAGGACTCCGTTGGGCCGCAGCCCCGTGTGCTCCGCGCCGCCGGCCGCTGGCCGTGTTGCGCTCCGGGCAGGCGGAGAGGGCAGCGCGCAGTACGTACAGCGGGGGGGAACACGGCACCGCGGCCCGCCACACAATGCAGCGCACAGCACGGGCAGGGCCGGCCGGCGGGGCGGGGCGGGGCGGGGCGGGGCGGCACACAGCATTACTGCACGTTACGGCAGAGGTAACCGTTCCACAGCGCAGGCCGCGCCGCGCCGGGCCGCCCGCAAAATACACCGTCCCGGCGGCCCGAAAAGAAACACGCCAGATATAGAGCAGTACGGTGTGCGCGGTGTGTGCGCGCAAACTGTGGGACTGCCGCAGTCCTGCATGCAGCACGTTAATTTAAATAGTACTGCTCCCCAGACGAGAGAGAGAGAGAGAGAGAGAGAGAGAGAGAGAGCGAAAGAGAAACGCGCTCTTCGTTTTCTGATCCTCCCCGTTGTGCCCCCACGACATAGAGCAGCAGCAGAGAGAGAGAGAGAACATACAAAACAGCATACGCCAGTAAAAAAAAGCTTCCCTAAAAAGTGGGGAAATAGAAACAAGAGCACAGCGCTCGCACAGCGCTCCGCCGCCGCCGCACAGAGAGACGAGTGGAGGGGGATTGGGTGGGGGGTGGGGGGACACAAAACTGTCGCAAAAACGATCACATGTCCCACAAACACTCATACACACACACACACACAGTGGGAGAACAGGCCGTAATCCCATAATTCAGGAAGAAGCCTTTTGCCATCTGTCAATGGTGCTCAGCCAGCCCACCCAAAGCCCGGAGCCCAGGCCCCCATGATGATGGCTGGCCAGCAACAGGCGCGGGGGTCCGCGGGGGGCCCGGCTGGAACAGCACTGCCTGCAGTCCGAGGCCGTGCAGCCGGCGGCAGCGCCCGCCCAGGACCGTTCCAGGACCCGCAGGATCAACAAGCCAATGCGCGCTCGCAGGAATATGGGGCCCGACTTGGCACACGGACAGCGGGCCGGGCAGGCAGCGGCAGCGGCGACACAAAAAAAATGGACACATACACATATAATATACGAATCGCTCCCGCACGCGATATTCGACTTCATCTCTCTCTCTCTCTCTCTCCCAGCGCAATCAAACATCACATCGCCATAGATGGAAAGGACGAAAATAGGGAAACGGAAGAAACTCGAGGAGAGCGAGAGAGGAAGAGAGAGAGAGAGAGAGAGAGAGAGAGAGAGAGAGAGAGAGAGAGAGAGAGAGAGAGAGAGAGAGAGAGAGAGAGAGACGTGAAAGTGGGGGCCATTGCCATGCCGTGGCTTAGTGCAGCAGGACACAAACGGTTTGCGGGAGAGCGGGTTGAGTCGGGTCGGGTCGGGTCGGGTCGCGGGTCGCGGGCTGCGGGCTGCGGCTGCGGATCCGGCCGCCTCGCCTCTCCTCTCCTCTCCTCTCCTCTCCTCTCCTCTCCTCTCCTCTCCTCTCCTCTCCTCTCCTCTCCTCTCCTCTCCTCTCCTCTCCTCTCCTCTCCTCTCCTCTCCTCTCCTCTCCTCTCCTCTCCTCTCCTCTCCTCTCCTCTCCTCTCCTCTCGCTGGCCTCGGCCCGGCGGCCTCGGCTCCTCCCGCGCCGTACGGAGCGCTGATAGCCCGTGTTCGTGTCTAGAAAGCGTTTCGTGCATCGCGCGCCCGCCGCCATACTGTTCCATACGGTAACGTCCCGCCCCGTCGCGTCCCCCGTCCCATCGCCGACCGCAAGCCACACATGCAAGCAGGCGGGGAAGGAAGGCGGGCAGGAAGGAAGGAAGCGCGGCCAGGCCGGGGGGACGGCGGCGACACGGTGCTGGCGGTGCTGGCGGTGCAGGCGGCCGGGAGGGGTCAGTGTGTGCAGACGCAGACCTGCGAGAGGCACGAGCGGGGCGCCGACACACCACTTCCCTGCCCCTCGTCTCCGCGCCGCTTAGTCGCCGAATCAATCTTTCACCACCAGACCCCCCCCCCCCCTACACAGACAGTACCGACGCCTTCTCCTTCCCCACTTGCTCTCTCTCTCTCTCTCTCTCTCTCTCTCTCTCTTACTCTCTCTCTCACAAACACACACGTCGACCGAGCACCGCGCTAAGCTCGCGTACACAGTAACTAGACTCATTTTTAACCCAGCACACACACACACACACACACACACACACACACCCTCTCTTTCCCCCTTTCTCTTTTTCTTTTGCCTCCAACCCCGCAAAACCAACGTGCGGATTAATCGATGAACAAAGGCAGTGTGAATTAACAAGGAGACACGGGGGAGCCCCCGCGCTGTCATCAAATAGCCATGCTTGGCCCCAGCACCAGCACCCCCCCCCCCCCCCCACACACACACACACACACACACACACAAGCAGACGCCGCCACTGCTGCCCGGCCGGGTTTTACCCCCTCGCCATGCGTAATGCAGGGGTTGCGCTGCGCTGGGGGAGTCGGGGCCCCCGGGCGCCACAGCAGCAGCGGGCGCCCCCTGGCCTGGCCTGGCCACCTCCAATTAAGACGCTTCCGCCGGACCGCGGGGTGGCCGCCGCCTGCCACTCCGCCGGGGTGCCGAACACCGTTTCGCACTAGAGTCCTACAGAGAGAGAGAACGCCGATTGGCGTCCGGCCTTAGTGAGCAAGCAATTTCTCATAACTCCCGAAAACGTTGCGCGTAGTTTCTCATTCTGCGAAGAAAATGGCGCCCGTCGTCTGCTACAGTGGGAGCCGGCAAGTTACGACAGGTGGGCGGGACAGTTGTTCACCGTCCACCGAAGCGTACATTAGCAAAGTTTAGATTGGCAACGATATGGGAGGCTACAACAAGTGTTCTGTGCCGGGTTGTGTGTCAAAACCTGGTACAGGAAAAATATTCAAACAGCTACCGAAGCCACCAGATCTTGCGAAACTTTGGTTGCAAAGTTTCCCGAAAGGTCTGCGTGTGACCAAGAGTTTGGCCATCTGCGAGGTAAACTGATGTGATTTCTAGTGAACCATGGTTTTATATATAGTTAATACAATTACTGAAACTGCTAATTTTTTTTTCCATTACACTCTGCACAACAACAAACATAGCGTCACCGTCCCGACGCCGCCATTTTCTTCGCAAGATGAGAAACTACGCGCAGCGTTTTGGGAGTTATGAGAAGCGCGCGCGTAGCGTTTTATCCAATCGGCGTTCTCTCTCTCTGTAGGACTCTATTTCGCACCTGCCGCGGCCGGGCCCGCAGCGGAGACAGCGGCGCCCAGTGTGGCTGCGACAGTGACCCCCCCCCCCCACACACACACACACACACACGCGCGGCACGCACGGGACGCACACGCGCTCCCACGCGTACGCACACAGGCAGGCAGGCAGGCGGTCGATAGCCCCCCATTCATAAGTCAGACGGCTTGCCACCGTCCCGGCCGTGCCGGCCAAGACGACGACGGCCGGGCTGTGAGCGGTCGGTACGTGTCTCGTCTCGTTGTGTCTCGCCGCGCGCCGCCGCCGCCGTGCGAGACGCGACGACTTAACCGCCGACCGCGCCAAACGCCATTAAGACTGATGCGCCCTCCGACACACAAACACGCACACACACACACACACACACGCGCGCGCGCGAGGCACCAGGTGTAGTGGGCCATGAATGTGGACCTAACGTCTCTCCGCGCCATCAATATCCAATCATGCCGGCGACTGCCCCGCCGCGCGCCGCCGCCGCCGCCGCCGCGGCAGGAGGAAGGGAGGGAGGGAGTGGGGCGCCATCGCTTCCACGCCAGAGCGCGCAGAGCATCAATTTTGCACTATTGCCGCCACGCCCCGCCCGCCCGCCGCCGCCGCCGCATCCTCGTCGCCGTCCTGGAACGTTGCCGTGTGTCGCCGCCGCCGTCGCCGCCGTCGCCGTCGTGGACGCGGGCGTCGCCAAGCGGCCGACCGGCGCAGAGAGCCCCCCGCGCCCCGCCCCGTGCGGGAATAAGGCACGGAATACAAATGGCCGCGGCGGCCGAAACTGGGGAACAGGGTCAGCGGGCACGGCACGGCACGGCACGGCACGGCACGGCACGGCACGGCACGGCACTGGCCCGCGGGTGACGTCACCGGCCCGGCCAGGCTGGCCCGCCCACGCGCAGCGCTCATCGGTCCCAAATACATGATTATTATTATTATTATGAGCCGGCGGCGACGACACGGCATTATGCATGAGGCACAATGGAGTTGGGCAACGTCCGCGACACATGCGGCGGACAAGAGTGCTGCGTGCGGAACGTGGCCACACCGTGGTGATGCCGTGCTGATATGGGCTCTGACGGATGAGAGGAAACTTACGTATGAGAGAGAGAGAGAGAGCAGCGATGTAAAAGGGGGTGGGAGGGGGAGGGGGGCAAGGATGCGGGCACAAACTTGAACTTGAGGCGATTTCCCTGCTGGTTGGAAGAGCAGAGGGCGCGCCGCCTCACCGTTGGGGGGGAGGGCCCTGCTCTCCTCCCCGGCACGGCACAGCCAGTGTGTGGAGCCCCCCCCCCCCCCCCCCCCCCGCAGACCCCTCTCACGCGGGCACACGCGCCCACATGTGGGGAGCACGAGCAAACTACTCCGTTTTCCACGACGCTGCTCACATGGGGCGGGGAGGATTGCTGCCACAGTCAGCAGCCAAAGAGCCCCGGGAATTCGGAAAGGCGCCGAGCCGCGCGAGTCGCGGACCTCCAGACAGACGACAGACACGCAGACAGACAGACAGACAGACAGACAGGGCAGGGGGCGCCCGGTGCGGCCCGGCCCGGTGCGGCTCCCCTTGCAACACCAAACTATGCATGCACAGCCACCAGGCGGTCTGGTCGGGTCCTGCTGGCTGGCTGGCTGGCTGGCTGGCTGGCTGGCTGGCTGGCTGGCTGGCTGGCTGGCTGGCTGGCTGGCTGTTCCTTACGCCCCAGGGGTCCCCCCGGGGGGGAGCAGGAGCATCAGCCGCCTGGCAGCGCCACGCCGCTGGAGCCCCCAGACGGGACTCCAGGACTATTAGCACACCGACGCATCCTGTTGGATTCCAAAGGGGAGGGGAGGGGGGGGGGGATGGGCGTCGCGGGGCGGCGCACCTTTAACGAGACGTTTCGCCGGGAGGGCAGGCAACACAAAAACATAGACACACACACACACACACAACGTGGCGCTACACTCTACACATTTACTCTCATAACAGACGCATCCGGCCGGGCCAGGAGCCGGGCGCTGCCGCCGGGCGCTCGCCAGGGGTGAAATGTCCCCAGCATCTCTCTCTCTCTCTCTCTCACTCTCCATCGTTTTCTCTCACTCGCACTTTTACATGCGAAAGGGACGATGATGCCGCGCCGCCCTTGCGGAAAAAAAAGGTGGAGGGAAAAAGGGGAAGGGGATAAGGGAACGAAATAAAAGAAGAAAGGTAAGGGCGTTACGGGAGGTGAGCAGGAAGTGTTCCCCCGAGCAGCAACGATTACGGCCCGGCGCGGCCCGGCGCGGCGCGCAACCCCGGCAGCGCCGCCCGCCGCCTCCCCGCCCGCCCCGCCCGCCCCGCGGCCCATGCATAGCCAATAGCTTTGTCGCCGCGGCTAACAGCGTCATAACCGGGCCCGGCGCCACCCCCGGCCCGGCCCGGCCCGCCCCGCCGAGCCACGCCGCGACTTAATATGAAGCGACCGAAAGCCTTTCCTCTTGTTCCGCACTATATACATTGGCGTACAAGAGGGGCGCCGGCCCGCCCCAGCCCGGGCGTCGTCTCCGCCCTGAAAGGGATCGGCCCAGACGCCGAGCCCACATCGCAAACTCGGGTTTTAGGCGCAGCGGCGGCGCGGCGGGGGAGGAGGAGGAGGAGGAGGAGGCCCGGGGTGGGTCCCTCCCCGTTACGCCCTCTCACCCCCCGTGGGGAGCAGGGCTAGCGGCGGCGGCGGTGCAGGTGTCGTCCGGCCCGGGCCGAGTCCAGGCCCGGACCGGAATGACCCCTCGGACGGCGGTCATGTAGAGAGAGAGAGAGAGGGAGAAAAAGAGGAAGGGGAGGCGGGCGGGCGGGCGGGCGGGCGGGCGGCCCCGCGGCGCGCGGCCTGGATAACCATCTCCGCGAGCCCGGCAGAGCCGCTGGAGCCGCTGGAGCCGCTGGAGCCGCTGCGGCGGCGGTGCCGCAAGGTGTAATCCTCGGCGCTGTAATTTCGCGCCCTCGGAGCGGCAATAAACCATGAGCGTACCGTCGTCTCCTCCTCCTCCGTCCACCTGGCGCGGCGCTGGAGCCGGCGCTGGAGCCGCCGCTGGAGCCGCCGCTGGAGCCGCCGCTGGAGCCGCCGCTGGAGCCGCGCGCACCTCATTCCGATCGTGTCACGTGACGTACGGCCACCACCCCCCGCGGAGCGGGGCCGCGGCCGACCACACCTCCCCGCCGTCTCCGCCTCGCCCGCCCGCTCCGAAAAAAAATATATATGGAGGAGCGCGCACTTTACATAGAGTATGTGGCTGCATGCGCGGGCAGCCGAGCAGCGCCGCGGCGCCCACCAAAGCGGCAGGTATTAGCGCACAAATTCGCTGTGTGCGGTGCGGTGCGGCGCTGTGCGGTGCGGCTCTATTTGCTCTCAGCTCGCGCGGCGAGGGGCGCGGCCACGCCACGGCGGCTGTTCGCGGCTCACGGCGGTTCGCTGCCAGCCATAGCATCACAAGTGCGGGGTGTTACACCGGCCGGCCCCGCCGGGCACCCAGGGGGCGCACGGGGGCCGCCGCCACCGCCGCCACCGCCGCTACCGCCGCTACCGCCGCCACCGCCCCATATCCAAAGCTCAAACGCCCCGCACCGCCCGCCAGACCAGGGAGGCTCGCGGCTGCTCGCGCCCCGGGGGCGGGAACACGGCACAAGGTAAACGATGGCACCGGGGAGAGAGAGAGAGAGAGAGCGGGTAGGGGATCCATGCTGCAGAGTGGGCGGCGAGGAGGAGAGAGACAGAAAAAAATATATATGTATAAAAGGAAAAGGAGGGGGAAAGGGAGGATCGGTGAACTGAGTGTGCTATTTGCCTTGCCGATCAGGAGGGATGAAACTTTCTTGCCGAAATCCGTAGACAGCACCACTCCCGCGGGCGCCCGCGCGCCCCCGCCTCACTCCAGGTGCTCTACTCATCCCCCCCCCCCCACACTCCCCCGGGCACTCACACACTTCACAAGTTCCCGACGAACTAGCGCAGCGCCTTTCAGCGGCAGCTTGTGCCGCACACTCACACACACACACACACACACACACACACACACACACAGACAAACGACTTTCACCAATGCAACTCGACAAAGAATTCGTTGCCCCAACGACGCAGCTGAATTTCGTGCACGCCCCCGAAATGGACGAACTAAAACCAGCGGCGACAACTCACCACTCCCTTCGGCGCACACCCGCCCCGCACCCCGCACGCACCCCCAGTACGACCCCCCTCTCCCTCCTGCAGGCCCGGGATGCTCCAGGCAGGCAAACAGATCAGCCCCCAGCCACGGGCCGAGGGCCCCCTCTCTTATTTCGGGCCGACTGCGTGCGCACGGCGTACGGGATAAAAAAAAATCCAATCCCCCACACATTACGGTCACACACACACACACACACACAGACGCCCGCGCGTACCGCCAAAAACAAAAACTCTACCCTTCTTTTTCACCCTCTCTCTCTCTCTCTCTCTCTCTCTCTCTCTCTCTCTCTCGCTCCCCCTCTTTTTGCCATCCCGGCGGATCGTCTCGGGTCACAGCAACCACCGCCGCCGCCGCCGCCGCCAGGAGAGGAGGAGGAGGAGGAGGAGGAGGAGGAGGAGGAGGAGGAGGAGGAGGAGGAGGAGGAGAGAAGCGTCGGCCGAGGGGAGGACGGCGGCGGCGTCGGAGCAGGGCTGCACCGTCGAAATAAATTCCCCGGGCCGGCGGGGGCCGACGGGGGCCGGCGGGGCCGCGGGGGCCGCGGGGGCGCCTGGCCGCACAGCGCCGCATCTCCGCGTCGCGGACACGACACGTACGACGGCGACCTCGACGACAACGCCGGCCGCGGAGGGAGTGCGAGGGACGGCGTTAGGTGAGATGTGTCACCGCGTGGCGGCGGCGGTGTGTGTGTGGGGGGGGGGGGGGGGCACACAAACACTACGGCTCGGAGAGAGAGAGACAGAGAGGGGGGGGCGCCGCTGCGAGGGGTGCATGATCAAATGAGGACCGTCGCCACCACCGCCACCACCGCCACCACCGCCACCACCGCCACCACCGCCACCGTTCCGATTCTCTGCCGACTCGGCAATGACTTGGTGCCCCTACTGTGCGGGACTCACCCCCTCTTCTGCACACTCCCTTGTTGTTGGAATCTTCAAACAGAGGAGCCGTTGCGGCAGCGGGGCGGAGGAGGGGGAGGGGGCGGCGGGCTCCCTCCCCCCCCCCCGCGAATGTGCAGACGAACGTACACCTCGTTACCCCCATGTCACCGGCGGCGGGGGCGGGGGCGGGGCCGGCGGGGCCCAACGGGACGTCACCGCTGCCGAGGAATGGGTGAGAAAGGACACTTTTTCCCCCACGGGATGAGCACATCAGGAGGGCCGCCGGGCCCCACGGCTCCCACACGGCGACACGCTATATATATATATATATATAAATTACAGGCCCGCCGGTACTACATGCAGGCCTGCGGGCCAGGCGCTAAGGCCACTGTCTCTCTGTCTCTCTGCCTGTCTCTCTGTCTGTCTGTCTCCCTGTCTTTCTCTCAGCGTGTTTCCTTTTCTTCCTCGCTCTTTCCCCTCTCTTCGCACGCACCACCTCCACCACCGCCGCCACCCCGGTGGGATTGCGGCTGGGCAGACCTTTTTAATGCAAGGTTTTGCTTACACCCAAGCAGCGGCAGCAGCAGCACCCGGGGCCAATCCCAAACGCCGCCACCCGCCCCGCCACCCCTCACCTTCGGGCCCACCCCCCGAGTTTTACACATCAGCAATTTTAATTTCCCTCCAATTCACAGCGGGTAAGGTTTCCCTCACCCTTCGCAGCGCACCGTTGGGCCAGGAGCGAGACAGGGCGAGGGAAGAGGAAGAGAGAGGGAAGAGACAGAGAGAGAGAGAGAGAGAGAGAGAGAGAGAGAGAGGGAGAGAGAGGATTTCGGCGGCGCGTGGCGGGGCGGGGCGCCGGCGTCATCTCGGTGACAGCGCTTTTGTCGGGGCCCTGCAGGGGTGGGGCCGCGCGCCCGGCAGCAGGGCGACACACACGCACTGTGCAAATCAATCCAAAAGCTCGACCCCCCCCCCTCCCCCCTCCCCGCTCATTAGCAAGCCAAAAACCCTGCCCGGCAGGGAGTCGAACCCGGAGCCAAACCATAACGCGGTGCGCGGCCGGGCGAGGGGCGCGGAGCGCACGCCCGCCGCGATAAAACCGCCTCCAGCGAGGCGAGGGGCCGGCAGGGCGGACCGCGGGGGGTGCGGGAGGGAGAGAGGCTGCGCCACTATCACGCGCCCATCTCTCTCGCACTCTCCTCGCGCCGCGCTGCGGCGCCGCTCCTCGCGCTCGCACGCGCGCGGATACACACGGCCGCGCCGCCGCGGATAAAAAGGAAAAAACGGAGCAATAAAGCACGATCAAGATATCCGCGCCAGAGGGGAAACGTTATAATGAAATCGCGGAAGGTGAGTTGTCGATTCGGATCCGGTCCGCGCCGGAGAGAGGGGGATCACCGCGGGCCGGGCAGGGCAGGGCAGGGCAGGGCAGGGCAGGGCAGGGCGGGGCAGGGCAGGGCAGGGCAGGGCAGGGCAGGGCAGGGCAGGGCAGGGCGGGGCAGGGCAGGGCAGGGCAGGGCAGGGCAGGGCAGGGCAGGGCAGGGCTGACGGCGCCGCGGAGCCGTAAGCGGTAAGCGGGGCCCCGGCCGGGGAGCCGTTCACACCCGCGGCAAGGCGTCGCTCTGCACTGCCGCCGCTGCTGGGGACACTCATTCCTCTCTTTCCCAGCCCGCCGTCGGCTTGCAGGCCAGCATCCCCCTCGACCTTCTCGGCGACGACCCCGTCGGGCCGGACAGACGGGGGCGCGGGGGCGGCGCTCGCCTTGTCTCGGGGCCCTCCTGCTTGTGCTGTGACAGCAGCGGCCCCGGTACGGCACCGGCAGACCGGGCCGGGACGGGCCGGCCGGGTGTCAGACAGACATGCAAATACTACAGCGGCAGAGCAAAGCCAGCAGGGCGGGGGCGGGAAGGCGAAGGGCCGCCGCCGCCGCCGGCCGCCCGGCACCTGACTCGCCCGCTTGCCAAACTGAGTCATCACCGAGATAAAATGCTGCGCTCGGAGAATAAGGAACGGCAATGAATGCTGTGCGTTATCTCCCGGCTTGGCGCTGCCGCCGCTGCCGCCGCTGCCGCGGTGCCGCCGCCGCACGCCCCCCGCCCGCCCCGGGAGCTATCTGCTGCAGCGGGAGGGGAGGCCTGCGCCGGCACTGGCAGACACCGGGCCGGGCGCGGCGCACAGCGCGCGGCGCGCGGCCAGGCAGTAGGCGCCACTTGGCAACAGCGCGGCCCAGCCGGCCGGCGGCGGGAGAGCGAGAGAGACGGACGGCCAGGCGGCGCGGCGCGCTGGAGCTGGAATAATATTCGGAAATCCAGCGCGTTCATCACTCTTTGGGGGTACCGGCGAGCGTCCTCGCCGCACTCCCTGCGATCTCTGTATGGACGGTTTTTGCACGGTATCTGCAGCGGGAGGGAAGAGGGGAGGGGGGGGAGGGGGGGGGGGAGGAGGGGGAGGAGGAGGAGGAGGAAGGTGGTCGGGCAGCGTTCCTGAGCCCCTGCCCTGCCGTGCCCCCCCCCCCCCCCCCTCCGGGCCACGGCTCCGGTACCTGCCGGGCGGCAGGACAAGACACCACAGCGCTGCTGCAGCGGCGGCCCGGCGCGGCACGGCGCGGTGAGGTGCGGCTCCGCCGTACCGGCTCCGGTCGGCGTAGAGGAGGCAATCCTTTATAATCAAGGCCTCTTACCCGCCGCGCAGCGCGCAACGCAGGGAAGTGTATTCCAAATCCAGCTCACACACACACACACACACACACACACGGCGTGCCCCATGATGTGATGTGAGCACACACACACACGGACACGTCGAAAAAGGAGAGAAGCGAGTTTATTATATTTTTTCTCCTTCTCGAGTCGGTCCACAACCTCGAGAGCCCCCCCGTCCCCGTCGTGCCCTCGCTGTCTCTCTTGCTCTATCCCCTCCTCCTCTCTCTCTCTCTCTCTCTCTCTCTCTCTCTCTCTCTCTCTCTCTCTCTCTCTCGCACGCTGCATCGTTGTGCTGTGTTAGACACGTCATGACGATGCCTGGCGCCAACGTTTGAAACGGGGTCGCTTGCCCCTCCCTCCCTCCTCCCTCCCTCCCTGGCCTGGCTCTCCGGCGCTCTGGCCACCCGCCCGGCCTCTTTCATGGCACTGCCGGGCGGCGGTGCAGCAAAGCCCATGAAAAGCGACACATTCCCCCGATAGGTGGACTTGATGGGGTGAGGGGAGGGGGCGGGGGGGGGGGGGGGGCGTCGCCAGGGGTATGAGTAGCAGCAGGGGCGTCCCTCTGGGGGCCATCGCTCAGCCGTCAGACCGTGTTACAGTACATGATTTCCATGCGCCGGGCCGGCCGGGCCTGCAGCGGCAGCGGCGGCGGTGGTCCGTGCCGCAGATATGATATCACGCCAGTGTCGCGACACGGCGCCCATGCGATGCGGCGTCGGCAGCGCGGGTGTTCACCGGAGAGAGACAAGGGTATCGGAAAATGTGTGCACGCGCATTACGGCTTGGCAGGTAATTACGCATAGGTTTCACCACCAGGGCAGACGGGAGAGAGAGAGAGAGAGAGAGAGAGAGAGAGAGCACGGGCATCATTAATTCGGCATGACCGCGCCATGTACCGAGCGGCAGACAGAGAAAGAGAGACACACGAACATTTCGGAGCCGGGGTCAGGCTGTCAGTGTAAAGTGTAACCGCGCAGCAACCCCCTCCACCCCTCCCCCTCCCCCCCCCCCCCCCCCCCGCGGAGACACGGGAGGGGGCGGGCGGACGGGGGGGGGGGGGACACTGCGTTCGAACGACACGCCGTCGTGTTCGGAGTGTTCCATTTGCAGTGAATAAATCACATTCAAATGAACAGACCGAGCACACACGCACGCACGATGAAAATTGTGTGCGTATGTGTAGGGGGTGAAGAGAGGAAAAATATAGAGGGGTGTGCGGGGAGGACGGGGGGAGGGGAGGAGTCTGCCTTCCTCATTTCGCATTCCGTTCGCAAATGCACTTTTGGTGTCCTGCCAGAATAGAGCGGGTTGACTTCACACACACACACGCCCCGCCGTGCCGTGCCGTGGGGGGCCACGCTGGGCTGAACGTGCTATATAGCGGGTGTCATGTCACCGCGGCCCGGGGGGACAGGACAGAGGGGACGTCGGCCAGTGGCGGCCAGTGGCGGCCAGCGACAGCGGCCTGCCGTGCCCCCTCCGAGCGGCGACGCAGCGGCGGAGCGGCGCAGCACACACCGCCTTCCAAGCACAAAACGTCACTTGGCCCGGCCGGCCGGTCTGCCTGCCCGCCTGCCTGTCCTGCCTCCGGGCCCGGCTTCCCGGAATCTGTGCCCCCCCGCCGCCGCGGAGCGCAGACGCTTCTGCAAACGTCGGGGGGGAACGACAGCGATTTACGTAATTTATAGACGGTCAAGAGCGACGAAACGCCAAAGAAAACGAAGAAAAAAAAATATTACAATATCCAAAGAATAGATTTGAATTATCCGAATTAATTAATTGAATAAACTGAACAAAAAAAAAATCGGAGCCAAACTTTTGCGTTCAATGTAGTAAAAGCCGAAGCGGCAGAGCGAACAGGTGAGAGCGTTGCCGGCCCCCCGGGCACGGGCCGGACCGCATCACATCTGGGCATGCGGCCCGCCTACCCGCACGGGGCAGCCACCAACATTCGGAGGAAAGATTAAGACACCCGACCCAGTGATTAGAAAACGTTCACTTGGTATTTATTTAATAAGCATTCACTCGGCATTTCATGAATACCTTATTGTTATTATTATTATTATTATTTAAGACCGCGTACGTCATGAACCGCGAACATTACTGAACGCAACTCGCCCCCAGAGGTTGGCAACCCGCACTTAAGTGGTGTGGGGAATTCCCCACGCCCCCCAGCGATCCCGACACGCAATGACAACAAAGGAAGGAGGTTATGTCGACTTATGTCACCTACCGTTCATCCAACTGGCGACTGGGTCAGACTCCGGCGAGCTTCATGGCCAGATGTCGGGCACACTGTATCCACACTGCTGCAGCTGCGAGTCACGGGCTCCACGCCCTCACACGTCGACAGAAAAATTAAATAACACACACACACACAAACGCACACGCAGGGTGCACCGGCGTATCCACAACACACACACTGATGATGCACTCTGAGGAAATTCTCCTTATATATTCCACCAGGTAATTCCCCCTGCGATTTTATTCCACCGGTGTCACACACACACACACACACACTGTATCACTCGCGCACTGGGGTATCCATATCAGCACTCGTCCGCAGGGCTCGCGCGCATCCGCCGGTAATCCATGCAGGACAGAGGGGGAGCGCGAGGACGAGCGGCGGGGCGGCCGCTGCGGGGCCGGGACCAGGACGCGGACGACGCGGACTCGGGCGCGGCACCGACACGAACCGTGCCCGGCAGAGGTTGGCTCAGCACTGGCGGCCGCCCGCCTGCCTGCCGCCCGCCGCGCTGCCAGCTCGCCAGTCCCGCTCCCCCCACCCCTCTCTCCTCCGGCCTGCCTCTCGGCTCGGGGCCCGGTGTGCTGTGCCGCTGGGTGTGCGCGCCGCCGCGCCGCGCCGCCCGGCCGCGTATAGCCTACTCACCCTACCTTCTCTCCTCCTCCACCACCTCAACGACGTCCTGCCGGTGCCGCCGATGCTGCGCGCCTGGTCGCCCTCCTGGATCGCACCACGTCGCAGGTGCGTTACGGATCGGCCCCTCTGCAATTTCTCTAAAAGTGACCTGTTGAGTGCCTCAAAAATTTTCCCACAATATTTTATTTTGAAAAAATCAAATTTTGAATTTTAAAAACTGAGAATTTTTTCCAAACTGAAAATTTAAAAAGAAATAATTTCAAAATTGGAAAATCTTTACAATACGTACAAATTTTCCCAAAATGTACAAATTTTCCATTGACGTGGTTGCGAAATCTATTTCAGCGAAAGCAACCCCAATGTTCATATGAAGTGAAACACGAGGAGGAGCGGAAGCGGAAGTAAGAGTGACCTGGTGGGGCCAGGGGCGGCAAAACGCGAATTATACACTCGTCGTTTTTCCAGCGTTCCTCCTTTCCGTCAAGTTGTGCTGGAGCGGCGGCGAGATAGGCAAAAAGCGGTGCATTGCCCCCCTCCCCCCTCCCTTCATGCCGCTCCTGGATCCGCCCGCCTGACGGGGGGGGGGGGGGGAGACCACCTGAGCATAATAGCACCGTGTCAATGCGGCGGGTGGGTGGGGCCCCGACAGTCGGCGCATTAAATGCACGTTGGGCGACATTGTGGCGCGGCGCGGGCTGGGCTGGGCGGGTGGCGCCGGAGCGGAGCGCACCTCTCCGCGGCCGCGGCCTGGTGGAGGAGCACGGCAGCACGGCGGAGCGGAGGCGGCGGCGCGGCGCGGTCAGCCGCGGCCGTGCCGCCGCGGAGACACAAAGCACGACGGACAATTATCATTTCTATATGGTAATCCTAATTGCGGCGGTTTAATTTCGAGCGCGCACCGCCAGGCCGCGGCGGGTGGCAGACACCGGAGCGCAGACATCCGCCCGCGCGAGGCCGCGAGGCCGTCAGGACTCCAGGCCGCGGGGCCGCCCCGACCCACCGAGTCCATACTGTTCGAATCCTCGAGGCGCGGCGCGGCGTAGCGTAGAGACAGAAACCGTTGCCGTCGTGGTGTCGAGGCAAAAGTTTTAATATCCAGAAACGATATCGGGCGTCTTGCTGCTGCCCCGGCCGCCGGCCGCCGCCGCCGGCCGCCGCCGCCGGCCGCCGCGCAAGCTGGCCAAAGCCAATGACCTGACATGATCACATTTTACTTAGAGCGCCTATGGTACGGGTCCGGGGGCCGGGCGAGGCGGCGCCATAGGCTTAAATTTAGACGTGATGTCGAGAGGCGGCGGCGGCGGCCGAGGCTTGACGGGCCGCCGTGCCGTGCCGTGCCGTGCCGTGCCGCGGGCCGCGGCCTGCATAGGCGAGTAATGACGGGTACGAGTACAATTTGTCGCGGCGGCGGGGCGCGGCGGGGCGCGGCTACGGGACACGCTATCCGCCGAATCACCAGCTGATTGGACGAGGCGCGGGGGCCGGCGGGGGCCGCGGGGGCCGCGGGGGCCGCGGGGGCCGCGGGGGCCGCGGGGGCCGCGATGCGTATGCGCCCTCTTTGTGTGCGTCTCAACGAGTTCATCAAGCAGGACAGGAGGGACCCCGAAACCGAACCGAGCCGCGGAGCAGGCGGGGCTGGCAGGGCTGGCAGGCTGGCGGGGCTGGCAGGGCTGGCAGGCTGGCGGGGCTGGCAGGCTGGCGGGGCTGGCAGGCTGGCGGGGCTGGCAGGCTGGCGGGGCTGGCAGGGCTGGCAGGCAGGCAGGCGGGGCTGGCAGGCAGGCGGGGCTGGCAGGCTGGCGGGGCTGGCAGGCAGGCGGCAGGCGGTGCCAGACAGTTCCCTCTGTCTCTGTCGGGCTGTCAGCGGGCGCCGCTCGCTGCTCGCTGTCCAGGCCCTCCCCCTCCCCCCCTACCACCCTCCCCCACCCCCACCCCCCTCCCGCACACCTTTGTATTACGGGTCGTTACGTCCCGCAGGATCTGTGTACATTCGCTCTGATCGGCGTTCATTATTCTCCATTCTTCTCGCTCTCCTATCTTTTTCGCACCTTTCCGTGTAGCCTTCCTCATCCTTTTCTGTCTCTATGCCTGCCTCTCTCTCCCCCTTTCTCTATTTCTCATCTCTCTCTCTCTCTCTCTCGCTCCCTCTTTTCCCTTCCCATCTCTCCTGTCTCCCTTTCTCTGTGTGCGTTGTCTCTACGGGACCACGCAGTGACTCTGCGTCGGCCCTGGCGAAGGATGGCGTGGTGGCCAGAGAGAGAGAGAGAGAGCAAGAGAGAGAAAGAGAGAGAGAGAGAGAGAGAGAGAGAGAGAGAAGTGGGAAGGAGGGGGAAGGGGGATGTTGTCGGAGAAGGGGAGAGGGACGCCGAAAAAAAAGGGTGCTGATGGAAACGAGAATAGGGGAGGACTCCGACAACTCGGAGAAAAGATAGGGGCGCCGATACAGCGCCCGTCGTCGTCCAATAGCCGAGGTTTACATTTGGAGGTTGGCAGCGGCGGCAGCGGCGGCAGCGGCGGGGGTGGGGTGTCCAATCTAGACATCGAGCCCCCCCCCCCTCCCCCGACCGCAACCCCCCTGCCACCCGGGACCCCCACCCTCACGACGGTGATCCCTTTGTTCATTCGTACTTACAGTTGATCTTGTAAGGACTCGCAGCAGAGAGAGAGAGAGAGAGAGAGAGAGAGAGAGAGGAAGAAGAAGACCCGCCGTCCCCCGTATGGGAAGGACCTCCGACAAGTGTGGCCTTGTGTACAGTGCGCTGTGCTGCAGGGGGGGGGGGGCGTGTGGGCAGCGCGTCAGGCGGTGAGGCAGACTCCTCGGCTCGTCGGGTTGGAGGTGGCTGTGTCCCCGCGGGACGCACGCACACGGCCGCGCCCGCTCCCGCTCCCGGGGATCGAGTCCCGCCACGACAATGCGTGCGAGGCTGCAACATTCCGCCGAGCGGCAGGCCGCCAGCCATACCCCCGCCAACCCCGCGCCAACCCCCCGCCATACCCCCGCCAACCCCGCGCCAACCCCCCGCCAGGGCCCCCGCCAGGCTCCCGCCTCGCCCCCGCGCCGTGCAGAAACTATCCCCAACATAGATCAAGCGCCAAGTTCGACAAAACTATTTAGTACGTCTGCACTTGGCACGGCTCGGCTCGGCTCGGTGCTCGCGGGCGGCAGCGAGGCAGCGAGGCAGCAGCAGCAGGCGCAGCAGCCAGTGAAGGCCCCCCTGCTCCCCCCAACACTCCGGGGGGATCCTCGAGTAATAGTCTTGAGTGCCCCTCCCGGGCTCGAGCAGCGCGTGCGTCGTCATACCGACCCAATCAGCAAAATTAATATTCTTCCCCCGTGCTCCGGGCCGATATCCAGGGTGCTTGCGGGGCGCGGGGCGCCGAGGAGGCCCCGAGCCGCAGCGGAGAGAGACGCAGAACGTAGAAGCCGGCGGCGGCGGCGGGCAGCGCAGGGCAGCCGCGGCCGAATGGGAAGCCAGTTGCTTGTCCCGAACTATCTATCGATGGCCCATTTACACCCCCGGAAAGCTCTTGACCTGAGTCTGGGGCTCCGCACTGCTCCGCAGAGGGCGCGCGGCCGCGGAGGGGCGGCGGGCCGGGCGGGCCGGGGAGGGGGGGGGGGGACACACATCGATTGGGGAGCCTGTTCAAGGGCCGCCAGGGCCGCGCCGACGGCGCTGCCGGCTCCGCCACGGCGAGAGCGCGGTAAAGATCTCGTTTCCCATGACCATTAAGTTTCTGCTCGACGCGGCAGTGGCGGCGGCTCGGAGGCACTGAGGTGGCCGTCGGCCGTGCGGTGGGCTGGAACGCCGCGGCGCGACACGGGGACGACTTACGAACGGCAATGCCCACCGAGGCGGGAACGACGAGTGTACTGCGGGCCCGCCTGCCTCGGGGCGACGCACCAGGTGTGTGTCGGGAAGGCCAAAGATCGAAAATGCTTTTGTCTCTACGAATAGCGGGCGCTACGTGGGCGGAAGGTGGGGGGTTCGGTCCCGGTGACGGGGCGGCGGCGGCGTGCACTTGGCGGGCTTCACCGACACTCACTCACTCCCGTGGCACCGCCGGCGCCCCGGTGGCACCCCGGTGGCACCCCGGTGGCACCCCGGTGGCACCCCGGTGGCACCCCGGTGGCACCCCGGTGGCACCACGCCCCGCCCCGCCCGGGGGCACTGTGTGTCCCCGGCCTGCAGCAATAAGCACGCGCGCGCCGGACTTGTAACGCTTCGGAAGGGGGTTGTGGGTGAGGCGAGGCCCGCCGCCTGCCGCGGCCGGCGGGGGCTGACGCGCCGGGACCCTGGGGACCCCGGGACCCCGGGGCTGGAGAACGAGTGAGGAGGCAAGTGGGATCAGCGCGGAGAGGGCGTGGCGGGGCCCGAGTGGAACCCGGCGGCAACGCCGGCACCCACCCGCTGGTGGAACCAGGCCAAGCCGAGTCGAGTGGAGTAAGCTCCCCAACGGCTGGCTCGGCCCTTTCCCTGGAGGTGGTGAGGGAATTACCAACAAGTTCGAAGAAGATTAAACCAACTCCCGCTCTCTCTCTCTCTCTCTTGCGCTCTTTGTCTCTCTCTCTCTCTCCCGCTCCCCCCCCCCCCCCCGGTCACTCGCCTCCCCCACCTCTCCTTCCCTACCCCTCCGGTCGGCCGGACCGAATTTGAATCAGATCCCGGCGATGTGTGTCTCTCAGTGCCTGTTTTTGCAGCAGCGGCGGCGGCGGCGGCGCTGGGCGACTGCCTGGGAGGGTAGGCAGCGGCGCGGCCCGGCCGTGCGGCTGGCGGCCTACCCGGGCTCCCGCAGGCTCCCGCAGGCGGACGTGTCGTGTCGTACCCGGCCGCAGCGGCGGGCCCGGCCCGGCGGCCCGGGGGGCTCGGCTCTGCTGCTGCTGATGATGGTGGTAATGGTGGTGATAGCCGGGATCGCGGCGCGTTGGCCGTCGGGATTAAAGCGCCTCTGTGCGTCGACCCGCGTGCGCGGTTTGCCGGCGCCAACAACCCGTCTCGCGGGGCGGCACCTCTCGCCGCCATGAGTATGAGTGTGTGTGTGTGACTGAGTGAGAGAGCGCTTGCTATCTCGTTCATTTTTAACCGAAACTTGTTTAGCCGCCTGGAGCGATCGCTGCTGCTTCTCCGGCCGGTGCCGCTGCCGCTGCGGCAGTCCGGCAGTCCGGGTGGGGGCCGCGGCGGGGCCGCCGGAGCCGCCGGGGCCGCTCGCCAGAGCGCAGCAGTGGCAAGCACAAAGCCTTTGCCTTTGTCTCCGCCTCGCGTCTCTCTCTCTCTCTCTCTCTCCCTCTATCTACCTATCTCTATCTATCTATCTACCTCCCTCTATCTACCTATCTCCCTCTATCTACCTGCCCTTGATATCAAGAAGATGTTTCTTGATTTTAAGTCAAATGCAGTTGGTGTAGATGGTATTTCCTTAAAATTTGTAAAATTAATTTTAGATGAGATCTTGTTTGTTTTAGAGCACATTTTTAACTACTGCCTGCAATCTAGTGTTTTTCCTTCTTTATGGAAGTGTGCTAATGTATTGCCATTACCAAAGGTTTCTAGTCCTTCTGAGTGTGCTGATTTTAGACCAGTGAATATTTTGTGTTTATTTGCCAAAGTGCTTGAAAAATGTGTGCATGATCAGTTGTATGACTATGTAACAGCTAACAATTTGATGGATCCCATGCAATCTGGGTACAGGAAAGGACATGGTACCATAACAGCACTAGTTAAAGTAGCTGATGATATTCGAAAGGCCATTGATAAGAGAAAACTCACTCTACTGGTGTTATTAGACTTCAGCAAGGCATTCGATCGAGTTAATCACAAGCTGTTATTAATTAAGTTAAGTAAACTAGGTTTCTCTCAGTCTGTGGTAATGTGGTTTAAAGAATATTTATCAAATAGAATGCAGAGAGTTTTCTCTGGGCAGGACTTTGTTTCTGAGTGGTCTTTTGTAGAAACAGGTGTACCTCAAGGCAGCGTATTAGGACCACTCTTATTTGTATTGTACTTATTTGATATATCCAGTGTTCTTAAAACAACAAATTACCATCTCTATGCTGATGATACACAAATTTATACCCATTTTCATCTTGAGGATTTAGAAGAGGCTGTCTCTACTGTTAATGAGAATTTATGTAAACTGGTGCAATATATTTCTAGTCATAACTTATTTCTTAATGTGAAGAAAACACAGCCCATTATAATAGGATCAGGCACTTATGTTAATATGGTGGAGAAGATAGACTTGCCATTAATTACTATTAATGATGTAGCAGTACCATATAAGGAGGAGGTGACAAATCTAGGAGTGATTTTTGACAACAAACTCAGCTGGAGGCAACAAGCTATTAGTGTTGTAAAAAAGGTTTTTAGTACTTTTTCCCAGGTTAGAAGAAATTTTGAATGCCTTCCTAGAACTATAAGATTAAAAATTGTACAGTGCCTTATTTTGCCACATCTACATTATGGATCAGCTTTGTTTACTGATATGAACAAGTGCACCATGGATAAACTTCAAAAAGCTGAGAATGTATGTATTAGATTTGTTACTGGAGCGAATAGGTTTGAACACATTACTCCATATTATTATCATTTGGGATTGCTTAAATTTAAAGATAGACAAGTCATAAGACTTGCATCTATGATGTGGAAGAACCTAAAATTTCACCAACCTCATTACCTCTTTGAAATGTTCACTTTTTCAAGAAGACACAGAGATAGAATATTGGTACCTAATCACAGAACTGAAAAATATGCAAAATCGTACTGCATCACTGCAAGTAAAGTTTTTAATACCTATCAAGGTTTCAATTACTTATGTAAAAGCACTGACGTTGCTCTTAAAAAATTTGTGTATCACAGTCTTATTAATTCATACATTTAGTACCAAAAAGCTCCAATGTACCTGATTCTTTAGTTCTTGTGCTTGCTTTTGTTTGTTTTTGCTTTCATACAGTTTATTGTACACTCTACTCTTGTTACTTTACTTTGTGTTTGCTACAATTCACTTTTAATTATTTATTATAAAATGTAATGAGCTTTGAGAGCGGTGCGAGACGCACGTAGGACTTTTCAGTCCTGTTGTCTTACACCTAAAATAAATATCAATCAATCAATCAATCTATCCCCCTATTCTCTCTCTCTCTCTCTCTCTCTCTCTCTCTCTCTCTCTCTCTCTCTCTCTCTCTAATCCGGAGAAGGATTAACTATGCGGCGGCGCGCGGACCCAACTAATGCAAGATAAATATCGTTTTTTTTTCGGGCGCAGCCAGTGCGTTTGGACCGACTCCCGCGCCCGACTCTTAGACGTCTGTGGTGGCTTCGTCATGAATTTCGGCGTAGCCTCTGAGCAACGCGGTCGATTCACCGGACCTTCTGTAATCGACCAAATCCAATTTTGTGAAAAAAATCTGGATCACAACAATTACAGTATTTGCCTAAAAGTAGGTTAGCCTATGGCATCGCCAATTTTTGAAAATTTCGGTGACTTGCAAAAATTTTTTTTTCTATTACTAGACATGACGAGATGAGATGAACAGCTCTGCCTTTGAGGTTCGTTACTAATTAGTCTTTAGTGTGGCTGCCCGTTCCTTGTTCCCCGCCCGTCTGTATGTGTCCCCTGCAGTGGTGCGGGCGGCTGCAGGCGGCTGCAGGCGGGCGTCCTGTCCGCTGCACAGTTCTGTCATAATTTCGCGATTCGCCCCCAGAGTCCCCCCCCCCCCCCCTGTCCTCTCTGTGGGCGCGTCCGCCCCTGATTCACGCGCCGCGGGAGTCTTCCGCACTGCAGCAGAGTGCCGTGGGGGGAGGGAGGGGGGAAAGGGGGGCAGGTCAAGCCGCTCAGGGCTCAGCTCGCGCGGGACGCATACTGGGGCCCCCGGGCCCGCCTCCCGTCCAAGAAAACAAGGCAGACGTAATAAATACATAAAATAAGTCTTTTATTACACAAGTCTTGGGTTTAGCGCTTGGTACATTAGTCTCTGACATATGGTAACGTGTTAACTCGGATTAATGACAGGGGAATGTGATGGCAGGCGAGGCCAGGCCGTGCCGGCTGCTGCTCCCGCGGCTCCCGCCGGCCCGGCCTGCTCCGCCCGATCTGGTAGCAGCGTTAACACCCGGCCGGTACGGCGGCGGCGCGGCACGTGTGGGAACGGGCCGCCGCCGCCGCCGCCGCCCGTCTAGGACGTGCGTCAGGGCGGTCACGGCCCCGGCGCCCCAGCACTTGTAGCCGGAGGGGCGGGGGCCCCGAGATTGGACCCGTGACGGGTATTGACTTCTGTGCCGGGGACGGCGACGCCGCGGTCCGGTTGGTGAGTGGGTTAGGTCTTGCTCCTGGTGGTGGCGGCGGCGGCGGCCGCGGAGGTGGGCGTGGGCCCGGAGGGCGTCCTCCGGATCGGCGGCGGCGTGCTCGGGGCGCGGCCGCCCCCAGCGACGTGGGCCGGCTGCCGGCCGCGGCGGTGGGCGTCACGCTGCGTGCGCGCCGCCCCTTGAGCGAGTTGTACGGCGAGGTGCCGCGCGCGAAGTGCTCCTGCGCGTACAGCAGCACCCCGATGTCGCGGTGCCCCGCCTCCATCGCGATGCTCAGCGCCGTGCTCCCGTCCTGGAAACAGAGGAGGACGGCAGAAGAATCAGATATCGACCGGGGAGAGCAGCAAGGACGGGACTGTGGAGTATCGGCGGCTGCCACACAGCGGCAGCGCACGCCGGAGTACAATAAAAGCCCCCTGATATGTTTATCCTGTCTCTCTGCTCCGCGTCCTATTAGAGGGCAGCAGGAGACTCAATTTAGCGAGGGAAATTTAATTTGCCGGCGGAAGGGGGGGGGGCATTCCAGGCCCCACTCCAGCCGCTCTGCCCTGCGCTGCGTCCGGGGACGACTGCCATGGCAGCCGGAGAGGTCCTGGCGGGACCCGGCAGGACCCGGCAGGACCCGGCAGGACCCGGCAGGACCCGGCAGGACCCGGCAGGACCCGGCAGGACCCGGCAGGACCCGGCAGGACCCGGCAGGACCCGGCAGGACCCGGCAGGACCCGGCAGGACCCGGCAGGACCCGGCAGGACCCGGCAGGACCCGGCAGGACCCGGCCGCCCGGCCCGTCTCCGCGCGTCTCGGTATGTCATGTCCGAACGGGCGGGGAGTGAATGTGCGACTGACTGAGCCGAGACACTCCACAATAGAGTCGGCCAAATAAACTGCCGGCCCGCCGCCGGGACCAGAGCCCCAGCCCCACATAGCAGCGGGGGCAGTGGAAGTTTCCCCCTTTCGGACGGCGAGGCTCGCGAGTACGTCAGGAGCAGCCCGGGCCGGGATCGCTTGCAGCGAACGGCCAGACAATAATACTTTGATCATAAGAGGTCGGCCCTCGCCTCGACTCGCGCGCCCCGCTCGGCCCCTGACGGGACGGGAGCTCTCGAGTCGGCACGGGCGGCGTCCGAGAGGCGCGCAACAGCCGGGCAGGTCCGCGGCGGCGGCGGCGTCGGGGCCGCTCCGACTCCGGACGCAGTGCCAAACGTCAGGGCGGAACAGAACGAGATGAAGCAAAGCGGCCCCTCTCTCCCCGCCCGCCCCCCCCCCCCCAACCAACCCTCCCGCTGTGCCGAGGGGGGAGGGGCCCCCCGGCCTGCCATAGAGACGTTCGCCTCTCTTCTCTACTCGGCAGGTGACGAGGCGAGGCGAGGCGAGGCGCTGACAGCGGCCCGCGGCCCGTATCAGAACAAAGCGGCAACATTTCAGCCGGCCGGCCGTCAGCGGGAGGCTGCGGGGCTCACAGATCGCGCCCCGTCCGAGAACTACTCGCACTGCTCGCCTGTCCACTCGACACGGCCGAGTACGGAGTCGGAGTGCGGCCCCGAGTGCGCCGGGAGAACACTTCGGGGCGCGGCCGGAGGAGGAGGAGGAGGAGGAGGAGGAGGAGGAGGAGGAGGAGGAGGAGGAGGAGGAGGAGGAGGAGGAGGAGGAGGAGGAGGAGGAGGAGGAGGAGGAGGAGGAGGAGGAGGAGGAGGAGGAGGAGGAGGAGGAGGAGGAGGAGGAGGAGGAGGAGGAGGAGGAGGAGGAGGAGGAGGAGGAGGAGGAGGAGGAGGAGGAGGAGGAGGAGGAGGAGGAGGAGGAGGAGGAGGAGGAGGAGGAGGAGGAGGAGGAGGAGGAGGAGGAGGAGGAGGAGGAGGAGGAGGAGGAGGAGGAGGAGGAGGAGGAGGAGGAGGAGGAGGAGGAGGAGGAGGAGGAGGAGGAGGAGGAGGAGGGAGGAGGAGGAGGAGGAGGAGGAGGAGGAGGAGGAGGAGGAGGAGGAGGAGGAGGAGGAGGAGGAGGAGGAGGAGGAGGAGGACGAAGAGGAGGAGGAGGAGGAGGAGGAGGAGGAGGAGGAGGAGGAGAAGGGGGAGGAGGAGGAGGAGGAGGAGGAGGAGGAGGAGGAGGAGGAGGATGAGGAGGTGGAGGAGGAGGAGGAGGAGGGCGGTGGTGATCCATTGGCAGCACTCCCGGCGCGGCGCCTGCTGTCCGCTGCCCCCGGTGGGTAGGCACACTCGACTACCGGCCGCACTCGTGCCTTGCGGGCCGGCCTACGCCGCGGGCGCCAGCCTAGGAAGCGGTTAGTCCCTTATTTCGAGCCCGGGCACGGCGGGCCCACCGGGATTGCTTGCCGCCGCCGCGCGTTCTCGATTTCGCTGGTTTCTCCCCTTCTAATCCGCTCGCACCGCCGCGCTGCGCGCGAGTTTTACGGACTTACTTATCGTCCGCGGAGGCCGGCGGGTCGGCGCGCGGCCGCGGCTATTTTCGTTTCATTGCATATTGCATGTAGACGTGCGGGTTTGGGTTATTATTTTCACGCGGACTCTGACGACCACGGCCGCACCGCAGCGCGGCCTGCGGGCCCAGCTTGCCCAGCAGACCCTTTCTCTGCCCGGCGGCTCGCGGCCTCTGCCTGACCTTAGGCGGGGCTCGGCGGTGCCGGCCGGAAGTCCGCGTCCGGGAAGGCGGCGGCGGTGGAAAGTGCCCGACTGGCCCTACCCCGCGCCGCGCGGCGCCGTGCCGCGCCAGGCGCCGCCGGTCCTCCGGGACAGTGAAACTCGAACGCACCCCCGGGGCCGTGGGCCGTGAGCCGTGAGCCGAGAGCCGAGCCCCAACGGCCGGAATGACAGATGTCAAGGCCGGGCAATTTTGCCCAGATATCAGGGTCGGGGCCGGCGTGGGCGGGCGGAGCGGCGTAGCGACGGAGCAGGGAACGAAAAGGGGGGATGAGAATGTCTTGATGCCGATTCGCGGGGTAGCGTTTCAGTCCATTTTATGCGCCGCACCGCGCCGCCGCGCCGCCGCGCTGGCTGCCGCGGCGAGCGAGTCAAGATGGATTGCCGATAATGCGAGGCCCGGGGCTCCGGGGTCCCGGAGCAAGTCATCACAAAACATTTCGTGTGAGAGTGGGGTGGGGGGTGGGGGGGGGGGCGTGTTGTGCTGGCGCTGCCTACGCTGCCCGCCCGCGGGGGCTTTCGCATTAGCGGCAACACGAGCGGCGGGGTCAGGGGCGGGGCGGGGCGGGGCGGCGGTGCAGGGCAGGCAGGTGCGAGGTGTACACGGGCGGCGTGAGCGATCCAGGCGGGCCGCCGCCGTGCGACAAGTTCGGGACGACGCCACGGGAGGGTTGCGCCCCGCGCGCTGCTGCGGCGCTGCGTGGTGTACGCCGTTGGTCCGTCGCGGAGGGGGCGGAGGCGCCCGGGGCCGTTGGCCGACGTGGACATGGACTACGTGTTCGCCGTGGGCGGCCATACTGCCACGGGCAGCAGAGGCGGCGGCGGCGAGGCGCCCGCAGGGCACCGATATGTACCGAAAGTTTGCGGGCACTTTACCAGGCTGAGGCTCACGATCGGGGTGGCCGGCGCCCGGAGCGCGCCGCCGAAGCCCCGCCGACCTACACACCTGCCAGCGCTGGCGCTGGGTCGTGAGGGATCCCGGGGCCGCCACGCGCGCCGACAACTTCCGCCGCCGAAAGGCCAAAGTGCCAAGCATTTTGTGGCCAAAGTGAGACGATAGAGTGCATCAGCGCAACACGTGCGTGCGTGCGCGGGTGGCGGGGCGTGGCGTGGCGGGGCGTGCGTGCGTGGGGAGAGCACACGTGGCAAACTTTTGCTCGGACTTTAGTAACAAAATATATGGCAGTCTATCTATCGATAAGGTCCCCCCCGTGCCGCCACCCCCTCCACCCCGCTCACACGCACGGCGTGCGGGTCGGGCGCGGTGAATATGAGAGGGTGCGGGCCGGGGGCAGCGGCCGAGCCGGTGCAGGGGGGTCGGCCGGGTCGGGTCCGCCCGGTCGGGGTCCCGTCCCTCTGTTTAGGGTTACACTATGTACGGCTTTATTTGAGCCAATGAGACATAAATTGTGACCGGGAGCAGTGAGGCTGCGCAAGGGGTTGGGGAAGGGGTCACCGCCGGTCGAATTTCATCCCAGTCAGCAGCAGCAGCAAGCTATCTAACAGGCTCATTTATGCAAATTAAGATCCAAGCTGCCTGCTCCCCCCCCCCCCCTCTCTCCATTCCCCCGGCCCGTCACCCCCCTTGACCTCCGCTGTGCGCTTCCTTTCCGAGTCCGACCCGACCGGGGTGTCCGGAGGGGAAGGACAAGGCATTTAAGTGAGATTATTTGTGGAAGTTCTCGAGGAGAGGAAAACACGTTGTAAACGTAACCTGCGGAGGAGAGTTTACTGCATTCATTTGCTCGCCATTAACTATCCACCTCTCTCTCTCTCTCTCTCTCTCTCTCTCTCTCTCTCTCTCTCGCCGAGTGTGCTCTTCTCGCTCCGCCCCCGCTCCCCTCTCTCTTTTGGTTCCTCCTTTCCCCTTCCCCCTCTTAACGGCTCAATACCACCGCGGCCGCAACCGGCAAGAAAATTCTGCATTTTGCCTCCTTTTGCCGTGTCTTTAAATAGATCCCCGAGCCTCAGAGGCGCCGGCGCCCCCTCCGGCGCCCCCCCCCCCCCCCCCGGCCTCCCAGCCGCCGCCAGGCTGGAAGCGAAGGGTTGGCCGGCCGGCCGGGAGGGGTTACGTTACGTTACGCCCTGGCCACGCGGCCGGAAAATGAGAAAAAGTCTGAGGCAAGGGCGCTATGCCAACGGGACGGGGCGGCGCCGAGTCTCCTCTCCCCGCCGCCGCCGCCGTGAAAAATATCCGCTCGTTTTCTGTCACTCTCGCGCTCCCCCCGCCCGGCGGCCTTTTCTCTCTGTCGAAGGCGGTGAATAAGTGTAAAGTCTGCGACTGCGAGGCGCGCGGCGCCGGCCCGGCCAGGGCCGCCGTCGCCTAGGAGAGTACTATATAGAAACGTTTGGGGCGCAGGGAGGGAAGATGGTTGATTTTTCTTGTGCGCGCACCTGACGCAGTCGGGGACGGCGGGGGCGGGCAGAGGGGGAGGGGAGAGGGGGCGTTCCTGCTACGTCAGGCGACTCCACATGTGTGTACACACCGGTTAGCGCACGGCTCCGGGAGCGTGCCCTGCCGTGCCCTGCCGTGCCCTGCCGTGCCCTGCCGTGCCCTGCCGCGTGCCGCGTGCCGCGACCCCCGGCCGCGGCGGCCTCCACGAACTCGCTGTCGTTATTTTCACCCCCACTTCACGGATCCGTCCCAAAAGCGATTCCATGCGGTGCCGTGTACGGTAACACAGGGCCCGGGCCGGCGGCCCGGTGCGGTGCCTCTCCTCTCTCTTCCTCTTGAAGTGCCGCTGGTTGAGCTGACGGCGCGCTGCCGGGCCGGGCAGACCGGTGTGTGTGTGTGTGTGTGTGTGTGTGTGTGTGTGTGTGTGCGTGTGTGTGTGTGTGGAGGGAAGCCAGGTGAGCGCGATTCTCTGAAATTTCCACCCTACACTCGGTTCACCTCTCTGTCTCTGTCTCCCTCCCCCCCCCCCTCTCTCTCTCTCTCTCTCTCTCTCTCTCTCTCTCTCTCTCTCTCTCTCCATCCCTCCCACTCGGTCTACCTGTCTCTCTCGCCTGCCCTTCCGGTCGCAAAGGGCTTTTCTAGTCCGGTGGATGGCGGACGCCGGCCGTGCCGTGCCGGCCGTGCCCGCCCACGGGCCGCGGATCACTCAGGCAGGGGCGTGTTGGGTGCTCCGCTCAGCGCGGGGGCGGCGGGGGCGGCGGGGGCGGCGGGGGCGGCGGGGGCGGCGGGGGCGGGGGGCGGCGGGGGCGGCGGGGGGGCGGGGGCGGCGGGGGCGCTGCAGCGGGGTGCCGCAGGGCCGCAGGGTGTTCAGCCCTCGCTCACTCCCCCCATGCATCTTCCTCAGGGCGGGCTGGAGTCCGGGGCTGGAGGCCGGGGCTGGAGGCCGGGGCTGGAGGCCGGGGCTGGAGGCCGGGGCTGGAGGCCGGGGCTGGAGGCCGGGGCTGGAGGCCGGGGCTGGAGGCCGGGGCTGGAGGCCGGGGCTGGAGGCCGGGGCTGGAGGCCGGGGCTGGAGGCCGGGCTCCGGGGCTGGAGGCCGGGGCTGGAGGCCGGGGCTGGAGGCCGGGGCTGGAGGCCGGGGCTGGAGGCCGGGGCTGGAGGCCGGGGCTGGAGGCCGGGCTGGAGGCCGGGGCTGCGGCAGGTCGGCGCCGCGCTGACTTGTTATCCAGCCCACCAGTCCCACTCCCGCCCGCCTGGGGTGCAGTGCACACAGTGGCCCCCGGATAGCTTTTCCCCCGCGCCCCGACAGGCCGACGGGTCGCGCCCCCAAGAAAAGCTGTCGGCGCGTTCTACACTTCCACGGAAGCGGCGGCGGCGCGCGAGACTTTTGGGAAAAGTAAAATGAGAAATAATGTCGGGTACGTAAGGTAACTGCAGCCGCGGCCGCGCCCGCGGCGGGGGGCGCCGCTGTTGTTCCATTAGTCGGAATTAATATTGCCGTGTCCCGAATGGGAATTTTCTGACCTGGTATTTTTTTTAAGCCCCACTTTAATCTTTTTACTGCATGTCGGCCGACACGACCCGCACTACATGCAAAGCTTCCCTCGTTTTTTCCCTGCTTTATTTCTTCCCCGAGGTGAACAAACTGCACCACGCCCCTCCCGCGCGCGCGAGGACCTTGGAATAGGAACACGATGGAAGTGGAGCCGACGCAGCCGAGGCCTCGGCGAGAGAGAGGAGAGAGAGAGAGAGAGAGAGAGAGAGAGAGAGAGAGAGAGAGGAGGGGGGAGGGGGAGGGGGTGCTATCGCATTGCCTACCTCAACGGCGCAGCCGGGCCGAAGCTTATTGTGAAATTTATGCACCCCCCGAGCCTAGTCTGTCTCTCTCGCACACATTGCAAGGCGTGGAGCGTGGCGTTATCAGGGGCGAGCAGACGGGTGTACAACAAGCAGCCGAGCGCCACAGAGGCCGCGCCGGGGGCGGCCGGGGGCGGCCCGGGGCGGCCGGGGGCGGCTGCGGGGTCGTGCGTGGGCAGCGGCGGCGGCGGCGCCGTCCGTCCCGCCGCCGCTCCCCGCCCCCGACGGAACACACGGTTCGGTACGGAACAGTCCAGAGGGGGAGAGTTCGCCGGGGCGTTCGCCGTCGACCGCGATCCACCCACAACCAATGGCATTATTTTTGACATTTGCCTCTCTGCTCCCCGCGCGGAGAGGGGGCGGCGGAATCAATGCCGCCATGGTATCAATGTTCCTTTGATAATTATCGTCTTTCCCCCCCGGCGCGTCCACCACAACTGCAACTGATTGGAGGCAGTGGGCCTGGGCGCTGCGGTGCCGCGGCGCTGCGGTCCCCGCCCGCGGCCCTCCTCGGCCCTGCTGCGGGGGCTGACCGCACGCCGAGAGCCCTCTCTGCGTTCGGTGCGGCGCAGGCCGGGGCCCCCCGCGGGTGCAGAGTGCAGCCCCGGCCCTGTCCGTCAGGTCGATACGCGGCAGCGCAGGGGAGGGGCACGCGGCCGGCACGCGCCGCCCACGCGGCCCGCGGCACGGCCCGGCACGGCGCCTGCCGGCCCGCCAGCCTGCTGCCTCTGGCGGACGCTGGCAGCAAGTGCCGAGCCGAGTGGGCTGATTGTGGGCAATAACAGGCCGCGGGCCACGCACTCGATGTGAAGCCGGGCCGGGACGGACCCGGCCGCTCATTCACCCGCAACTTTGGCGGCGAGTCGCAGGCGGAGCGGGGTGCCGGGGGGCGGCGAGTGCAACACTGTGCACTCCTGGCCTGCAAGTGATTGTCCTTGTAATGGCGGGGATCAGCGATGTGGGGGAGAGGAGCCGGCCGGGAGGGGTGGGGCAGCGGGGGTGGGGCAGCGGGGGTGGGGCAGCGGGGGTGGGGCAGCGGGGGTGGGGCAGCGGGGGTGGGCGCGGGTCGCCGATGTGTGTCTTTTGCTCGCGTATTGTGTGGCGTCGCCGCCGCCACTCGAGCCGGTGCACACGATCCTGTTACACACGCACCGTAAACATCGTACATCTCATTTACTCGTTATTTGAAATTGATGTTGAACTGTAATTGCGGTGGGGATAATTTTTTTTTGAACGCACGAAAGTAGCCTTCTTTGTTCTTCTTTGCCGCTACTCGAATAACGATTTTGTTAAGAGAAAACAAGGAGATGCTCGTGTTTAAAAAATATTATCATTTTTGCAGGGAAGACTCGACCTGCTATTGCAGCGAGCGTGCCAGCGCGAAATGGGACCGAATCGAAAAGTGGCTGTAAACTGCGCCACCAGCGGCGCGCAAACCGGTCCGGTTGTCGCTTACAAAAGCCTGCAGCCGGTAGCCGAGCCGCCGGGCCTGCCGAGTCTCACCTCCCCTCTGTGTTCACTGGCTGCGTGTGGCGCCGCTGCGGGACGCCCCCAAATACACTTCTATTTGACGTTCTCTACTTCCAGCCTTTTTATTCTTTCCTTTTTTTGCCTTCCTTTCCGCGCTTCTCCTTCTTTTTTTCATTTTTATTCTCGTTGAAAGAGAGGGGCGCGGGGCGCGGGCAGCGCGATGGTGTGGCCCATCAAAGAGTCCGACTCTACAAGGGCCTTGATTCACAGCGACATCAAAACCGGCCCAGGAGAGGGGCTAGAAGCAGGGAGGGGAGAGGGAGAGGGGGGGGGGGAGGCCGGAATGAAAGCAACATACGAGTCCCTTGTCTATCGCGGATGTGGAAACGGGCACGGCGCGGCAGGCGGTCCGGGGGCCGGCCCTAAGAGCGCCCTGCTTCTGTTTTACATGGAGCGTGCATGGCATCGGGTGCGGCACTGCGGCGAGGAGGGGAGGGGAGGGGGGGGCACCGAGGATCACAATACCGCACAGGGCCTTTCTTTCAGTCTCCCCGTCTGGGGCTCCGAGAGTGCGGAAGGGGGAGGAGGGGGCGGCCCGTGGACATCGACAAAGGCCCCCTTTCACTATTTAAAATGAAAACCGCCACTGACTGCGGCGCGCTGCTCTTGCCGCTGTTGCCGCGGCCTCCTCCCCCACCCCGGCGGAGTGGCCGCCGTGGAGGGTGTTTGGCTGCGGCACAAAGGCGCGGCCCCCGCGGCTCAGTTACAGTGTACTACTTACGGCCCCCGCGGCTCAGCTACAGTTACAGTGTACTACTTACGTGGTCCACGACGGCGACGTCGCAGTCGGGCTGCGCGAGCAGCAGCTTGATGATGTCCAGGTGGCCGTGCTCTGCGGCGCACATTAGCGCCGTGCTGCCGTCCTCGTCCTGGATGTTGACGTCGGCGCCCGCCTCCAGCAGCAGCCGCACCGTGTCCAGGCGGCCGTGCGACACGGCCAGCATCAGCGCCGTCTGCCCGTGCTGCGAAAGAGATGGTGTCTCGATTAGCGGGAACCCGGGGTCCGGCGCGGGGGCTGCGTGCGTCCCGCGGACACGCGCGGCGCGCGGCGGGGGCGTTCCGTGGAAGCAGCGCGCGGGCTCAAAGCGGACGAGACCCGGGGACAGCGACAGCGGCGGCGGCGGCGCCGGGCGCCCGCCGGTCCCGGGATAGACCGTCCCGCGCGACGCGGGTGCGCGCAGCGGCCGTGGCTGCCTACCCGGCAGGCGCGCTGGCGGAGCGGCTGACGACGAACCCTCGTACATTGCGGCTCTCGACGCGAGCCCCCGCGCACGGTATACGTCACAGCGGAGGCGGCTGACTCCGCCGCGCTGCCGGCCGCGGCCCTCCCCTCATATAGCGAAACAGTGCCACGCGTCACCGGCCCCGCCCCGCCCCGCCGAGGACTTGTCACACAAAGTGGTAACGGCGGGCAGGCGGCAGGCCTGCGGGCTGACCAGTCCGCCGGCGCTCGGACCGACCTCGACAGCCCGGCGGCCGCCAGTCACCCCGCGGGACGTGAGGGGCTGCAGCCACCGCGGCGGCCACCATGTCGGTGTTGATGGCCCTGCGAGAGTGGGGCGGGGAATGCCTGGGCAGCGCGCCGCGCCGTGTGCCTGCCAGCGATTTACTCTCCAAACGGACGCGATAGGGGGACTCGAGTGAGCGGCCAGGTGAGGGGTGCTCGCCGTGCTCCGCGCCTCCGTGACCTCGGCGGAGCAGCCCGGCTCAGCGCGGCTCCGCGGCGCTGCAGTGCCAAGCGTCAACGCTTTTATGGACGCGCTCGCGTAAAAGCGGCCGCTGATCCGCGGGCCCCGGCTCCGGCGGCGTGCGGAGGCGGCGCGGCGGGGCGCTCCAGATCTGCGGCACGCCCCCGCTCCCGGGCCCGGGTCGGCACGGGCTCCAGGCGCCGCCCCGCCGCGAGGATAGGGTACTCCGCGGTTCGGTGCCAGATCGAAAATGAGGGGTTTCCTCCAAGTACCCGCCGTATTATTCGGATTTGCATTTTTATCCCGGGTCGCGGTGCGGTGCGGTGCGGTGCGGTTCGGCGTGGTGACGGACCGGCACCCTGGCAGCCGTGACCGAGTGACCGTGGCGGCGGCGGCGGCGGCGGCGGCGGCGGCGGTGACGCGGCGGGAGTCAGTGCACTGCGGCGTGAAGGGCCCCGCCCCGCCCGGCCGAGTGCTCGGCAGTGCTCGGCGTGCAGCGCGCCGCCGCCGCCGCCGCCACCGTGTCGGTGTGACAGCGGCCCGGTGTGGCGGCAGTGACATTGACCTGGACGTCAGGCTGACATGCACGCGGCGCAGTGCGCCCCCCTGAGGCCCCGCGGCCCCGCGGCCCCCAGCAGCGCCGTGCTGGCCGAGTGGTTGCGGTATCGACCGACACGTTGCAGAGTGCGCCGGTAACGTTACCGCCAACGTTCGGCAAACGTGCCGCCCGGGGAACAGAAGGCGGCAAATGGCGATGATAATAACAATAATAACAGCGCGGGGGCCGCCGGACGGCAGCATGCAGTGTGCGCGCCTGCAAAAATAACGCTGAGCGATCGGCGGCGGCCACGGCGGCGGTCTCGGCCACCCCCCCCCCCCCCCTCTCCTCCCGCCTCGCTGTCCGACGGTCACCTGTGCCGGAGTAAGTGTCAGCCCATCGCGGTCCACCGCAAACCTTTCCGCGGGGCAATCCTTTCCCCCCTCTTTCGATTTATGGCGGAAGAGTTTGGAGCGCAGGAGTGGGGGTTCGAGTGGGGGCGGCGGCAGCATGGCGGGGGTCGAGAGCGGCTCGCGGAGAGTCCGGCCGCCTGTAACTCCTGCCCCGCCGGCCCGGCCTGAGAGAAGTCGGGACCGTTGCCCTCCGACGCTCCGAACGCCGTATTTCATCTTCTATTGTACAAGCCATTCCAATTGCACCGAGCGGAGCTATGGCGGAGCAGAGCGCCGGCCAGGGCCCGGGACCGGGGCCGGGGCGGCGGGGCGGCGGGGCGGCCGTGCGGGACCCGAACGCCTTCTGGGTGGCATACCGTCATACCGCGGCCGGGCCCCAGGGGGGGCTCACGGGCCTACGGGGCCTACGGGGGGCCCTGCTGGCCGGGCTGTGGGGCATCGTTCCCACGCCGGGGCCCCACCCTCAGCCACCCCGTCCCTTTCAAGTTGCGGGGGGCACCAATATCCCCCCCGCCCGGCTCATCCCCTCCGCGCCGCCGCCGCGGCCCCCACAACTTGCACTGGGGCGCTGGCGCTGGTGGACAAACACCGCCACAAACTTGAGCTGCCACGACGAGGAGCCGCACCGGCCCGGCCTCGGCGTGTTGTAGGGCAGTGCGGGTCGGGGCGGACCCTGGCGAGCCCTGCGGCCCGGGTCAGGTGCGGAGAGCGGGGCGGAGTGCGGAGCGGAGCCGCGGCCCGTGGGATAGAGCGGTAAACCCCTTGGCAACACACACAGCCCTGCCCCGGCCGCAGCCCGCCGCAGCCCGCCGCAGCCCGCCATCGTGCCATAACTATGCGGGGGAAGCGGCCGGCGGGCAAAGCCGAAGCACGAAGCAACCCCCCTGCCGGTCCAACACGGGGCCGGACGCCGCCGCGCCGCCGCCGCTGTCCCCGCACTCCATCACCTACTTGATGCCGTGAGGACGGGGCGCCGACGCCGGCCGGACTGCTAACTCAAGCGAGTCGGGCCGAGGCCGGACCCGAGGCGGCGGCGGAGGGCCCCGAACACCAGCAGGAGCAGAGTGTTCGACGACGCGGGCCCCGGCGGGTCGGGCCGCCGCCGCCGCTCATCCTGTCCTGTCCGTCAGGATAATAACTTTGGGAGTCGAGTCGCGAGACCAGGAAATATGACAGAGGTCTCTCAAGGCGAGAGGAGCAGTCCGGTACCAGTCCCGGCCCGGCCCGGCCGGACCAGCAGCCTGGCCGCGTCCCGACGAAGGGAAGCTCGCTCACAACTGGACTGCGCGCCGCACCCCGCCCCGCCCCGCCCCGCCCCTCTCTCCTCTCTCTCCCCCTCCGCCGCCCCACTCGTTATAATTTTCGCGACGCAAAACGAGTCTCCCTCCTCTCTGACACTTTATGTGCCCACTTATGCCAGCAGTGAGGCGGCGCCCGTGCAGCCGGAGCCCGAGAGCCCCGGAGCCCCGCAGCCCCGCAGCCCGAGCACGGCCCCCCCGCAACGCCAGCGCAGCGCGCCAGCCACTCCCCGACCCCCGCCCGGCCCGGCGTATGCGGACGAAAATCTACTAGACCGTCCCGTCCGCAGTACAGTACGGCCTGTCGCCCGCGCGCCGCTCATATGCAGGCAGCCGCAGGCAGCACAGGTATGCATGTAAAGTCGGGGAATGGAGAGAGGAGAGCCGAGCTGCCCTGCTGGCAGGCTGGCGGCGGTGCCTGTTCTGTGGCCGGCCCGCCCCGGTCCTCGGCGCAGCGGGCACACCCACGGCCCTAATTAAAGGACGGGCAGGAGATGAAGAAGAAGAAGAAGAAGAAGAGTGCGAGGGCGAATAGGCGACGCACGAGGGGGAGCGTGAGAGGGCGAATAGGCGACAAGAGAAGAAGAGCCGTGCACGAGGAGGTATTTAACGTCGGCTGCTTACCTGCGTGGCGCGGGAGTTAACGTCGGCCAGGTGGAAGAGGCGTCGCACGACGTGGCGGTGCGTCTCGGTGCCGATGTGCGCCAGCGACACGAGCATCACGCTCGTGTAGCCCGCCGTGTTGGTCACGTCCACGCTGCACACCTTCGAGTCCAGCAGCACGGAGACCACGTCGAAGTTGCCGTGCGAGACGGCGTAGTGCATCGCCGTGTTGCCCTGCGGACACATAATGGGCGTTGAGCTGTGTGTGTGTTTTTTTTTTAATTGAAGAAAAAACAAAAAAATTATTCCGCCTCCAAGGTTTAGTGTGTGACGCGTTGGAGTGCTGGTTGAATTTTTACTGCGCCGACACTCGCACTGTATCGGTTAACGAGGGCGACTCAGTGCCGGAAGCGGCGGAATATTTGTTTCCGGGGCCGCGTGGGCGGCGGGCGGACGTGGGCCGCGGGGCGGTGGCCGCGGGACGGTGGCCGCGGCCGCCGTGGCGCCTGCCAACGAGTGGGTAGGCCGCCAGGCGTGCGTGCGAGTGCGGCGTGTCGGCGCTAACATCGCTGTACACAGCACGCGGCCGCGCGGCGAACATGTCCGTGTAAGTGGAGGTCAGAGGTCGCGGCGGGGATGGGAGTAGGGCCGGGCCGGGGGGAAGGGGGGAGGGTGACTAAGCCCCCCCCCCCTCCGCAGCCACAGACACGCACCGCCCCGCCGCACCAACAGAGCAGCACCAGCAGCAGCAGTCCCACAGAAATGAATTTCCACGGCCGGCGAGATAATATGGAGGAGATCCATTCCTTATGGCGTCCGACTACAACAACACCGACACGGCGCGATGTGTCTCTACAGACCACGCCCCGCCCAGCCTCCGCCTGCCCCGTGAACTTCCCAAAGTGATACAGGGGAGAAACAGGTCGGACTATTTACAGAGCGGGCCTCCAGAACCGCACCCCCCCCCCCCTCCCCTCTTCTCTCCTTCTCTAGAGAAGGGGGGAGATACGTTTGGCATTTTGGGTCCCGCGAGACCCAGTGAAGGATCGTGGCGGCCGGTGACAAGGACCCGCGTATCTCGGCGGGGGGCGGCAGCGGGGGGCGGCAGCGGGGGGCGGCAGCGGGGGGCGGCAGCGGGGGGCGGCAGCGGGGGGCGGCAGCGGGGGGCGGCAGCGGGGGGCGGCAGCGGGGGGCGGCAGCGGGGGGCGGCAGCGGGGGGCGGCAGCGGGGCGTGGCGGCGGCGCGCGGTGCCTCGGCCTGGCCGGGCCTGACGCGCGCCGCCCGCGCCTCGGCACCGTATTAGCCGGAATGGATCAGGGTGCGCTGCGGGGCGGGCAGGTGTGCGGGTCCGCGGGGGGGTCCGCGGGGGGTCCGCGGGGGAGCCGCGGGGTGCCAGCGCCTATAGACTGGACGCGACGAGACGAGGCGCGGCAGGGCGGGCCGGACCGCAGACACGCAACACGCAACACGCCATGACACACGCAAACACATCCGGCCTGGCCTGACCTAGGGCCCCGAGCGGCGCCGCGGTCAGTGGGCCGCAGCAGCGGGGCGGCGCCGGAGGCTGATCGTCAGCGGTCAGTGCGGTCAGCGGTCAGCGGTCAGTGTGGTCAGCGGTCAGCGGTCAGTGTGGTCAGCGGTCAGCGGTCAGTGTGGTCAGCGGTCAGCGGTCAGTGCGGTCAGCGGTCAGTGTGGTCAGCGGTCAGCGGTCAGTGTGGTCAGCGGTCAGCGGTCAGTGTGGTCAGCGGTCAGCGGTCAGTGTGGTCAGCGGTCAGCGGTCAGTGTGGTCAGCGGTCAGCGGTCAGTGTGGTCAGCGGTCAGCGGTCAGTGTGGTCAGCGGTCAGCGGTCAGTGTGGTCAGCGGTCAGCGGTCAGTGTGGTCAGCGGTCAGTGTGGTCCGGCGGTCACCTAGGGCCCGGTCAGCGTCAGCGGTCAGCAGTGTGGTCAGCGGTCAGTGTGGCGGTCAGCGGTCAGTGTGGTCAGCGGTCAGCGGTCAGTGTGGTCAGCGGTCAGCGGTCAGTGTGGTCAGCGGTCAGCGGTCAGTGTGGTCAGCGGTCAGCGGTCAGTGTGGTCAGCGGTCAGCGGTCAGTGTGGTCAGCGGTCAGCGGTCAGTGTGGTCAGCGGTCAGCGGTCAGTGTGGTCAGCGGTCAGCGGTCAGTGTGGTCAGCGGTCAGCGGTCAGTGTGGTCAGCGGTCAGCGGTCAGTGTGGTCAGCGGTCAGCGGTCAGTCAGCGGTCAGCGGTCAGCGGTCAGCGGTCAGTGTGGTCAGCGGTCAGCGGTCAGTGTGGTCAGCGGTCAGCGGTCAGTGTGGTCAGCGGTCAGCGGTCAGTGCGGTCAGCGGTCAGCGGTCAGTGGTCAGCGGTCAGCGGTCAGTGTGGTCAGCGGTCAGCGGTCAGTGTGGTCAGCGGTCAGCGGTCAGTGTGGTCAGCGGTCAGCGGTCAGTGTGGTCAGCGGTCAGCGGTCAGTGCGGTCAGCGGTCAGTGTGGTCAGCGGTCAGCGGTCAGCGGTCAGCGGTCAGCGGTCAGTGTGGTCAGCGGTCAGCGGTCAGTGGTCAGCGGTCAGCGGTCAGTGTGGTCAGCGGTCAGCGGTCAGCGTGGTCAGCGGTCAGCGCCGCAGCGAATGGGCGCAACGAGGCGGCCGGGTGCAAATCGATGAATGACAGTGAAAAGGGTTTCGGGCGGCCGCCGCCGCGGGGACCGCGGGGGCCGCGGAGGGCGCGCCGAAACAAAGCGGCGGTGCGTGCGCGCGCGTGCGCGGGGGAGGCCGAGAGGCCCTGATTGTGATTGCCGAGGGCGGCTGTGCGGCGACTGCGTGGCCGAGCGACCCCGCCGACCAAAACAGGCGTGTCAAAATAAGCGCGGCACAGGAGAAATGTAAAAAAAAAAAAGAATTTTTCTTGGTAAAAAAGGTAATCAGACATGCTCAGGGTTTTCCCAGCGCATACCGTGACGTGGCGCGTCTCGCGTGGTGCGGTGCGGGCTTTTTAAAATGATGAGCGGCCGGCACGCGGACGGCTCAGTGCCGCGGGGGCGCTCTGGTTGCCTCCGGCGGGCCGCCCCGCCGGTGTCCGGCCAACACGGCGGGAAGTGAGTGTTTAGCCCGGCCGGCCCCGCCGCCCCGCCCCGCCCCGCCACTCGCCGCACGACACGGCGCGCACTCCGATCGGACTCGTGGCCGACGCCCATTTACAAATTGAAGCGAAATCGATGCGTACGACACGAACACGAGCGTCCCCCGGCCGGAACGTTAAGCGCCTCTATCGATTCTGGGTGGAAACCGGACCGGAGACGTCCGTCGTGCTGCCAGAGCGATTCCGTCGCGCGAGCGCGGGGCGGGGCGGGGCGGGGCGGGGCGGGGCGGGGCGGGGCGGGGCGGGGCGGGGCGGGGCGGGGCGGGGCGGGGCGGGGCGGGGCAGGGCGCGGCTCCCGTTCAGAAGCTCGCCTCGTTTTTTCCTCTTCCTCCATCTCTCTCTCTTTTTCCTTTTGATTTCTTTCGATCGAACCGCGACGCTCCCCGCACGTCCGGCAATTTAAGATAGATTGCCAAGTCATCAGTAACCGCGCGGGAAGTGGCGTGTCACGGGGCGCCGCGCCGCGCCGGGGCTTCACACTTCACACGCGTGGCGAACGCTGACTGGGGCGGCGCGCGGCCCTACGGCCCCCCGACGGCCCCTCGACGGCTCGTCCACGGTACTCACGCTGTTGTCCGTCATGTTGATGACGTACTCCAGCAGCGGCGTCGATTTGTACTCAAAGTAGTCCAGGTAGTCTTCCACCTCGAGCGGGTCGGCCGATTTGGTGCTCGATACCTGCGGACACCACAAGCACACACACACACACACACACATTAACGTGACGTGACGCACAATTACAAGCCACCAAACGTCCTTCCTCGCCAGCAGCCGCGGCACGCAGCAGTGGCGGTGGCGGCGGCGAGCGCCTGCGTCCGCCGGGGTAGGCCGGCCGCACGACACGCGGCCTCCCCGCCCGGCGCCCCCCGCCTCGGGAGGAGAGCGGGCTCTCGCTTTCAGCAAAAGCATATTCGCGCTCTGAAAATGAATCGCCCTCAATTTCCTGCTCGGCGCTGCTCCCCGCGTCATGTCTGGCGCCGCCGCGTGTATTACAAGCAGCAGCAGGCAGCAAGTCGAGGAGCGGGGAAGGGGGCGCCCGGCGGCTCCCGCGGCCCCCGGCGGCCCGGCGAGGCGCCGAGCTGACAAATCCGCGAGGCGCGCCGTTGTGACAGATGCAGTGCAGTCTTCATCTTCTTTGCAAAAGCGATTCGCATCGAGTGCGGAAATGGTACAAGCAGACGGGCAAGCGGGAGGGGAGGGGGCGGTTAGTCCACTTGCGAGCGCGGAGAGAGAGAGAGAGAGAGAGAGAGAGAGAGAGAGAGAGAGAGAGAGAGAGAGAGAGAGAGAGAGAAGGGGGTGGGGAGGGGGAATAAGGCAGTGCCGCCGCTGCGAGATAGAAATGATGCTAAATGGGGAGAAACATGACAGATGGTGGACTTCCGGGGCACGAGTCCCCCGTCCCCGCTGGCGCCGCTCCGCTCCGCGCCGATGCCGGCTTCGGGCTCGGCGGCGGGGCGCTACAGTGCAAAACTCGAGTTGAACAGGCCGGCCCGTCCGGCGGGCCCCGCGCGGCGCGGCGCCTCGGCTTGGCTGGCACGGGGCGGGCAGGGCGCGCCCGCGGCAGGCCCAATCCGAATAAGCGTGAGTGAGGACGCGTGTCGTCACGCTGTCTCTGTCCCACTTACGGCGGGCGGCCGTTCAGGGGTGCGGGAGGGACAGAGAGAAGAAACGACCGCCCTCCTGCTCCGGAATCAGCCTTTCGCAGAGGCCAGGCAGTGACAGCCCGGGCCCCGCGAGCAACAGTTCACGGCGCGGGGCGGCGGCGGGGCCCGGTCCGCGTATTACCACGTAGAGCTGCCCCCCACCCCCCACACCCGCCCGTCGGTCTGTCATTGCCGTATTTATTGCCACGAAACGCGGTTCCGTTCGGTTTGCCGCGCTGTTCCGTGTGCCCCGATGGCGAGGGCCGATGGAGTCCCGAACGCTTGTCGCGAATCGAAAGCCCCCCTCCCCCCTCCTCCCACCATGCTGCCCGACCTCTTACCCAAGCAGCACGCTACTGTGCGTGACGTAGTCTTCTGCGGCCCGGGCGGGGGTGTCTCCGAGGAGCGCGCTGCAGCCGCGCGGCCTGCCCCCCGCGGCCTCCCCGCGGCCTGCCTCCCCACGGCCTGCCCCCGCGGCCCCGCTCGGACGCAGCCCCACGGCCCGCCACCGCCCATTAGTCGGCGGGGGTTCACTTTAAAAACTAACTCGGACGCCTGGGCCTGAGCGGGCGCTGCAGTCCATGTCGCTCAGGTGGCAAGTATTTCCCGCGTGCCGCGCCGTGGGGGAGGAGGGGGGGGGGGGGCAACAGGGAGAGAGAGAGAAGAAAAGGAAAAGCTGGGTCAGAAGAAGAGGAGAGAGAGAGAGAGAGAGAGAGAGAGAGAGAGAGAGAGACGGGTGCGCAATTTATTGCACCATTAGCATCATTACCCGGAAACATTTTAACAGTATTTCCCCGCTGGTAATTTTCATTCCGGGAAGAAAACGAGCGCGGGCGCGCGCCGCGCCCCATGCAGGCGTTTGTTGGTTATTAGGTGCCAGGAATAAGAAGAGAGGAGGAAGAGTAAGAAGAAGAAGATGAAGAAGAAGAAAAAAGGGTTATCGAACGTTGTCGGCGCCGAGGAGAGAAAGAGCGAAAGAGGGAGAATTAATGAACGCTGTTCTCGTGGTTGGCAACACTGACAGGTGGGCGTGCCGCGTGCCGTGCGGAGCGGTCCGCATACCCACGCGAATCCCCCCCCCCCCCCTCCCTCTCCCCCCTTCATTCTGCTCATTTTCCCTTGCCATCCCCTTCCGCCTTTTCCGTCCTGAAAAGTTTGTCAAAGTTAATTATTCACAGAGCGGACCGGACCACCGCCGGTGTCGGGTTGGGTTGGGTCAGCAGTCCGGCAGCCCCCGGCCCCCGGCCCCCGGCCCCCGGCCCCCGGCCCGCCGCTCGGTCCCGGTGCACCTGTCCTGTTACCTTGAACCACTCCAGCTGCACGATGCTGAAGGCGTTGCGCAGCTCCTGGGGCACGCTGCCCGCGCGGCCCGACGGCGGCGGCTGCGGCTGCCGCATCTGCAGGTGGTCGTCGAGCACCTTGAGCGCGGCGCGCATCTCCTTGGAGGGCTCGGACCTGCAACAGGCAGAGGGGAGCGTTGACGATGCGGCTGCGCCCGCCGGCACACCGGAAGGAGGCGGGTCCGGCGGGGGCGGCGGGGGCGGCGGAGGCGGCGGGGGCGGCGGGGGCGGCGGGGGCGGCGGGGGCGGCGGGGGCGGCCGGATCACATATCTCCGGGATGACGTTGATCATGGCCGGCCGGCTGCGCGCGGCGCCCCCGTCGTCGCCAGCTCCATCATCCAGCCGACGTCACCGAGGGCCGGGCGCCACAGAAGCCAGCCCCGCCGCCGGGCCGCCGGCCTCCAGGGCCTCCCCGGGGCCGCTCGCCCACCGCCCCCCCCCCTCCTCCACCGCCCCCATCAGGCGCCAGTGGTGGGTGCGCGCCTGCCCCTGTGTGTGTAAGTGTGAGTGTGTGTGTGTAAGTGTGAGGGCCACTCACTCCCCAACGTCCGCGCTCTAGAGGGTGAGTGCCGCCACGCCCTCTAGAACACTGGGCGCCGCACAGTAAAGCGGACGGGGCCGGATTCGCTGCGTCTTCGCGTCACGGCCAGACCGGACCACCTCGCCAGGCTGTGTTTCTTTTTAATTTTTTTTTTTGGTGGGGATCCGGGTTTGAACACCGTCCCCCCGAGGGGGAGATTTTCGAGATTCGCCGCCTGCAAGCAGGTGGTGTGGTGTCCCTGTGCAGTGCGGGCGGAGTGCGGCCCGGGCCCCCGGCGGCGTATACCGCATCGCACTTTAGGGCTGCTGCCGCTACCTTGACGGGGGCCGTGTGGAGGGGGGAACCTAATTACTGAGGCCGGGGAGGGTGTGGGGGGGGGCGAGGGGGCGAGGGGCTTAATTTCATGCAACGTGCCCGGCTTGTCTGTCCTGCTGCGGGGGAGGGGGCGAGGGGGCGCGGGGGAGGCAAAGAACGCAAGAATGTCCAACACCTGGGGAGCTCTTGCCGCGGGACGGCCCGGGCCCGGGACGGATGGCCGGGGACAGGGGCTGCTCACAACGGCCAGGCAACTGTCCGCACGCGGCCCATAATTGCCGAAATTCTACTTCTTCTTCTTCTTCTTTTTCGCCCTCCCCTTGGAAAGTTGCCACCGAAAAATAATTATTCAATTCGCGGGGGGAAAGTGTCAGGTGTCGGGGGGAGGCGCGGCGCGGAAGTGATATGACATGACGGCGTAGTCGCGGCCCTGCTCGCGGGGGGTCCTCGTGCCGCCTCGGAACGCTGCTCACTTTATCCTGTTCTCGCTGCGGATGGGCGCCAAGTGCTGGTCCTTCTCCTCGTCGTCGTCCTCCTCCCGCTCCTCCTCCTCGCCGTCGCTGTGGGTCTCGGGGACGCGGCCCGCCTCCGGCGTCCTGGCCGCCTCCGGCGTCCTGGCCGCCGTCCTGGCCGCCGCCCTCTCGACGACGGCCTCCGGCGCCTGCCTGCTGCCGGCCTGCTGGCCGCGGCTCCGCGGCTCGTCCGGCCGCGCGTTCTCCTCGTCCTCGGACTCGAGCGCCTCCCGCGCCAGGCCGGACTGCCGCCTCGCAGCACTCGATAATTTCCTGCCGAACATAAAATACAGGGAATAATGCGGGGAAGATTAGCTTGAATTATTTCACCCCCCCCCCCTCCCGCCCCTTCCCCTCCGCGCTCAGCGCCGCGCTCCGGGCCAAGGACAGCCAGGGGCAGCCGGGCCGGCCTGACGCCTCGACACGTTTTCCACTAAAACAATATATTTACAGGTGGGCGTGCCATCGCCCGGAGTGCTTCGGCGACGCAGCGCTCCGCGGGGCCGTCAGCGTCAGGCCGTCAGCCCGGGGAGCTGCCGCCGCCCCGCCGCCCCGCCGCCCCGCCGCCCCGCCGCCCCGCCGCCCCGCCGCCCCGCAGCCCCGCCGCCCCGCCGCCCCGCCGCCCCGCTATACGGGCGGCCGGACGGCACTTTTACGATTTCACTGCAGATGTCATGAACGCTTCGCACCCAGCGCGGCCCTTGGGCCGGCCCATTCCCGGCAGTAAAAGCAAGTAAGAGATACAGCCCGGCCCGCCTTCTGAGGCGATGGGGAGGCGCGGCCGGGAGCTTCAAGGGGTTGCTTGCCAAACATAAGGACAGGACAGGACGGGGCGTGGCGGGGCGGGCGGGGCGTGGCGGGGCGTGGCGGGGCGGGCGGGGCGTGGCGGGGCGGGCGGGGCGGGCGGGGCGGGCGGGACCACCCTCTTCCAAGGGGCTGCCGCTGGTCAGGCCCAACGGTCCGGTCCGCTCCGGGGTCCGGTCGTGCCGGGCTGGTGGCTGCCCTGTCACGTGATCGCCGGGCAGAGGACTTGAAGCTACGTGGCTGTGGCATGGCGCCCCCTCTTCTCTCTCTCTCTCTCTCTCTCTCTCTCTCTCTCTCTCTCTGTCTCTCCCTCTCCCCCCCCCCTCTCTCTCTCTGTCTCTCTCTCCTCTCTTTTTTTTTCGGCACGTGGAAATATGAGGCACTTCCCCCAGTCGCGCGCCTCGCACGCGCCGTCCTGCCGGGGCGGCCCCCTCCGCCGTGCCGTGCCGTGCCGGGCTGCGCCGCGCCAACGACCGGAAGCATGATTTTCCTCCCTCCTTCCCACTTCTTTTTCGCCTCGCTCCGGCGGCCGCCCGGCACTGCCCGGCCCGGACTCCCGGACTGGCCGACGCGGCCGGACAGGACAGGGGGCCTAAATGGCCGGACCACACGGTGGGCAGCGCGCGCGCGCGCGTCAAACACGGACTCCCCTCCTCTCCTCTCCTCCCGAGCTTCCCTTCCCTTCCCGGCCCTTCTCCGTCTCCCTTGGCGTCAAAACAATGGCGCCAGCGCGCGCCGATACTCCCAGCGCTCCCTCGAGGCCGGGAGTAGCGGCGCCCATCGACCGGCCCAAGCAAGCCGGTCCCGGGCCTCGGCAGGCGGCAGGCGGTGGCGGGCAGGCGCCCGCGGAGACACGACACGACACGACATGTGGCTCGTAATGACCCGGCCCGGGAGTGTAAATCAAAAGGCTCGCCGCGATCCGGTCGACGTCGACGCCGCCCCGACGTTCGCGAGCACTCTTTAATTTGAGTGGTACACGCAAACACGTGTACTGTATGCCCGGCCCCGCCACACCCGGCCCTGCTGCCCCCGTGCCCCCCCGTGCTGGGAGTCACTGCGGCGGCCCGATGTGGGGGACCTGATGACGACTGAGAGAGAGAGAAGAGAGAGAGAGAGAGAGAGAGAGAGAGAGAGAGAGAGAGAGAGAGAGAGAACGAGGACCGGACCGCACATCACCGGGGCGGCCGAGTCCGGGCAGATGAGAAGAGTTCCGATCCCGAACCGAAGCCTTGCGGCGTGGCCCGCGGCACGGCCCGTGACCCGTTTTGTTTTCGTGTGTACCGCCAATGCCCGGCCCGCCCTGCCCGCCCGCCTGTCGCTCCCCCGTTCATTTCTTCCCTCCCTCCGGTCCCAATCGCCCCCGCCCGCTCCCTCTGCACTGCCTGCCGGCGCCCGACCCGACCCCGTGCCTGGCGAAGGCAGCCTCCTATAACTCAGCCCCGGTGATGAGCGGTGCCAGTGGCCGGCGCTGGTGGGCGCCGCGCGGGGTAGGCCGGCCCGCCACGCGCAGACGCCGCCGGGTTGCCTACTCAGCCTGCCACGCTCGGATCGGGCAGCGCCGGCGGGGCCGGCGGCACGGCGCTGTAGTCGCTATTCACGCGGTACAAAAGGGGGCGTAAAGGGGGTGGGCATTCATCACCCGGCCGACGGAAATCCGGGCCGCCGGCTCCGGCCCTCCGGCCCAGGACTTACCGGCTGTCCGCGTCCGCCGCTCTCCTCGGCGGCGGGGACTTGTTGGTGATGTCGACGACGGGCGCCGGCTCCTTGGTGTACGTGTCCTGCCGCTTCAACTGCCTGCGGGGCGGCGGCCCCGGCGAGGTCTGCGGCGTGGTGGGCCCGCGGGATGCGGGAGGGCTGCGAGGCGTGCGGGGCCGACGGCAGGCTGCAGGACACCCCCGCGTCCACGAGCTGCCTCCGCGCCGTCGCGGTGCCGGCGTCCCTGCGGCCGACGGCCTCGGTGTTGGTGGCGCGGCCCACCGTGGCCGTCCGTGCCGGGGCGTCCGTGTTGGTGGACTTGGCGGTGGTGGTGGCGCGCGCGTCCGTGTTGGTGGCCCTCGAGCTGGTGGGCGTCCGCACGTCGGCGAGGACCGCCCTGGACACGGTGGTGGGCTTGACGGGGGCGGGGACGACGTCGGTGTTGACGGCCCGGTGAATGGCGGCCGGCACGACGGGCGGGTCCGTGTTGACGCCGCGGTTCACCGAGAACGGGTTGATCCTCTCCCCGGCCGTGCCGCACCCCACGGTCCGGGTCTGCGGCCTGGCGGGGGGCGGCGCGGGGTCCGGCGGGGGCGGCGCGGCGGGGGCCGCCTCGGCGAGGGCCCCCAGCGCGCTCAGGCACACCCGCTTGGCCTCCGCCTCCTCCGGCGGCGCGGACGTCTCCACGCCGACGCTCCTCTTTCGCACGTTGCACTTGGCGCACAGCACGTCGTCCACCGTGCAGTCCGCGGAGGCCGCGTCCCTCGTCTTGGGCGCGCACGACACGCCCACGTCCGCCGTGGCGGGCCGCGCCGTCACGCCCGCGTGCGTGCGCTGCACGACCGCCGGCTGCGCCTGCACGCCCGCGTCGCGCGTCGCCGGCCTCTCCGCCGGCGGCGGCGGCGACGGCTCGCGGTCCGTCTGGCAGCCCCTGGTGGACAGGGCGCCGGGGGTGGTCTGCACGCCGCGGGCAGAGGTCCTCGGCGGCACCTCCGGGATGTCCTCCGTCCACATGGTGCTGATGGACAGCCGCGGCGGCGGCGCGGCGGGCGCCGGGGCCGGCGCCTCGGTGCCGACGGCCACGGTCCGCTGTCGGCCCTGCGGCGGCATCAGCCCCACGTCCCGGGTGAGCACGGTGCAGCCGACGCCGACGTCCCGCGTCAGCACGCTGCGCCGCCGGGGGCCCCCCGCCGCCGCCGTCCCGTTGGTGCCGTTGAGGCCGTCGAGGCTGGTGGGCCGCGGCGCCGGCGCCGACCGCACCGGCTCCTCGATCTTAAGCACGTCCAGCGGCGCGATACCTGCGGCATGAGAAGGAGTTGAAGCCCCAGGCGGCCTCCTCGGCGGCCTCCTCGGCGGCCTCCTCGGCGGCCTCCTCGGCGGCCTCCTCGGCGGCCTCCTCGGCCCGGCCGGCCCGGACACTCACCGTTCTGCTTGACGCCGTGCGCAGCCGGCCTGCTGCCGCACGTCTTGATGTGCAGCAGCATCTTGCGCTTCTCCTCCTGCAGCACGGACAGCTGCACCTGCAGCACCGGGATCATCTTGACCTCCTCCTCCAGCTCCCGCATGCGCTCCAGGCTGCGCGCCATCTGCTGCCGGATGTTCTGAAACACGGCCAGGGAACACACACACACACACACGGCGCGTTCATTCTCAGGTACAAACACCGCACTCGATCGATGGTGGGGATGGGCCGTCCGCCCATCACAGTCTGTTTGCGGATGGTCTTTTGGGTCTTTTGTGGAGCGCCGGACCCTCGCCGTCCCCCCCTATCCTTGGCAGGTCGCAGGGCGGGCACTTCAGACGCAGGCTCTCTGTCTCTCTCTCCCTCCTCCCTCCATCTCTCTCTGTCTCCCCCCCCCCCCCCCCCTCTCTCTCTCTCTCTCTCTCTCTCTCTCTCGCCCTAGCTCTCGTGTTCGCGGTTCTGCCGCTAACGCCCTGCGGGCGGCACTTATGAGCGCGTCTGCTTTGTTCGATCGGCCCCGACGACGAGACGGCGCGGCGCGGTGCGGCGCGACTCTGCCAGTTCCGACGCCAAGTTGGAGAGCAGCACAAGGCACAAGGGGGAAGGATCCGCATTGTAATGGCGCGGGAGGGGAGGAGGGAGCACTGGAGGGGGCGGGAGGGGAGGAGGGAACACTGGAGGGGGCGGGAGGGGAGGAGGGATAACTGGATGAAACCGCGGAGACGGCACCATCGGAGGGGGCGGGGGAGGAGCGGGGAGTCTCAAATAATTGTGATGAAACCCGATGACCTCGCGTGGCGTTGGCGCTCGCGGGGGCGGGCCGGGGGCTGGCCGGGGGCTGGCCGGGGGCTGGCCGGGGCGCGCGCGGCCGCAGAAACCGTTGATATGGCACACGAACGAGACCGCGCGCGGATTCCGCAGCACGTGTCTATTCCACCCTCCCCCCCCCCCCCCCCCCCACCCCCGGTCCTCACATAACAGCACTCATCAGCAAAGCAAAACAGATTTGGCGGGATAGCCAATATACAGCTTTACCTCGCAATCCGCTTGCTGCTGCTGCTGGCGCTGGCTCCCGCCCTCAGCGCTGTGCTGTGCCGTGGTGGTGGCAGTGCTGCTACATTTGCTAAAAACAAAAATATCCTCCCGCTGCTGCTCGTTCCGCGCCATTCGACTCGATATATACCGTGTAGGTTTTCTCTTCTTTTTTTGGGGTTGTTGCGGTTTCGGTTTTTTTTTCTGCGATACAATTTACTTTTTATTACGGCGATTTTTCTTTTGGCGTGTTCTCGCGCGTGCGCGCTTGCTGTACAGAAGGGAGAAAAAACGTTGCGAAATTAGAGTGATGCCCCCCCCCCCACCCTGCCCCTCCCGGTGGCGTTTCTTTCGGGCGCGGAGCCCCGGCGCGCCGCTCGCGCCGCTGGTGGCGACCTCACGGCCCCCGCGGACGTCGCGGACCTCGCCGCGCTGCCGCTGGCACTTGTTGTTGTGCCCCGCGGTGTGGCGTGGCGGGCAGCGGATTAGCGTTTGGCGTACGGCCGATTAATTTGATGTCCGGAAGGGAGAGAAAGGGACGAGGAGGGAGAGGAGGGGAGGAGAGTGGGCATGCCAGGAGTAATGGAAAGGGAGGGGAGAGAGAGAGAGAGAGAGAGAGAGAGAGAGAGAGAGAGAGAGAGAGAGAGAGAGAGAGAGAGAGAGCGGTGCTAACCTAATTATGACGATAGAAAAATCACTGGTCCGGTCTGGCCGTGGCCGTGCCGTGCCGTGGCGGGGGCCGTGTCCGCCTGCCTGCCAGGCCGGCAATCTGGTCGCCCATCCCGCGCCGCCAGCCGCCCCTCCCCGGGCTGTACTGCCGCTGCGGGGCGCTGCGGGGCAGAAGCCAGGCCGGCGCCCACCGCGTCTCTTAGCGTCACCCGCATTCGCCCGCCCCGCCCCTTCTTTATCCCCCGCCAGCCCCGGTGTCGCCAGCGTGGGGGACGGCGCCTGCCGTCTCACTCGGATAGCCAAGCGTCGTGACGCGTAATTTCATTATTTTCGAAGTATTTCATCCTGTAAACTGACTGTAACGATACGGCTTCGGCCTGCCCGGAGGGGTGGGTCGGGGTCGGGGTGGTCGGGGTCGGAGTCGGGTCGGGGTCGCGAGCTGATGAGTCAGAGCCATCCAATCTCGGCGTCTCATCTCTTCTTCAACACCCCCATTTCGACAAAAGAGACTTGCGTCGCGCGTGGTCATAAAACAAAACTCGCGCGTTTTTTTTGTGTGTTTTTTTTTTAAACGGGCACTTGTGATCGAGCGCTTTGGAGTACAGTTTGTCTTATGGTCAGAGCAATGAAAACCTCCCTCTGGTCCGTCCGAGGACGCGTGTCTGTTCTGTACTCACCTGCAGGGCGGGTGCGGCCGGCGACGCGCTGCCCGAGGCGGCCGCCCTCAGCCCGGCGTCCAGGGCCTGCTCCAGCGAGCGCGCGTTGACGGACGCCGCCCTGCCGGCCTCGGCGCTGGAGCTGATGCTGGAGTTGCACACCGAGATCGTCTCTGCAACATGGATTTAGTGCGGCTCGCTAAAGCACTGCCCGGCCCTCCCGGTGATTCATGGCCCCTTCCCTCCGTGGAGGAGGCCGACCTCCCCGACCTCAGCGCCCTCGGCGGCCTCGGCCCTCGCGGCTCCGCGGCCGACCTCTCATACGATTGGGGGCCAACAGCTCCAGGAGGTACTTGGTGTTCCAGGGAGCCGCGCTGCTGCCGCCGCCGCCCGCTCGAGCACGGGGTGCGTCCGGGAGAGCCGCCGCCTCCGCCACCCTCACCGCCCCCGGCCCGAGCCAGGCCTAAGTGCACCGGCCAGTTAAAGTCAGCGCGGATAAGGAAGAACGTTCCGACTCCGAGCCGAGGACGACGGAGCGCCGTCAGGGCGCCACGGCGCCTCTGGTGTTTGAACCCACGGCCACTGTGCGTCTCTCTGCTGGCGGCAGGCGGGGCCACACACGCACGCACACACACACTCACACGCCACTTTGCTCCGCAGACCCATTTACCCTTTGACGACATGGAGCCCGGTGTTGCACTCCCCCCGCCCGCCCCCTCCCCTCCCTCCAGCGGGGTGTGGCGGGGTGTGGCGGGGTGTGGCGGGGTGCTAGTACAAGGGCTACCAACTTGGCAGCAGCACCGGTGCGTCCGTTGCACAGCGCTGACCGCTCGCCCCCCGCACACGCCGCGCTCCCCTTGAGTCAGCCACCCTGCAATCGGGGGCCGGTGATTTCATTGCAGGAGCCTCGCACAGCTCCGGTCGCACCTCGGCTTCGGCGTCAGGCCCGGAGTCTCGGGTCCCCGTCAGGTGTTCCATCACGCAAAAACCCGCCGCCACTTTTGTGTGGTTGTTCGCGTCGCCGTTTGCCATTTGCTGGTCGGCCCTGCCTCTCCTCGCCGGGGCGCGTTGAGTGGCCGCGCGGCAGGCGGTCAGTCGGCCGGGGCTGCGGGGGCTGCGGGGGCTGCGGGGGCCGCGGGGGCCGCGGGGCCGTCCGTCGTAGCCGGGGGGCGCCGTGTTGGCCGCAGGCACAACGGCTTGCCACAACGTCTTAATTAATTAAGACAAACCCGGCAAACTGTTAAGTTGTACTCGGGTAAATGCTCGGCGGCGCCAAGTTAAAATGACTCCCCCTCCCCCACACCCCATTGAACAGCGGAGCTGCTCGGCGGTGCCGCAGAGGCGGCAGCAGCCGTGCCCCGGTCCCGCCACGCCCCGCCACGCCCCGCCACGCCCCGCCACGCCCCGCCACTCCTCTCTTCGTCCGCCCACAGTGGCAAAGCACGGCGCAGCAGCTCCGGCTGTTTAGCGAATTACATTGTACTTACGGTGTGAACTGAGCAAAAGCCGAGCCGTGCGCGGGCGGCTGGTGGCGGCCGGGCCGGGGCCGAGGCCGGAGGGAGGAGAGGGGGAGAGGGGGAGGGAGGGGGGGGGGCAAGAATAAGAAGATTGATGACGGCGGCGAACATGAATGAAACAAGGGGAAAGAAACGGAACGCCGGCGAGGGAGAGAATGCGGGGGGAGAGAGAGAGAGAGAGAGAGAGAGAGAGAGAGAGAGAGAGAGAGAGAGAGAGAGAGAGAGAGAGGGAGACGGCGGCGGCGCCGCCGCGAGCGAGAAGAGCAGCGGAAGAGCAGGAAGGAAAAGAGCAAGCAGAACAGAGGGCGGGAGAGGAGGAGGAGGAGGAGGAGGAGGAGGAGGAGGAGGAGGAGGAGGAGGAGGAGGAGGAGGAGGAGGAGGAGGAGGAGGAGGATGAGCAGGAAGAAGAGACAGTAGTTTTAGGCACGGCCACACGCACGGTGGTGGTCGCGTGGCATGGCATGGCCCTAAGTGCTCAAGTTTTGAGTGATTGTACACCTCAAACGACTTGGCAGTGTTCTTGCGGCGCGAGGACAGGTGCGTCGCTGGGAGGGAAGGAGGGAGGGAGGGAGGGGATGATGTCGGCGGCGGCCTGTCGTTCGCCCGCCCCCGGCCGTTGTACCACCAGAAAAAAAAGACCGTGTGCCATGCCGACGCGGGCACCGAAGCGCACTTACTGAAAGTGACAATCACTAACAATGATCCGACCCGATAAAAGGCCCCGCAATGAACACACGCTGCGGCGGCGTCCGGGGGGAGTAATTTAAAGAATCCACCCGGGCAGTGCCAGTGCCCCCCGGGGAGGGAGGGGGGGGGGGGGGACGAAGCGTGGCCCGGCATGGAATGCCACCAATTTGGGAGAAAATAACGAAAAGAGAAAAATGAATTTGCGCTTGCTGCTCGAGTCCGAACTGGACCGGAATTCGGATGATATGAGGGAGGGGTGGGGGGGTATGAATTCCTGGCGAAACCCTGATGGACCCGACCGCACCCGACAGAGCAGGGAGGGGGGGGGGGGCGGCATTTATGCATGTTGTGTGCACGACAAGCGGACGTGGCGGCGGGGGGCGGGACGGGCGCGTCGACCCCGGCACATCGGCACCATTCCACCTCTGCGAGTGTCAAACCCCTGCCATCGTTTTAAAGTGTGCGGGCCATGTCCTGTCCGTCTGTCTCTCAGTGTGCCTGTATCTTTGTCTCTCTCTCTCTCACGTAACATTCTATCATCAAATCAGGCTTCCCCTCCCCCTTCCTCCTCCTCTTCTCCCTCCTAATGTGCCGCGACCCCGCGACACTGCCTCAGGCCCCATTCGTCTCCCTCACCGTCCCCACGTGATCTGATACCGTTCGAAATAAATAGTGGCCGTGGCCCGCGGGTGCCGCCGCGGGTTCCTCGGTGCCGGGCGTGTCATTACAGCCCTCCCTCCCGTGGCGAGGCCTGATCGATGTGCTCCGAACAGAGGGATCCGCTCCGCTCGCGCCCCGCACCACGGCGGTGTAGTGCGAGTCGGAGCCCCCCCGCGACGACGACCGCGACCTGCCCCGGCCTTCATCCCGCCCGCGTCCGCGGCCATCAACGCCAGCCGCCGCCGCCGCCGCCGCACCAAAACCAGGCGACAGTCGTAATTGCTTTCGCGCCAAAATTCAAACTTGTTTGCGCAGCACTACTGGCGCACTCGCACGAAACCACACCGAGGGACCGTTGCGGGTGTGTGTGCGCACGTGTGTGCACACGCGTGGGAGGGGAGGGGGGCAGGCGGGGGATGACGCACGCGCACACAGCGACACAACTTCAAACAGCCGGGGCAAACTTGAGGCGCGAGCGCGAACAACAGCCCCCGGAACCCGGAACCCGGAGGCTGGGGAGGCGGTGTGGAAACTGAGGGGGTGCGGCGGCGGCGGCGGCGGGGGAAGTGGGGACGTCATCGCCGGCCTCGGCACTGCCTGCGGATGACCGCGCAACCTCGGCGATGAGTGGTCCGAGGCACCCGCCTTCGTGGGGGTCGGGTCAGCCGCCGTGCCGTAGCAAGATCGGGGAGGTGCAGCGCCGACGCCGACGTCGACGACGTGGCCGCGGGGCGCCACTCCCCCGGGCCGCACACCCCGCCACCCCACGCCGCGCCCTGGGATTCCATTACTGTTCCCGCAAGAGTGGCGTCTTATGGGCAATTCCTTTGCGCCGATCACGCGGCCTGGCCGTCGCCACGTCGGGGAGATGGGGAGAGGCGGAGGAGAGAGGGAGAGAGAAGGAGGGAGGGAGGGAGGGAGGGAGGGAGGGAGGGAGGGAGGGAGGGTAAGAGTGAGGGGAGGGAGTGAGTGGGGGCGAACGTTCGAACCGTAATCGGGCTCTGATCTGATGAGGGTGGCGCCGGCCCCCGACCTGTTTACTCCAAATCTGGGGTGATCTCGGGCCTGGCCCGGGGCGGGCCGGGGGCGGACACGGCACTGCACGTCACGGAGGGGGGAAAGTGAGAGTGAGTGAGACAGAGAGAGGAAGGAAGGGGGAGAGAGGGAGAGTTCTCGAGGGGAGATTAGAAGGGTGGCGAAGGGTACCGAATAAGACGTACGGCCGGAGGAGGGCCGAAAGGCCGGAGTGCCGCCACAATGCCAGCTAACTGGCGGGGCCGCCGCCGCTGCCGCTGCCACGGAGTCCGTCAGCATCAGCGTCAGGTCGGGCGGGGGTCGGCGGGAGCAGCGGGAGCCTGGGAGAGCGTCGGCCGGCCCCGATCAGCCCCGCCCCCCTGCTGCCCCTGCCCACCGCGAGCCTCGTTGATTGCGGGATTAGCGCAGCGACATGACAAACAAACCCAAACGAACAGACAGAGTGATTGGGGGAGAGGGAGAGCCCAGCACAGCCCCGCCCCGCCGCTGCAGTCCGGGCCGGAGCCCCGTGAGAGGTAGGCAGCGGCAGCCGTAGCACCTGCACGCGCGGCCGCCGGGACTGCCTACCCAGCACGGGGCTCCGCCGGCAGCAGTCGGCAGCGTCTCCTTCCCTTCTCTCTCTCTCTCTCTCTCTCTCTCTCTCTCTCTCTCTCTCATTGCGGCCTGCGAAGCTCCCGGGGTTGCGCGCCCGGCCCGGGGAGGGGGGGGGGGGAAAGCAGAGGATAGCGCAATCGGAGGGCGGATATAAAACAACCGAAGGACACATAAAATAAGGCAGCCGTGGAGCGGCGGCGGCAGCGAGAGGGTGCCGAGACAAACTGCCTCGCCTCTGGCTGTGTGTGCGTGTGCGATTGAAAACACATCCCGCGGCCGCGGCGGTGGCGGTGGCGTTTCCCTCCTCCTCCTTGGCGCCGAGCCTCGGCCTCGGCTTCGGCGGAGCGGCGATCAATACGGCTGACTCCGGCGATAACTCAATAGGCGGCGGGCCGCACGGCCGGGGCATCGAGTCGCGATGTCTGGCGGGGTCCGCTGGTCCGGTCCGGTGAGTCCGGTCCGGCAGTCCGTCACCCGCGCGGACGCCTGACGCCACCTGCCACGGCGAGGCTGTCGTCCTGCAGGGGGGCCTCCGCTCGTCACCCTTGCCGCCGCCGAGGCGACTCCAGCTGCCGGGCTCCCGGCCACCTCTGCAGCCGTCCAGCCGCTCCAGTGCGGATGAGTGGCGACTTTATGTGCATTCTATGCCGATGAAGGCGTGCAGTGAGCCGGTCGTGGCGGATACTCCGCGCGCGAGAGACTCGGAGCCGAGCGCGCGGGGTATGTCTGCCGCGCCGCCTGCCAGCATGGGCCTCCATGAGCCCCCGAGAGGGCCTCACGCCTCCGCCCCCCCCCCCCCCCCATTCCTCCTTAATCCCGATCGCTGATCCGTGCCAAACGTACCTATCTGATATTTCCGAGGCGGTATCCGCGGCGGGGCCGCCGACACCGAGGCGGCCATCGCCACCGGGGTCGGCGGCGGGGAGGCGGGCGCGGGGGCGGGGCTGGACCTCTCCAGGGTGTCCTCGAAGTCCTTGACGGCGCGCTGCAGGGCGTCGCGCACCAGCATGGAGGCGTGCGGCGGTAGCGACACGGGCGACGGCGGCAGCTGGAACAAACTCGCAGTGTAAGCCAAAGGGAAGGGGAGAACTTATTCCGAACTGAAAAATGTGTTTTAAAATTAAGTTTGATTGTGAATGTTTCCGTCCCGTTCGGGACGAACGAGGAGCTCCCCCGGCAAGACCGCCCCGATTGCTTGTTTTTCGAAAAGCGGAAGAACCTAAATAAAACAGAACGCGGCCAGGGGTCGGGTCGGGCGGCGGAGGGAAGGGGTTCACCGAGCGCCCCCCTCCCCCCGCCTCTTCTCCCCAGCCGTCCCGACCCGTGCTCCTCCAGGCTCGGGTCCGTTCTGTTTCTCCAACATCGCGGGGGCGTTCTCGCCTCTCCGTCGCCGTGCCGCATGCCGCTGCACTGACCTGGGGCAGGGTCTGCTCGATGGTCCAGACCTGCGGCTGCTCCGGGGGCGCCACCAGCCCCAGCAGCACGTCCATGGACTGCCGCTGCCGCCGCCGCTCCCGCCGCCGCGCCTTGGTGGCGGACTGCGACGGCGAGCCGGCGGCCGCCCCCGCCAGGCGCTCGCAGAAGCGGACGAAGTCCAGGTCGATGTGGTAGCCGTAGGGGCAGCAGTCGCACGAGGGCGGCGGCGGCGGCTTCCGCTCGGCCCGCTCGGAGCGCGCCGACCGCGGGAACGTAGCGTGCTTCATGGCCGGCCCGGGAGGAGGTGCCGGGCCGTCGGCGGGGCTGCAGCCGCCGCGGCCGTACAGGTCCTGGGCGCCCCGGCCGTCCCGCGGCCGCAGGAAGGCTGTCTCCATGCTGGAAGGGAAGCAGACGGACAGGACGTTAGCGCAACCGTGACATACACACACATGCACTCACACGCTCACACACACGCAGATGCCTGCCACTCCGCCACCCAAACTGTCGAGGTCGGGACTACTCTGTCCGACGCTGTCTTGCCGCGGCGGCCGCAGTTTCTCTGGATGTTGACACGGAACTACTGAGGCCTGCCTGCCGGGGCTGGAGCGTGGCGTTCCTATGTCGGCTTCCAGGAACGCCCGCCGCGGCCGCTGCCGGGCGGACGTCGCCGCCGCGGCCGCTGCCGACGGTTGATGACGCGCCTCTCGAACATGACACCCGTGCAGTCCTGTGGCCGGCCCGCTGCCCCGCTCTGCACTGCTCTGCACTCGGCGAGTTCGTTCCCCCTGATGCGCCCCCTCGCGGCCCGGCTGAGTGTGTGAAACGAAACCAGAGCATGTGTGGCGTCGACTCGATGCTGAGACTGAGGCGACGCGGCGCGGCGCGGCGCTGCCGGGGCCCCGGGGCTCGGCGGCGGGGAGGGCGGCGGCACCCGGGCGCCGTGTAGGTAGGCCGCTCCGCTGGCCCGCGTGCAGCCGTGCGCGCGGGTGGACTAACCAAGAGTCTGCAGGCGCCGGCCGACAGGCCGGGCGGCGCCAGGCGGGCGCCAGGAGGCGGGCGCCAGCCGCCACAGCCGTCAAAGTGCCGGTGCCTTCAGGTCGGCGACGGCGACGGGGGCGGGAGGCAAGGGGTGGCATGTGACGCGCGACGCGCGGGGACGCGAGAGGTGGCGTGGCGTGGCGCGGCGGCCGCGCCGCACACGGCACAGTGTGCCGTGCCGCCCAGATAGTAGGCGATAAAACAGGGCTGCGCTGGCCGCATAGGTGTGCGGGTGGGCGTGGCCGCGGCCGTCCCCGCGCCCGGGGCGCGGCGTGCTGCGGCCGAAGCTGTGGCAGAATCGGCTCTGATAAGGATGCAGGACGGCCCGCCGTGTGACCGGGTCGGGGCGGGTAGGGGAGGAGGGGCCGATGAATGCGGGACACATTTACTGTTGTCCCCCGAGGCGAGGAGGCTGGGCCAGGCTGCTGTGTCGGTGTCGGTGTCGGCCAACAGGTGTATTTGCGTGGAGCCAATGGGTCCTACTCTCTGCCCCCCCCCCTCTCTCTCTCTCTCTCTCTCTCTCTCTCTCTCTCTCTCTCTCTCTCTCTCTCTCTCTCTTTCTCCCCCCCCCTCTCTCTCTCTCTCTCTTTATCTTTCTCTCTCTCTCTTTATCTCTCTCTCTTTATATATATATCTCTCTCTCTTTCTCCGGGAGACAGCCTCCGCTCCGACGACGCGTAATATGAGGGAGCCCTCCTGCGTGTTTGCGGTTCGAGTACCGGACCGACGGTAGCGCCCAAAAGCCGATTGCAGGTGTTTATTTTTTCGCTGTCGCGCGAAGCGGGCAGAAGACACGGCGAGGCTGGGCGCGCGAGCAAACGTCGACGGCGACGCCCTCCCCTCTCCCTCCGCCTCCCCCACCCGGCCGGCCCCCCGGTAAGGCCACGTGCGCCGAGGAGGCCGCGCGGGCCATTTTAGCAAGCCTTCCCTACTCCCTTATGCCCCCGCGCGAGGGCAGCCCCGCAGCTCGCAGCGCACCGCAGTAGGCCGGGCCCAGCCGGGCCGCGGCGCTCGGCAAATGTCAGAGAGGGCGGTGCGGGCCCCACCCCGCCTGCGACAACCGGGGGCACGTCCACCGCAGCTGGCCGCCCCTGCCGCCAAGCCCTCACGGAGGGTAGGTCCCCGCCCAGGACAGGTACCACAACGTTGCCAAATGGCAGGCGAGCTGCAGCGCTACGGGAGGAGATGTGTGGGCGGAGGTCCGTAGTGGAGGGCATGTCGCGGCGGGCGTCGGCGGCGCATCCTGTCACTGGCATTCCACTCCGCAGTCACGGCCAGTCGGCGCAGGTGCGTCGGGGGGGGGGGGGGGGGGGGAGGCTGCGGGAGCCGCGGCAGCGGCAGCGGCGGCGGCCTTGGTTCTATTCACTTTCTTTGCTGCTTGAGGCGCTTGAGGTTGGCGACCACCTGTTAATGACTCGTCTGCTTCCGATCCGACAGACCCGACCCGACCACCACGATGGTCCTGGCGTTCGTGCCGCCGCTGCCCGCCGCCGTTGGCGTGGCCCTGTGTGTGGGCTGCGGGCTGCGGGCTGCGGGCTGCGAGCTGCGCGCTGTGGGCTCCAGCTGAATGGGTCTGACGGGCCCCGGACCCGGACCTTAAGCTCAGCTGGGGCTGGGCTCGGCCAATGTCCAGACCCAGCGTGCCGCTAGCGTGCCTCTGGCACTGAGCCGCGGGCGCCGTGCCGTGCCGGCCACTGGATCGGTCCGAGGGGTCACTCGCCCATCCTGTGGAGTGAGTCACTTAGCACTGTCACGCGTGTCAAGAGAAACTGCGTCACTGCAACTTTTCGTGGTCTGTCCTTAAAAGCCACTACTTGTGTTATTCAATAATGTTCTCTATTCCGTGCTCGCCGACACCGGTTCGGATCGGATCGGATCGGATCGGATCGGGTCGGCGGCTTCATTCAGCTTGGGCGGCTGCGGCTGCGGCTGCGGCTGCCGCGGCCTGGGCGGGGAACTGGAGAGCGGGCTCGGACGTGGGCGGGACCGGGTCGGGGCGCGGGCGCGGGCGCGGGCCGGGCCGGCCTCTGCTTCCTTTGCTCTGCTCCGCTCTCTCGGTCCGGGTCCACGGGGGGAGCCGAGACTGGCACGTCCTGCATGTCCTGCGTGCGGAGGCAGCGGCAACACGCGGCGTCAGCGTCCTCGTGGGCCAGGCCAGGCCAGGCCATGCTGGCTCCACTGGAGCGAAGGACACCGCCTGCGGAGGGGGCGGGGTGAGGCGAGGCGAGGGCGGGGCGCGGGCGAGGCCAGGATGCGGGCAGGTGTGCGGAGCAGTGCGGGTCGGAGCGCGGCGCGGCGCGGCCGGGCCGGCTGCGTGTTGCCCGCGTGTTGCCGCCGTGCCGTGTGGTGCCGATCTCGGCCCGGCAGGTAGCGCAGTACCAGTAACCAGTACAGCCGGAGGAGCTTAGCCGGAGGCTGGCCGGCTGCTGCGGCGCGACTGGCACGAGGACACGGCCCAGCCGGTGCGCCGCGGCACCGTGCCGCGGCAGGCCACACATGTTGGCTTTGGAGTTGCTGCAGTGCGTCAGCGCGGTGCGGGGGAAGTGCGGACGGCTGCATGGCGGCGGCCCGGTCCGTGGGCGTGAGGACGGGGAAGACGTGGTCGCACCTCTCACCCGCACTTACCTGCAGGAGGAGGCGGGGCCGGAGGGAAGCTGCGCGGCGCGGCGCGGCGGACAGCTGCGGCACGGCCTCGGACCCGCGGCGTGGTGCACGTCGTTCGGTTCGGATCGGTTCGGCGCGGTACGGAACGGTGTTTAGGCCTCTGCGGCTAGCCTGGCGTTTGCCAGGGCCGGCCTTAAGGCTAGCCGCACCTCCGCCAACAGGTGTGCTTACAGCGGTACATCGCAGTCAACTGAGGAGAGGAGTAGGAGCAGGAGGAGCGGCAGCGGCAGCGGCAGCGGCCTGGCACACTACCTCTACCCCCTCCTCCTCCTCCTGCCGCAGGACTCCGCGCCGCCATGCCGTGCCACGCGCTGCTCGGCTCGGCTCGGCCATGCCCGCCACGGCCCGGCCGCAGCCACGGCTGCCATGGCGCTGGCTATACACCGGCGGCGGCTTGGGCTTGGCTCGCGTACCGACTCGGCGACCCGGCTCGGCGCCGTTTCGAGTCAACGAGCAGCGTCGGCTTGATTCAATCGCGAAGCCTGACTCGGCTCGCACCTCAGGCTGCACCGACTCCCGCCGCTCCCGCCCTGGCCGGCCGTGCCGGTGCCGGCATGTCCACGCCCTACCCCTCTCCTCTCCTCTCCGCGGCGACCGCCCGACCCTACGCGTCAAACGGCCCAAACGCCTCCGCGCCCGCGAGCCGCGAGCTCCAGCGGCCGCGGCGCCGGCATTCGCTGGTCAGCCCCCTGTTCCGTTCTCTCCGCTTCCCCCTAACTGTCACTAACTCCGTCAATTCTGTGCACTCGTCATTGGTAGTATTTAAATTAGCCATAGGGTATTCCGGGGAAGTCCAGACCGGAATTGTCCGTGTCAGAACGGCGCCTGGAAGGTAGGCAATGACGGCGTCCGCACTACAGATGAGTGGTGCGGGCGGGTTATTGTCTGCCTCCCAGGGGCTATTGTGGTACGGGAAGTGTCCGACCGGCGGCGCGACAAGCGCAGCGCTTTGCTCTCGCGGGGTGCACTGCCCGATGACGGAGCGACCTCTGTTACTATCTGTGTTTGAAACCAATAAAACCCCCACCCCTCCGACCTCAACATGGCTATTCAAAATTTGCCTGCATCCGTGCACCACCTTCTGACTAAGTGAGTCAACTTCCTGCCTGGCAAAGAGTGCTGATACCATTTGTAAGTGTAAGTGCAAGCGTAAGTGTAAGTGCACTGGAGACCTGAATGCAGGTAATAAAGGAGCGTCGAAATAAAGTAATGCGTGTGTAAAACGGAGAAGAGTAGTTCTTTTATTGTTACGAATGGAACAATGTTATCCCACATTACTGGATAATACTTGGGTTGGGGGAAATATTTTCAGGCACGTCTTATTTCTTTTAACTACTAGTCTGTGATGAACCTCGCAAATAATACTGTGATTTTCATCAGTACTCAATGGCAACTTGGAAGTACCTCAAAATTTACAATGTGGAAGAACGCAAAACGTTAAAACAAGTATACACATAAAAAAATATTTGTAGATGATCTTGGAAGGGCTTTGAGCCCCACACATTTGACAAACAGTTAACATACACAGGAAGGATGTTGTTTTCTGAAGAGGTTAAAAGAACTGAAGACAAGTAACCAATATGTACAATCAGTTAAACCTCTTTAAAAATACAACTCGCAGATCTGAGGCAAAATAAATTATACAAAAATGTACAAAGTTCAAATAACAATTAGACATTATACAAGAATGAATAGAACTAAATGGTCAGAAAAAGTAATGGAAAGTGAAAAGAAAAAAAGTTTTTTGTGTTTTGTTCTTTTACGTCTCCTGTTGAAAAATATTTGCCAGATTAACTGTTAACAAAGTTCTTCAAAAGTTCAAACAAACAATCTACCCTTCCCCATGGGCAACAAATAACTTACAAATCCATCTATCCATCAATTCCATCCCTCTACAAACATAGGTGTGCACCTACATCAGTATATCACACCAAATACATTGAATTGTACTGGTTGAGAAATATGATTATTTGACCTCGCAGATCTATCAGTCAATAACTTTAATTAACGTATGCTTAATTTAGGATACAACTTGTAGACGGCTGTTGAATGACACAAAAGACAGAAAGTTACAATTTGAAGCAGCTGTGTAGTGTTTTAACAATCACAATAATTGAAGATAAATCACAAAAGCTTAAAAGGCAACAACTAGAAAAAAAGAAAATCTAGTCTTTGACTAGAGATAATAAATAATTCAGTCTAAAATCAATTTATACAATTGCAAATAATTCATCTGTCTTGTGCAAAAGGGACACGAAAATGACCAGTTAACTACTGTAATGATACGTTAACTGCAAGACAGAAAACCGACTTTTATGGCACCTTAACACCACCTACACTCCAAGGTTTAAATATTTATTTTCTGGAGAGAAAAGAAAAGACCTAAAATCCTACAATGCCATAAGAGCAATATAATGGCACTCCAAGTTCCTTGAACGGTTTCACAATACCTGGAAAGGTCATTTCAGATTAAGTTAACGACATTCAAAGATAAGCTCAAAGCTAACACCAGAAAACACACACAAGTCTACCAGAGGATCCTAAAGGTGCTTGACAATTATAGAAGATACTGTGTTATCAACACAGAAACATCAATGTAAGTATGGTCTACCCACCTAATGAGTCTACAGTAGTTTGTTCTTAGTGTAATAGTTTGAGTTTGTCTTTTACACTGGGTTGTCCATTAATTAAAAGTGCTAAACATTAGAGCAACATCCCAACGGCCCACATTAAAAAGTGTTTCCATACAGACAGAGTAGAATTATATACATCTGCTCTTCCTACATATGAAGGGCTCAAGGTTCATTTATGTACATCTAGCACCACTAATCCTGATCCCATGTCCTGCTTCTAAGAAGCTGCATGGCAAATTAAACATTTAAACCTTAGAAGAGAATTTTTAAACAGACAACACACCAACCCAACAGAGACAGTACATAACTTCCAATCCAACCAGGTGTTTCCAAAGAAGCACCTATGAAGTCAAAAAGAAAGATGGTTCCTGATAACACATGACCAACAATTTGTTGTAGTTGTTGTTTCTAGACATTTAATACAATTTTGTACATGAATGACTTGTGCACTTATAAACAAAATGGTAAAATAAACAAAAATTACTGGAAAAAAAATTAACAGTACAATATTCAGGTAAACAATTAACACTTCTACTACTTGAACATAATACATTTAACTTTGCCACAACAATGTTACCCAAATTATTTTACAAAACAAGTACATTATAGCATCTTGGGAAAAACACCAGATCAAGTTAGCCAGTTGAGCACACAACTTCAGCATTATATAATACCAGTCAATGTTAAAGTTACTAACAAAAAGAGATTAAAAAAACAAATTGAACAAGATTTTGGACGACTAATGATTTCCAATTTTGGAATCTGATTCCTTTTCAGATTTTTATTAGAGACAGCTCTAACTCCTTCATTACCATTTGCATATCAACAGCTGAGAAATTCCAGGAAGGAGTTGGATCACTTTTATGCCACCTTGACTTTTAAGCTCAAGACAAATAAACATAAATAAATAAATAGAGTGGGAAAACTAGTGAATGATGAATGAGCCACGTACGTAATGTATGAAAAACACAACCAAAAATTCTGAATATTCTGCCAATATTCCAAAACTAAGCTTGCAGATGGTGTGGTAAAAATTGTCTTTATTTGACTAGTTCAGAATCATTTCATTGACCTCCATTTCATACACAAAGGGACAAAATTATAACAGTTACAGTTATTAGTGTAAAAAGAAAAAAAAAGGATGGTACAAAATTTATATACATTGTCTTTTGAGGTGGGAGTACACAGAAACATTTCATTTTCCCTTTACTGCTAAAATTTTCCAGTACCACTTTTTTGTTATATTACAAACTTTGAATCCTGAGCTCTTTTCTAACACATGCACACACTTACAAATACACACAGAAGTTTAACTTCTTAAAATCACTTACTTTAAAAACACATTCTACAAAGACACTTAAGTGGAGAGAGGAAGTAAAAACTAAGCATTTTAATATCGGTACTTGGGCAGACAACACATCTTCATCAGAGAAGAATATGGCCACAAGCTTTAGCTTTGCAGCATCTGACAATAAAACTACTCCCCCACAACACTGTAGGTGCCTCCTTCCATTACAAAACACAAATTAAAAAAAGAAAAAAGAAACGGACTGAAAAGAAAATCATACAGTTGAAACATATCATTGCTTCTCCCTAATTTTCAGGGAGGGGGCTCCGGTGCCCTCCCTTTTCTTATTATCACAACCTTCCTTCTTCTTGTGAAGCTCCTCTTCTTTTATCACAGATTTCAGCAGTGGTATAAACGGGATACTCGGTGTACACGGAGTACATGGCGTTGTTGGAGGCGGTGGGGGTGGGAGCAAGGCCACCAGCTCCCTCATGGCGTCCTCGCGGCTCCCGGGCGGGGAGTCCTTCTCCTCCGCGATCCGGGGCAGCGGCAGGGGGTGGGCGTTGCGGCTGTCGATGGGGATGGGGATGATCCCTTTGACGGACAGGTGCGGCCCGGAGGACGCCGACGAGCCGCCAGCGCCGCCGCCTTCCTGGGCCTCGGCGGCCTCCTTCGGCAGGCTCCGGATGCCGGCCAGGTCGTCCGCGGACTCGGCCCTCATGGACAGGGACAGCGGGTGCTCCGGCGGCTTCGTCTTGAGGCCCTTGTCCAGGGAGGACGCCTTCGACAGCGGCGAGCGCGAGGTGACGGTGGAGCCGGCCGCCGAGCTGGCCGCCACGCTCACCTTGGGCGCCGGGTTGTTGCAGAGGGGCGAGATGGAGGGCGCGCCGGACTTGCTCTTGTTCTCGGCGCTGCGCGGGTGCAGCCGGTCCGGCGACAGCGCGCGCCGCAGCAGCGGGCTGCCGGGCTCCGCGCTCTTGGGCCGGGCGAACCCCTTCTTGCCGCAGCCGCCGGCCGCGGGGCCGGGCGTGGACAGGGACGAGCCGGGGCTGTACGACTGCGTGGTGTTGGAGCTGCCCGGCTGGTGCACGGCGGGGAAGGCGAGCGGCGACGGCGAGGGCGAGCGCGTCGGCGACGACGGCAGAGGCGACGGCGACGGCGTGCGCGCCAGCGGCGACAGCGGGATGTGGCCCACCGACTTCCGGCGGCCCGACGGCGAGTGGATGCTCTTGGCCGCGCTGTGCAGCTTGTGCTTGAGGCCGTGCAGCGTGGACGGGCGCTGGTAGTGCGGCGTGGCGGCCGCGCCCGCGGGGCTGCTCGCGGCCGAGGACCCCGACGAGCTGGACGACGTATTGGGCGAGTACGGCCCCGACGCCGCGCCCAGCGGCGTCAGCGGCTCCGCGGGCGGGAACGAGACCCGATTCGCGGACGGCGACCGCAGCGGCTTGACGCGGCCTCCCATGCCCGCGGGGTCCGCGGAGGCCCACGGCTGCGCGCGGCTGGCGGTCGGGCAGCCGACGCCGGTCAGCAGGAACTGGGGCCGGCTGTGGCCGTCCAGCGGCATGGCCATGGGCATGGACAGCGGCACCGCGGGGCACGCGGAGCTCATGGCGCCGCCGGGGCACGGCATGGGCGCCGACATGGACAGCGGGCTCGACACGCTCAGCGGCATGGCCATGGGCAGCGGCTGCGCCAGGTCCACGCTGGCGCGCTTGTTGCTGATCCGCTTGAACAGCGACGGCTTGCGCCGCTTGTCGATCAGGTCCCGCTTCTGGCGCCGCTGCCGGTTCACGCTGCGCCGCGCCAGCTTGCTCTGGCCGGGCTCGCGCCGGTGGCCGCCGGCCTTGATGGACGTGTTCTCGAGCGGCGTCGAGCGCAGCGTCACGTGGTCGCCGCCGCTCAGCAGCAGGTGCAGCACCTGCGTGTGGAACAGGCCCTGCACCGCCTCGCCGTTGATGTGCGTGATGAGGTCCCCGGGGCTGAGCCCCGCCTCGAACGCCGGGCTGCCCTCGTCCACGGCCTGCAAGCAGAGCGAGAGCGCGGTCACATACGGCGTCCACGCAGCGGCGCCAAAGCGCGTCCCCTTCCGTCGGCCAGCCGTACTCACCATGACGAGGTGGTGCATCGTGTAGTAGTTTGTGTCCCCGTAGTAGACGCGGATCGTGTTGACGGTGAAGCCGAAGCCCCTGGCGCCGCGCTTGATTATGATGGGAGGTTTGAGGCTGGTGACCAGCGGGGACAACTCTCGGCACGGGGAGGTGTCGCGGGAACTGGCAGTGCTGGACCCGCCAGGCGATGGCATCGACTGGGGCGAGTCATCAGCTGCAAAACGGGCGAGACATTATTTTTATTTTTACTGTGCAGAATCACTATCATCGGCGTAAGTCAGGTTGCGAGGACAGAAGAAAAGCACTCACTTAAGTACAAACTTGTAGGAATCATCAAGGACAACCCACTCGCAGATGCACTTTTTATAACAGGCCTTCCACGAGCTTTGATGGAAGAAACTGGAGAGCTCTCAATGTTGAAAGCAGATGTAGAGGGTCCACTCGGACCTGGACGAATGCCACTCTTGGGTGATCGCTCATCCAATGATACAAATGCGGATCCATCAGGGCCTTTCAAGAGTGGAACATTCCTACACACACAAAAAAAAGGTAAGAGACATAGTATACTTTTAAATCTGCTATCTCACAATACAAAATTTAACTTACATGTGCTTTTCATCTTCAATTGATATTGAAAACCGAGGAAGAGCATCTCTGGTATGCAGTCGTCTTTTCCTTTGAACCTGGGGTGAGACGTCATCGCTCTCTGTCTGGGAAGACTCTGGAGTGCTTAATGAGTGATGGTGGACAAGACCAGTTTGTTCTGGGCGGGACTGAGATGTTTCTTTGCTTTCATCCAATTCCATACTGCTGCCAACATTTGATGAGGAAGATTCAGAGTTGCCTGAGTCGTGAGCCGCAGTTGATACAGTAGATGTAGTTGAGCTGATTGATTTAATTGTTTTGGCAGATTCTGTTGTGGCTGATGGAGGTGTTGCTCCTTTAGGTGCGGATGGAGGAGTGGTCTCATGGCAACCAGATGATGAGGGCGAGCCAGAAGAATAAGGCATCCGGCGCTCTTCAGTGCTGTGCACTTTTTGGAAACGAGGAGAAATGGATGAGAAGGAACCAAACAAGACTGATTCATCAGTATCATCAGTGTCTTCACCCATGTCATGCTTGTAACGGTCCATGCGAGCTGCAAGATTTGAACATTTTTATTTTAGTGTTGGTTAAATACATTTTTCATATCACTTACTTTTGAGGGAAAAGGTTAAACTCACTGTCAAAATAGCTAGTGTCTTCCTCATTATCCAGTTGTGGTACAAATTCTGCCTTCTGGCGAAGTAAACTGGTCCAATCCAAACCGCAGAAGTATGGATGGTCTTTCACCTCTTGGGCTCCTCCTGTTCCAAGCCTTATGAGAGGATTGTGCTGCAGAAGCTGAGTGATCAAGTCCTTGGACTCAAGCTGCACAGGCCAATCCTTCGCATCAGGCCATTCAATGTCATCTAAAAATAATGATTTGACAACTATAAAATTTTTCAAAGTAACAAAATTGATATCAGACCACTAGAAAGGTGCATCAATACGCACCATTCACAGTATGAGCAAAGAGTTCCTCAGGAGTTTCACCAAAGAAAGGAACACAACCAATGAGAAACTCATACAAAATAATTCCCATGGACCACCAATCAACAGGCTTCCCATAGCCTTGCCTGAAAAATAATATTAAATATTCCAAAATAAAACATTTGAAAAGATTAAGAAGAGATACAAGCAGATCCCTTCCACTCTCCCAATACATACCTCAAAATCACCTCAGGGGCAATATATTCTGGAGTACCTGTAACCTGTTTGTCGGAAAATTGTCTCGTTTCTCGATCAAGATATCCTTCGTATAAGTTTGTTGTTACTAAAAAAAGAGAAGAAGGAAATGTTATTGGTTTTCTTTAAGTTAAAAAGGCATTCATTTCTGAAGCCTGATAATATAAGGGTGCAACTTACATGACATAAGACCCATTTTACTTAAGCCAAAATCAGTTAATTTAATGTGACCTAACGCTGTAATCAGCAAGCTGAAAAATAAATGTTCAATGTTAGTATGAAGGGCCACCACAGATGATGTAACAATTATGACCACAAAGTGTGAAGAATTGGAACGGTAAATACTTGTCAGGTTTCAAATCTCGATGAACAATGCCATAACTATGCAAGTACTCAACAGCTAAAACTGTTTCCGCAAAATAAAATCTGGCCATATCCGAGGGCAGTGGACCGATGGTTTTCAGTAATGCAGCACAATCACCTCCTTCAACATACTCCATGACAAGGCATAGATGTTTCTAAAGAAAAACGTACATGCAACTTAATACAAATTTCTGAAACTGACGAAATAATGTCATTGATTTGAAACTACCAACTTACTTTTGTCTCAAAGCTGCAATACATACTAACAACAAATGGATTGTCTGTGAAACTCATGATGTCTCGTTCTGTAAAAACTTGATCAACCTGATTTCGAAGCATAAGGTTGTTTTTTGAGATCTTTTTCATAGCCACGCGCTGTCGAGTCTCTTTGGCACGCACTAAATAAACTGCACCATAGGCGCCATTTGAGATCAGCTTTATCACTTCAAAATCATCCTCAGAAGGATTCTGCAATAAGAGTTTGACACATAAATAATTGCTAAGTAGAAAATGGAGTTAACCTAAAAGGGCTCAAAGTTGACACAAAAATAAGTACCTTGAAGTCTTTTTTATTAGCACGGTGTAAAATATTACGACCTTTCTCTGTGGTAGTAGCATTTGATGCTGCTGCAACCACTGAGCTGGACGAGGGTGGTGGTGGTGGAGGTGGTGGAGGCGAAACATTTATTGAGTTGAGATCCGCATCCAACTCTGTAATTGAAATGGAACAATGCTTAAATTGTGGAAGTCTAATGGTACAAACCAGTTGATGAATAATTCTTCAAGTTACCTGCACTTGAGTTTTTTGTCATTCCTAGCTTGCCAAGAATGTACTGAGGTATGTCAGCTTTTATACCTTGATTAGCTAGTTTGGCCTCACCTTCTGCCTCTTCCAGCATATGATAAAACTCTTCAGGATCGAACTCTAGACATTCTAATAATCTCGCTGGACGAGATATAATCAGCAGAAGTCTTCTTACAACTGTCCCTACACGAGCCGACGCCTCAATGGATTTTTCTTTAGTCTGCAGAAAACAGGGAAAAAGATAAATGCCGATAGAAAACCCTTTAAAAAAAAAGGAAAATTGCTAGTGTGCTTCTAATACTAGAAGGCATATTACCTCACTGAGAAGTCTTTCCAAGTTTTCCGACATGTCATAAAAATATCGGCTCGAAATAAGTTTCTCTTCTGATTTTTGCAAACAATCCCGTGCCATTTCAACAATTTGATGGAGAACAAAGCGTAAAATAGGCAAATCCTTTAAGTGGAGCTCACAATCACTCTCCGTAACTTTTGTCTCATTTATAAAAGCTTTCAAGCGTTCCTCCATTTGTTGAGTAGCCTAAGGATAAAATTTGAATAACATTAGATATAACACCAAAAACGAAAATTAGAAAATGTTTTCGCAAACAAATGAAAGGCATACCTTGGGGAACCTTTCCTTGTACATAGTATTCATGACAACAATATCTGTATCCATTACAGGGGAACGGCTGGGTGAGCTACAATAGTAACAACAAATTCAATATTAACTGTGATGCTCCGACTTAATTTTAGAAGGTGCAATTGGAGAACAATTAGAGAACTTTGCACTTGACTACAGACCTTAAACTACGAGACCTGGGACGGCTAAGTGGTGATCTTGGACTGAAGTCATCATGAACGCAGCTGTGATGTGTCTCGTTCGAAAAATGTCTTGTTAGCATCTGTAGTTCTTCCTTTGTAGGTAGATTAGGTAACTGATGGAGGCGTTCTTGAGAGGAACACTGAGACTGAAAAATAATTCAAAGAAAAAGAAGAATGTTAGAAGAGAGATATTTTTAAAAACAAATTACTTCACTATCAACCTTCTACACCTCCATAGGACAATAGATTATTGGAAAGCACTGTGAAACTAGAAAAGCCAAAGGTTAGAAGCATGAAAAAATGAATTTCCAGCAAAACTCAACTGTGTTAGATAGCTATAAAATTTACTACAATAACAACAAGTACAAAAATACTTAGAGAAACCAACACTACAAATTTACTGTTTGGACTCCCATCTTTAATTTCATTATTTAAGTGTCAAATACACTTACTAATCTTATCCTTCGTTCCTTTTGATGAATAAATTGATCAAATCTAGATCGATTATCCTAAAAAACAGAACAGAGCAAACAATCATATTTGAAGCATTCTATGATACTACACTAGTGCAACTAGAGATGAGCAAGCATAGAGGAATGGGAAACAAGCAATCAATTACAGGGTTGCACAAACCAAGCGGCAAAATGGCATCTGCTAGTATCAGTAAATGATAAGTGTTGAGTAAAAAGCAAAATGAAAGCAAATCACATACAGGATAGGAAAAAAAAGGAAGTTAAGAGAAGACTAATACGGCCAAGTAGAAAATTTGTTTAAAACAAAACAAGCTCTAAAGAAATTCCAGATATTGGAACAAATGGATCGCAAAAGTATAAAAGAGGAGAAGACAAATGTTTAAAAAGAGGACTTACTGATACACTTGAGCTTCCTGGAGTCGTTCCGTACCCAGAAGATGGAAGAGAAGCGACAGACCAGCGCCTACCTTCACACCTGTCACAAAAACGTATTTGGATGTGAGAACAATATTAAAATTCCTGTTTTCTAAACTCTGATTTTTCTCTGAGGAAGTTATTGAGACAATACGGTGAGTACTTGCAAGCCCATCTAATCTTTTGTGCTTTAAAATACAAGGTCAGTCATGTACAGTCCTAAAAATCATAATAAATTATAGGAATTACATACAATAAAATCAACAGAAGCTACATCCTCAATGAGCTAAAATTTATCCCTCGTACATTGTTGACCAAAATATGAGTTCATTTAAACAATATTAAGTTTCCACAAAAAAAAGAACAATATAGATATTCATGCTACAACATCAACTCATTAACAAAAAAAAATTTAAATGGGTGAAAACATGGTGGATCTTTCAGATAGAAGCTAGCAACATACAAGAGTTGAGGTTAAAACTCTAAATCACAAGACATGATGAAAAATTAATGTGAGTGCACAGATGCAGTAAAAGATATACCGCTCATTAAGAAAGGAACCTATAAAATATTATAGGGAGGCAAGAGATAACAGGAGAGGTGTGGAGGAAAATGACATGCCTCCATAAATGAAGTAGTTGATACGCATTTCCAGAAATTATTGCAGCCAATATTCTAGCACACCTTTCCATTTCATACATTGGAAATACCTATCTGTGTCATATTGAAAAGTGTAAAAAAATAGAAGAAATTAGGCTGCACATTCAAAGCAACAGAGTGAGAATGCATACTAACTGACATGTCATCAGACATTGCATCAGGAGCTCTTCACAAGCTTAAATTAAATGAACAGTTAAAAAAATGAGTGCCCACATGCTGAATGTTTTCAAGACTTAAACCAGTGCTGTACATATTCGAAACTTTCTGCTAATTACTAAGGAATAAGTCCATACTGAATGTAAGTGCATGGCTCATCAATACAGCTCTAACAGTACTTAATATCTATTTACATGCCACCAAAATTATAAAAATAAGAGATGCAAGTGAGGTGGTATAGTTGACACAAAACACTTACAGACTTCTCTTGTTTTTCTTTTCCTGGTTGACCCTGGCAAAATATTAATTTTGTTTGTTTTAATAATCTTTAATTTTTCTCCAGAGTAACAAGCTGCTTACAAACAAAAAGCAGTAACACAATACAGAGTGGCTTCTATTTAAAATTGTGTTAGCACCAAATACTTAGATGGCGGAAATGCATCAAAACATTTAACAAAATTGCGAACACAACTGGGAGGATAGAGATGTTCATGATTAGGACATTTTATACCATGATGTAAGAGTATTAACCCTACCGCGAGTAATGAAAGTTGTATTTTGGTGCCATACATATCCAAGGTTGAAAAATAATTTATTTCCGCGTGTTGTGCATTCTAGGTGATAGAAGTAGGTGAGAGCAGTATAATAGTAAATGTAGACCTACCTTCTGATGGGGGCGTATGCAAAATGTTGATTTGGCGACATTCGTGGGCTTTCCAATGGGCTCCCTAAAAAAAACAAATGGGGTTTACACAAAGCTACTGAATGGTTCTTAATCTTCGTTCTGCTTCGATCAATTGTATGTGTCGCCTTACCCGACATAGGTGACAGGCACCGAGGTAGTGTTGGCGACGTTGTAGAGATGAAACTTTTCCTCTGACTAACTCGACTGCTGCGCCGTGATATGCATAGTTCCTTCTGAATAAACAAAAAAAAAAAAAAAGGTTGAAATACAATTTGAAAAGCTTGCAGAATATGAAGATAAACGGCGGTGCTTACCATTGTGTTGGACAATGAAGGGGCAGACTGACCCAGGGCTGAACCCTTCATCCGCACCAGATTGGACACATCTCCAGAGCCCAAGCTGACACCTACAAACAACACATAAAATAACTCTCTGTTCTGAAGCCTACAATTCCAGGTTAGGCTTGGACTCTTCGTGAGCATGCCCCACACTTATCCTGACACTACAAAGCCTGGCCTTCTCACGAGCCACGACTCCAACGCTCATCAAAACATTACGAGCAAAACAGGACTTGTCAATCGCTCCTCACCTGACAACGATCCAGTCGGAGGATCCTTGGTATCAGAAAAGCGCCTGCCACCCCTATCCCTGTCGTGGAGCCCTATGGAGGGCTTCGACTTGCGCATGTTTACAAGCTGGTGTGTGTGTTGGTGTGAGGCCGTGGCCGCTGGTTGGGGCTTAGGCTCCCCCAGCCCTTTGGCCAGGCCCTGGCCCCTCGCCTTGGGTGCGCCCGCCCCGCCCCGGCTGCCCGCCGACTCCATATCGCGCCCAGGTCAGCGAGGACAGGGGCGGAATGGTGCAAACACGGAGCAGAAGACGCCCGTCCCGTTCACAAACGGGGTACCCGACACCGAGACCGAGGGGCTGGTGCCTGAGCCATCCTGACGACGAACTGGGTCACCACCTACGAAGGATAAGGGATGAGAGGGCTTTGCAGGACCGACCGGGGCTCCCAGCATTAAGGGAACGCCCTTCACGCATTTTTGTCTATTTCGGTCCACACTAAGAGACTGGCTACGTTAAAAATCAACAAAAAGTGAATGCCTAATCTTATCTACCATCCTTCAGCGGCCATCTTGACACTAAACAAATTTGCTTATTTTGAAGTTGCTATAGGTTTTCGCTAAGGCCGTGATCCAGTTCCTTCCCTGCTTCGGCCAGTGTTTTACGAGACGCGGCCGAGTGCATGTTTTGCAAATTTGAGAGGTGCTGGAGTTGATGTGCGGCGACCGATAAGCCCCGGGAAACTATTGTTTTCCCGATAAGAGGTGGTCGTCCGTGGGGCTCTTAAAAACCCGGCCAGAGGGGCCAGGAAAGTACGTCGTATACAAGGAAGGTCCTTTAACCTACACCGGGAAGAACAAAAGTAACAAGTCGGCCTGTTTCCTTTCCTGCCTCGCCTTCGCGAGGCGCGGGTACGGGGGCGGAGCGGGGGCGGAGTGGGGGCGGGGGCGGGGCGGGAACGAAAACAAACACCATAACCTTTCGAACGAAACTGTTAGTCACCCATGTTATTTAAGGAGGCGAAGGGTGGAAACGGAGCACCCTAAAAGGAGCGTGCAGGGGGTGGTGGCACTGAAAACTGTAATTTGCCTCCTGAGCTCCATTGCCGGCCATGGCGTTGGCCGAGTTTTTGAGAAAGACTAAGGAGACATCGGTAGGATATCTCTCCTTGTACAATATGCCTTCCTCACGCCGTTCTTTTATCTGTCATTGGACTGGCGAATCACAAACCTCTCTCCTTACACACCGTCGTTTCAATTCACTGGAACATGTCATTGGAGTGTACATCTCAGTTTTCTTTGACACGGCATTTGATTCCCTGACCTTTAAGCCTTCTACTGATTTATTCAGCAAATTAAAGCGTGACGTGGGCTTTTAATGAGACAGTATATTCCTTGAATTGGTTAGTTACATGCTCGTGATGCAACTATTTGTCACTCACATGGTAAAGACATCTAGCGTTCACAGCCTCTTCTACTGATGGACTGAGTGTTTTGCACACCGTGCTTCAAATTGAGCAACAGAACCTTTACCTGTGACAATTCTCTTTTCTGTACCAAGTTGACCGATTGCCAAGGCCTGGCTGTACCATGGCTGTACCATACTGGCTGGCTCCCCCTCGTCATTCCTTGATGACTTGCCAGGTCCATTTGCATGGATTGCATTAATTTTTGTGCATTTGTTTTTAACATTTCTTTATAAACTCTTAGTTCTTTTTATGGTAGAATTGGCATTGATGATGCTCCGTGTATGTGTATTTTCAGAGAAAGCTGTCAACTGTTGAGGAGTCGAAACAAATCTTCCACTTTGTCTTAGGCAATGAGTCATGTGACCTGGACTCTGCTGTGTGCTCGGTACTGCTTAGCTTGTTGCTACACAGCCAGGGGGAGGTTGCTATTCCACTTCTCAATATACCATCTGCAGATTTTGCATTAAGGACCGAAGTAACCTACTTATTTCAACAAAACGGAATATCAGCGGATTTGCTTACTTTCCGGTAAGTATGACCCCCCCCCCCCCCCCCCCCGCCTCTTTCTTTTTTTTACTTCTTTATGGTGCTTTGTCAGAATAGAAGTTAAAATTAAATCAAAAGAATGGCCCATGGGGGGATCGAACCCACGACTTTCGCGTTATTAGCACGACGCTCTAACCAACTGAGCTAATGGGCCAGTTTAGGCACTGTGCGCGCGATAGAGTATATATGTGTCGGTGTTCCTCCTCTCGGTGCCGCTCAAAAACATAAGTGTTTCCGCCCGGGATCGAACCGGGGGCCTTGTGCGTGTGAAGCACACGTGATAACCACTACACTACGGAAACGCCGGTGGCGCTCTCTCTTCGGCGCAGGGATGACGTGGACCTGTCCGCTCTGCGCGCGGCCGGCCGTCTGCGGCTGACGCTGGTGGATCACCACGCGCTGCCGGCGCGCGACCGCCAGCTCGCCCCCAGCGTCGTAGCCGTCCTCGACCACCGGCCGCTCGACCAGGATGCCGTCGCGGCGCTCCCCGAGGGCTGCGCCACGGACGTGCGTCCGGTGGGCTCCTGCGCCTCCCTCGTGGCCGAGCGCATCCTCAAGGAGGCCCCGGAGCTCCTCGACCGCCAGGTCGCGGACCTGATTCGAGGTGAGTTCTGAGCGGGACTGGCGTGGGCCTGACCTAACCTAACCCGACGGACGCCTCCGCCGCAGGCACCGTGCTGCTGGACACGGCCTGCTTCTCCCCGCAGGCGGACCGTACCACCCCGCTGGACTTGGCCGTCGCCGAGGCGTGCGAGGACAAGTGGAGCATTGAGTACGCGCCACATTTACTTGAGTCTCGGAATAAGTATTACTCGGGTTAAATATTATGAGTAATTGTGACTGTTCACAGGGAAAGCCGGAGTGCCACCTTCGACCGGATCATTTCGGCCCGCAAGGACGTGTCCTCGCTGACGTCCTTCCAGATCCTGCACAAGGACATGAAGGTCGTGCGCGGCCTGCCTCTGCCGGGCATGCCTCTGCTGGTCCGGGTGAGTGAGTTGGTGCGGGAGCCTTGTAAGTACCCTGCACCCCCAGCGCCTCTCACGTGCGCCGTTTGTCCGCCAGGATTTCGCGGGTCGCGCGGACGCGGCCTCGGCGCTGGCCGAGTTCTGCGCGAAGCACTCGTCGGAGGCGGCCGTGGTGCTGGGCATGAGCTTCGCGGGGGAGCCGCCGGGCACGCTGCGCCGGGACCTGGCCGTTTACAGCCGGGGCGCCGAGCAGCCGGCCAAGCAGGTGACGTCCGTGGCGGTGGCGCGAGGGAAGTCCGAGCCCCTCGGCGCCCCCCTCCGCCCCCCTCCCCGAGCCCAAACAGCCTCCTCTTCGCTAGCGCCGGCTAGCTGCTGCGCAGAACTGCGCAGCCGCAGCTGTTGCTTGACGGCCCCCCATCTTTTTTTGCAGCTGGCAGAGACGCTTCAAGGCGAGGAGTGGCTGCAGCTGACGCCGCGGCCCTGCCAAGTCCCGGGCATGGCTCTCTTCGACCAGGGCAACACCAAGGCGTCTAGGAAGCAGATCCTTCCCGTGGTGCAGAGGGCCCTCGGCGCCGGCAGCGGCGGAGAGTGAGGTCCTGGCGGGGGCGAAGCGAGTGGACCGCGAAGGGGGAAGGCCGCCGCCGCCGCCGCTGCTGTCGCTACCCCGCGCGCCAGGGTCGGCGGCCGGTTCCCGCGGCGGCCGACAGATGGCGCCACCCGGCCGCCGCCTCGAGCTGTTCTTGCAGACTTTGCTGCTGGCCTGGCGTCCTTCCTCGTTACTGTACCGCCGCAGGTCATGACTGCCGGTTGCGGCGGTGCAGGTGGCAAATATGGGACGAGCCAGCCGAGCTAGGGCATGAGGGCATGCTCCGCTTCCCTGAGACTTGAGGAACCGACTGAATGAATTTAGAGAATGAATGAGTTTTGTATGTGGATTTATTAAACTAAATAAATGAGTCATATCGATTGGCGTGTTTCATTGACCACAGAAAGGGGGCATACTTCTGTCTGCCTACACACACTCACTCACTCACTCGCCGAAGGGAGGGGAGGGGGGGGGGATATTGAGTTTTCCAACAGGGTCCGCCCGGGGAACGGATGTAGAGGAACAACATTTCCAGAGCGGAAACGAGTATGATAAATCGCACGGCGAAGAGTAGCTCCGCTGCGGGTCAGCCGCGGTCCGCCTGAAAAGTCTGGAGGCTCGCGCTGCCGATGTGTCACGACTGTTGGGGCAGTTGGGGGCGGTACTTCCTACGGGCTGGTGTGACGGGGAAGAAGACCCCGATCCGCTCCGGGTGGTCGTGCTGCTCGAGCTCTGCCGGGGAGGGGTGGCTGGGCTGTGGGGGTCGTGGCCGCCGGGGGGCGCTGTCGCTGACGACGGCCACACGCGCGGAGTGTAGCGGAGGCGATAGCCGCCCCGCTCCGCCCCGCACCCGCGGGACTGTTTGTCTCCGCGGGTGATATTCCACTCGACCCGACACTAATTCGCACCAGAGTGACTCTGTCGCTGACGCCGCCGCTGCCCTCGCAGACCCCCCGGGCCCCCGTGGCCCGTGGCCGCGGCCGGTCGGACACGTGCATAACCTACCCGACGTCCCCGCGGAGTGCCCCGGCCCGCCGTGCCCGCCGTGCCCTGCCCGACACCGGACCGGACCGGCCAATCTCTCTCCTCGGACGCCCCGCTCCTCGCTCCTGCCCACCCGCTCCCGCACCCCGCCGCCGTTGCCAAAGCGGCCTACACACGCGTTTCGCGACCGCAGCAGCGGCCGCCGCCGCCACCGCCACCTTGTACACCGCCGCGCTGCCTCCGCCGCCTCGCCTCTCCTCGCGTGACCGTTGAAGGTTACTGTTTTCGGCAGAGTGGCGAGCGGGGGCCGGCGAGGTCCTTCAGGCGGCCCCGCTGGGCCCCGCGCCCGCGTCCCGTCCCGTGTCCGTCCGTCTCCCCGTGCAGTCTGCCCCTCTGTCTGTGTGTCCGCTGCGGCTGCCCCCCTCCCCCTCACCTTTTTTCCTTGCCTGTCGTCACTTGGCAACAGTTGGGCGAGATCAGTGCCGCCGCCCCGAGCTCTGCTCCTGCGCTGTGGATGTGCAAGCCTGGCCCCTGAAGGCTGGTCCCCGGCAGAGCCTTGCTCTCTCTTACTCATGAGATGTCGCGTAAGGGTGCGAGTGAGTCGGCGCTGCTCCGACGGCGGCAGGGCGCAGGGCGCAGGGCATGTCCTGGCTCGGGGTGCCGGTGTGCAGGTCTCGGTGCGGTGAGATGTGCCATGGGGAGGCCCGCGCCCGGCCCCGCCCCGGCTGCCCCGCCGAGCTGCGAGGTTGTTGAGGCGGCACGGCAGTCCGCTCAGCGCGCAGGCGGACTTACCCGCGATTCATTGCCAAGGTCAGGTCGGCCGGTTATTTTGCCGACTGCATGCGCGGTGCGCGGGGCGGTACGTACTCAGCGGCGAGGCGCGGCGCGGCGCAGCGCCGCCAACAAAGTAGCAGCGGCGCTCCCGCAGTGTACAGACAGCGGCAGGACACGGCACGGCACGGCGCGGCACGGCGCGACGGCTCACAAAGTACCACTCTGCGCCCCGGCGGCGACGGCGGCGCATGCAGAGGCTAGGGGCCCTGCCCTGCACGGCGTCGCCCGTGGCCCCCGCCGCCCCCGGCCCGGCCTGACAGCCCCCGTCCCGACCCTCCCCGATGCGTGCTGCACCGGGTGCCGTGCCGTGACCTTGCGGAAAGGAAGACGCGAGCGCCCGCGCCCCTCCGGCGAGACGTGTAATTTTAAACCTGTCAGCCCGGCGTCGCCTTTCTTCTTCCGTATCGTTTTTGTACAATTCTAGTGTCTGCGCCGCGCCCCCGGCGCCCCCCCCCCCCCCCCCGGGTGGCCCCGGCTGCGGCTCGTGCGAGCAGCGTCATCGTGTGGTGTCGGCCCTCCGCTGATGGCCGGGCCGGGCCCCCGGAGGGTAGGGTGTCTGGCGGGCGTGCCTATCCCAGCCTATCCCAGCCTATCCCAGCCTATCCCAGCCTATCCCAGCCTATCCCAGCCTATCCCAGCCTATCCCAGCCTATCCCCGTGAGTCGGGCGCTCGGCGCTGCTCGGCCGGCCGGGGCGGGGCGCGGGGCGCGGGGCTGACCCGGCGGGGCACCGCTGGCGCACGCCCCCATCGTCCCCGTCTCCCTGCAATCACCACCCGTCGGGGTCCTGTCCCTCTCTGACACCCGTAGATGTTACGGTTTTAGAAAAAAATAAAAAAACCTATTTTTAAATATATATTTTTCTTTTTAGTTTCATGTCAGTCTTTCTTGACAGCTCGGGTGGGTGAACTCTAGCAGCCCTTTCTTTATTTTTCTCGTTTTTTTTATTGGAGTAGTGACTTGAACGGGAGGTAGGTCGAGAGCGTTGGTCCGGTTCTCTATTCGGACATGTGCCGTTTTGTAGTACTGGTCACTTGGTTGTTTGACTTCCTCATGGTTTGTGTTCAGAAATAATGAAGACTCTGCGCTTTATTGCAGCCAGATGGTTTCTCTCACTTAGATTTTTTTCCCATAACTTTTATCTGTGTGTCTCAGGGGATGTTGGAATAAAGAGGCATATGAAGTAAATTTATGATCAGAGGACATTTTATTTTACATGTTGTATAAATACAAGCAAGCGGCATCACATTCTCACAACTAGACATAGGACATCTACTACACACCCACACTCTTACAATGACACTGAAAGAAACAATGTTGCATGAGAATTTCACATTTTCACTCATTGGGAATGCTTTTATCAGCTACCGAGATACATAGTAAAGAAATGGCGATCATCTTAGTAACATTACGACCTGTTTGCTGATATAGTCACTTGTACAGAGTCCAACCTTTGAACAAAGCGCCGTGGTGAGGTAAAATGACTCCGAAACTCACTTTGCTCTGTTCAAGGGACGAAAACTGCAGCACTTTAGCCGTTCTGAAAGTGGTTTCTCCCTAGCCATAAACAATCCTTCAAATGACTTCCTGCAAACTCCTTCAGTCTGTCAAATTCCAAATCAGTTCAATCCTTACAGAAACCTGCTTACTTAACTTTGCAGATCAATTACTCATCCGACTTCCATCTGCAGTAACTTTTCAACTCAAGAAGTAAACAATATCGAGACGAAAAAAAAATCACACATATATTTAACATCTACTACACTAACTTCGTATGAGGTAGAAAATACTTCACAAATTAAAATGGCTAAGGGACAGTTTGGCGACCACGGAACAAAACAAAAATACTGTGGCAGCAAACGACAGAGACAAGGCCCTTCCACGCAGTTCTCAAGACCACCCCACCCCGTCTGCCTCCGCTAACAGTCTTTGGGGTTTATAATTAAATACATTTAGCTTTGGTTGGGCGGTGCAGGATGGCTCGCTATGGTGTGGTCGGGTGCCCTGCGCCAGTGCTCACAGCTACCTACAAAATAACAAGGAGTGACTTATGGATTGTGGCGGCAAAGACTGCCCAGGCCGACGATATACTTAAAGAAATATATTCCAACAAGCCTAAAAAATATTCAACATAGAATAAAAGCTTTGGAAAGAAGAGGGCTCAGCCCGAGACACACCTTGCTCGTAATTTTAATTCAGCCAAGAAAGAAAGGGTATGAATTTAAAATGTTAATTTAGAAAATGTGTGGCACTCATGAGTATAGCTGTATACGAGACGTACATCAAAGTCTTGGAGGCGCTTAACAAGTATCTATTTACAGAAACACCTAATCTTTTCAAAATTCTCCCAGGTTGGGTGATAATTTGATGTTTAATTTTTAACTTAATATTTATATGTATTTTTATTTGGATCAACTTGGTAACTTGCAGCGGGTTTAGACCGTTGGTGGAAAGCCGCAATGTATACGCACTGGTAGATGACTTTATGCCTCAAAATTTAAATTGAATTATTTGCAATTCTTACTTTTTGTGTACTGAGGTGCCCTAGCCGTTTGAACGGCTTCTTAAATGATTCACACGTCAAAGACAAACCATGAGCAAACAAAAATACTTGACACATTACAATTTCTATGCATACTCTCGAATGATAAAATATCATCATGATACAAAATATTCAACCATTATGTCACAAGACTACATTTTTTGGTTGCTAGTAACATGAACCGCAGCTCTTTATAATGAACGAAATACATTAAGATAGATAGGAAAGGATTACATATTCAGGCATCAATGACAAAAGGAGGCAACTACACACCCTCCATTCAATCATGAATAAGCAGAATTTCTTATGGAGAGTACAAAAATAGCCAATGCTTTTGCCGTTTTCTCCTGGCATCAGAAGCTTTTAAGACTGTATTTTTGAGAATTTTGTTAATCGAGAAAATTATAAAGAGCAGTTGTTGACTTTTAACATCCTGAGATACTTTGAAAACACACATAAACAACAGATACCAGTTCATTTGGCTTTCATCAACTAGAGGTTGAAAAAGGATAAATATACTCATATTTTACAATAGAAGACAACATAGAAGTACGGTAAACAGTCAGTGCGACACGACAAAAATAAACAGGTAAAACAATAATAACAGTCTAAATCATGCAATGGTATTGTGTCAAAACATTTACATAATAAGTACATAACTACTATAGAACACATGGCAACACATCGACTGTATACGTATAATCATATATTACATGAATTATATATCTTGGGCATAATATAATTTTCCTTCAGTTCCTTTGCCCAAGCTAAATTAAATCAATCTACTATTTGTACACTTAAAATTACGAAGTAACAAATCACAATAAGAACTGTAACATTATCCACTAACATTTCTGAAAAGGTACGCCTTCTCCGGCTGCTCTCCTCCCCTCCCTCCAGCCCCTTCAGTGGTAACTTACAGAGCCAGGAAACAAAGCGAACAGGTAAATTCAAGAAGTTCTTTCACATGATAGTCTACACTGTAGAGAAACAAGAGAGTGGCGATAACAAGCGCCTACCCGGCGAAAAAAAAAACCTACATATTTGGTAACTGAAATTGAAACAATTTTTTTAAAACACGGCGATGCTATATCGTCCATTCCCTTCAATCCCGTCTCACTTGCCCGCTCTCGCAAACTGGATAACAGACGAATATCGCAGCTGAGGCACCGCCTCCGTCTCCATGGACTTCTGGATCATGCGCGACCGCTTCTTGGCCGGCAGGTTCATCTCGTTGATCTGGTTGCGGGCCACGGCCAGGTCGATGGGGTCCGGCGAGGAGGCGGGGCTGGGGCTGGAGCTGGGGCCGGGCGAGGACGCGGGGCTGGACGGGCTCATGGGCAGCCGCATCATCTCCGTGGGCTCCTCCATGTACTCGGGCACCGAGTGCCACGTGTACCGCGACAGCGTGTCCGGCACCAGGCACACGTCGGGCTCCTTGACGGAGAGCACCGTCTCGGAGGACTCGGGGCTCATGCCCTCGTCGATCTCCAGCGTGAGCGACGAGGTGGACGGGGTGGGCGACGCCCGCGGCGACGCCTCCCGGGCGTCCCGCGCCTCCCGCTCGGCGGCGGCGGCCGCGGCCGCCAGGAGGGCGGGGTTGACGCCCCCGCCGTGATGGCTGGCGAGGGGCTGGTAGGAGGCGGAGGGCTTGGGGTACAGGTAGTAGCACAGCTCCCGGTCCAGCTCCGCCGGCGGCTGCCCGTTGTGGGGGCCGCCCTGGCCGCCGGGGTGGCTGCCGTGCGGGTGCTGGGGCTGGCGGTCCTCGTAGTGCGGGGGGTACTCGCGCTGCTGCTGCTGCTGCTGCTGCGGGGGCTGCTGAGGGGGCTGCTGCAGCTGGATGACGTAGCTGGGCCCCGGGCTATTTGACGGCGACGGCGACTGCTCCGAGTCGGCCTTGTTCTCCTTGTCGCTGGACGAGGACGCCGACTCGCTCACGTCCGCGCCCAGGGCGGCCGGCGAGGGCTCGGCGTGCGACTTGATGTGCATCTCCATCGTCTTCTTGGAGGTGAAGGTGTGGTTGCAGATGGTGCACTTGTACACCTTCTCGCCGTAGTGCGCCACCTGGTGCAGCTTGAGCACGTGGTTGTAGCCGAAGGACTTGCCGCAGATGTCGCACGAGTAGGGCTTCTCGCCCGTGTGCGTGCGGTTGTGCACCTTGAGCTGCTTGGAGCAGGTGAAGCCCTTGCCGCAGATCTTGCACACGTAGGGCTTCTCGCCCGTGTGCGTGCGCATGTGGATGACCAGCTGTCCGCTCTGGATGAACGTCTTGCTGCAGATGTTGCACTTGTGCGGCCGCTCGCCCGTGTGGATGCGCATGTGGCGGTGCAGCTTGCCGCTGTGCTCGAAGGCGCGCTCGCAGATCTCGCACTTGTAGGGCCGCTCCTTGGTGTGGATGCGCCGGTGCACGCTCAGGTTCTCCTTGACGGAGAAGGACTTGTTGCAGTACTCGCACTGGTAGGGCTTCTCGCCCGTGTGCGTGCGGTTGTGCCGCGTGAGTCTCGCCGGGACCGCGAACGTCTTCCCGCAGATGTTGCACTGGTAGGGGTCCTCGCCCACCTTGCCGTGCGTGCGCATGTGGTTCTGGAAGGCGGCCTTCTGGTTGAACGTCTTGTTGCATATGCTGCAGTTGTAGTTGACGGGGGAGGTGGACGAGTCGGCGGCCAGCTCGGGCTCCGAGGCCGCCGTCGACGACACGCCGGGCATGGTGGCGGCGGGGTTGGTGGCGCCGGCGGCGACGGGGGTGGCGGTGGCCGCGGTGGGCGTGAGGGAGAAGACGGGCAGGTCGGGGGAGCAGACGACGCGGCGCACCGGGTCGTCGGAGCTGCCGGCGGCGGCGGCGGCAGCGGCGGCGGCGCTGGCGGGGCCGGGCTCGGCGGCGGCGGACGTCGGCCGCAGCGGGCTCAGCGTGCAGTCGGCGCCCACGGGGACCAGGTCTCGGGGGCGGCCGTCCAAGCCAACAGCCAGGGCGCTCCCGGCCAGGTCCGAGTTGAAGTATCCGACCATGTCAGACACGCGGCTCCACAGGACGTCTGCAACAGACAAGGGGAGGGCCGACATTAGCATGCGCCGCGCGGCAACACGGGGACAGGGACACGCAGGGACACGGCCCCGCCAGGAGGGAGGCGCGGTGCAGGCCGGGCCGTGCAAGCCTGCATACTGTACTGTGAGAGGGCTTCTATCGATCGATATAAATAAAATCAATGTTCACAAAATAGAAGACGTCTATTTTTTCCTTAAAATTACAACTCCCTTCATTAATCGCTTTGCAACAGATGCTATCACAGGCCCTAACGATGGGAGCAGCCCGAACCATTCGGCGCAGTCCGTGCAGTCTGCCCAACTCTGAATGGTTCTCACGGGGGTAGCGTGAGGCGTAAGCGGCCAGGGATGGCAAACTTAGCACAAGTATCCACCAGAACGGCTGCAACAACGCCGGCTTAATCGAAAAATATTCAAATTTCTCCGTCCTATTCGTCGGGTATTTTCAAAGAGTATACCGTGCAGCATGATAAGGCCGCGGCTGCCCTGGGCGGTCCGGACCGCCTCACGTTTGTCATCCAAGACCGCGGCGGCCGCGGCGGCGGCGGCGGCCGCAGTTTGCTGGCGGGCGGTGCTCAACAATCGCGCGTACGAGACGGGGGCGTCGGGTCCGCGGCTCCGAGCCGGCAGAGCCACGCAGAGCCGGGCGCGGAGGGCGCGGAGGGCGGCCCGTCCGGGGGCGGCCGCGGAGCCCCACCCGGTGCCGGCGGAGCGCTGCGCTGCGCGGCGCCGTGCGAGGGAAGCCCCAGCGCAGCCTCCGCCGCTCCGCCCCGCTCCGCGCGGCCGCGGCGGGGGGTTGGCGCTGACGGCGGCCCGGAAGGGGCTGGGGACGGTCGACGGGACACGGAGAGGGTCGTCGGGGACCGGGTCCCGGGTGCAGGGTCCCTGGTCGGCGCGGCCGTCGGCGTCCTGGCGGGGCTGCTTACCGTTGGGTCCCGGCGGGCCGCCGCTGCCCGGCGGCGCCAGCCCCGCGGCGCCACCCGGCGGCGGCTTGTACGCCTTCCACAGCGTCTTAATCCACTCCTTCTGCGTGCGCTGCCATATCTCGGCCATGGCGGGTAGTGGTAATCCAATGGGGGTGCCCGGGTCAGGTCGCACTCACTGCACTGCACTGCACTTTGCACTGCACTTTGCACTGCACTTTGCACTGATCACTTGACTGCACTGATTGCACTCGGCCCCGTGGCCATGGCGGGGGTCTCGGCTCGCACCACCACGTCCGAACCGAACAGCGACGCGACTCTCATTCAACTGAGCGCGGCCGACTATTGTTGTGGTATTTACCGCGGCCCAGCCGGCCCTGCGCGGCCCTAGCTGCCCCAGCCCGCCACTGCCTCTGGCCCTCCCCTACTTCCCCTCTAGCCGCACGTGGCCTCTCTCTCTCTCTCTCTCTCTCTCTCCTCCCGCCGCTGCCGCTGCTGCAGCACCACTTTTTTCGGCCACGTAAATAGACGGCGCGGCGGTGGCGGTGGCGGCGGCAGTCGCTCCTCCTCCTCTCTATCTCCAGGACCGGAGGGGAGGCGCGCGGGGCGCGGGGCGCGGGGCGCGAGGGGGTGGGCCGGGAACGACGCCTCCGTGGGCATGCGCGGTGGCCCGGCTCGCGGGGAGGGCGCGGCGGCCCGGCTCGCGGGGAGCGGAGGGGACGCCGGACGCCGAACTGAACGCGACGGGACGGGACGGTCGTGATGCGACGCCGTGCCGTGCTGCGAGCCGAATGCCGTGAGCTTGCCTAGCGCTCGCTAGCGCTGCCGCTCTGTTCTGTGTTCAAGCCTATGCATCTCCGGCCCGGCTTGGCCCGGCTTGCTCTCACTTCCCTCCCCTCCGCCGCCGCGACGGCCCCCCTCCCTCCCCTCCCCGCCGCGCCGCCACGCCCCCCGCGGACCTTTCAGGACGGCACGTGTAGCCCAGCGCAGGCCGGCCGGCCGGGTCCTACAGGAGGCACGCCATAGGGCGAGCCGTGGGCAAGCCGTGGGCCGAGTCCCGGCCATGAGACGGGCAACCCGCACCCACTGCACACGGAGTGCGCCGGCACACCGCAGTGCGACCGCCGGCCGACCGCCAACTCCGGCCCGGCTTTGTCAGGGCTGAAAGTGCTGAAAGCCCATTCGCGGCGCACAGCCGCGCTCGGGCTCGGCTCGGCTCGCACTGGGCTCAAGGAGTGTAATTCTTTGTGGCCAGGGGCTGAGGCCAGAGCCGATACCCTCCCCGTCTCGCCCCCGTTGAAGGCGCGGCCGTTGAATTTCCACCCCTCCGAGCGCATCCAGAGCGAGCGGCAGATACGGACGGAGCAACTGCTGCGGCGGCGGCGGCGGCGAGCCGCAGAGAGAGACGGAGCGAGAGCGCAGGAGCGGGAGCGACAGAGAGCAAGTCCTCGGCGCGTGGAGCGGCGCGGCGCGCGGTTTCTCCCCCCGACGAGGTCGGCCCGCGGGAGAAACCAGCGCGCTTTGCCGCCACGTGGAGCAGCGAGCCGATCACCGACCTCCATCAAGGAGGAGTGTAGTGGGGACGCCGAAATGACATCACCAGCGACCCCGGCCGTCCCCGCCCGCCTCCCCGCGCACCCGCCCGCCCGCCCCGCTCCCCGTCCCGCTTCCCCCGGCCCTCGTCTCCCCCGACCGCTCGCTCTCTGTCGCTCCGGCGGCCCGGGCGCGCGCCGTCTCTCTCGCGCGTTCGCCCGTTCGCCCGCTCCCCGTGGCTGCCCAAAACGCCATTGCCCTCTGCGTTCGCCCTTCTCTCGCTCCCTCCCCTCCCCGCCCCCCCCCCCCCCCCCCGCCCCGCCCCGCCCCCCCCCGCCCCGCCCCGCCCCCCCCCCCCCCCCCCCGCGCGTCCCTCGCCGTCCCGCGCCCCGCTCGGGTTCAGACCTACCCTGCTAACGCTGCCATGCCGCCGCCCGGCCCTACCAAAGTCGGTACGAAAAATGTCGCGGGATGGTGATTCAGCCCTCGGCGCACACGGCCTCTATCGACGGGGGGACGAGGGCCGTACCTCTTCAGGCGATCAATCCACCCCGGTCTTAAGGCTCGCTGTTAACAGCAGCGCTGGAAGCGTGCAGCCTGGGGTCCTGCAGGAGAGAAGCTGGGGAACAGCGGCAGGAGCAGCAGGGGCAGGGCGCGCTGATGCTGCCAGTGCAGGCGGTGTCGTTAACCCTGCTGCGGCCCGGGCCTCCCCAGGCAACATGGCCGAACTCCGAACTGGCAGCAGGGGCGTACCGGAGTCGGCCCGGCACGGCCCGTCCCGCCACGGCGTACCCGGCTTGGGTTGGGCCCCGGCCCCCGCGCCCCCCGGCCCCTACCCGGCTTGAAACCCGGCCCGGCTCACGGCCCCCTCCTCCTCCTCCTCTCCGCCGGGCCACGGCCGCACTCGAAAAATTTTTAAGCACAAAGTGTCAACGGGTTAGAGCGCCGTGGCGTGCCCTTAAATATTGAGGTATATCAACGGCGGGGTCCGTGTGGGAAGACCTGTGGCGGAGGGCACCGGAGAGCCGCGGTCCTGCGCCGACCGAACTTAACGAGGCTTTAAAACGAAACCAAGTCTTTATCCGCCACCGGCCGGGCCGCGGGTACGCTGGAGATACGGCGGGCGGCGCGGCGGGGCGCGGCACGGCGCGCCACGGGCCGGACGGCCGGCCCGAACTGCCCGGCGATAAGGTTGTGTGAGGTCGTGGATTTCTCATGCACGTTCAAGTCGCATCCGATCCGTTTCGCCAAAAAATGAAACCCCCTGGATGCGGTGAGCGGCGGAGCAGGGGTCGGCGACGGCCCAGGGTCCGCGCCGGCCGACGGTGGACATCACATGACCTACCGTAACGCCGGCCACGTCCGGGACAAAGGCCGCGCGCCGCCGCGCAGGTACCGCGGCGACCCGGGCCGAGTCCGACGGCCAGGAGCACGGCCTCCGCCGCCAGCTCCGCACCCCGTTCACACCGCGGCGCCCCTGCGGCGCCCGCAGCCCGCACAGCGCCAGGCCAGCCCCGAGCCGAGCCGCGCCGCGCCGCGCCGGGGGTGGCGAGGCGCCGTGGGCGGCACCGCGGTCCCTGCAAACCCTGCACGGCACTGCAGCACACCCGGGACACTCACCGTCGGCGTCCTCAGCAGGACATCCTCTTGCTCAGGCGTCGGCAGCGCTGCACATCACCGCCGAGTCGGGTTAGGGTAGGACTGGGTACTGGGTACTGCACTGGCTCCTCCTCCTGACCTGAGGCACGCCGAGTGGCTCGGCTCGGCGGGGCTGGGCTCGTCAGGGCGCGGCCGGGGTATCCACATCCACTCCAGCCCACGCACACCACGTTCACGCACAACTTGACGCACTTTTCTTCAAATTGTTCACAAAATTTGGGGTCACAAGGAGTCCGAAGCACGCAGGTCCAGAGACAAACCGTCCGCCCCGCGCGCGATCCAAAGCGAACTGTAGTGTTTACCTCCTACACGAGCCCGAAGTCGCTCCGAAGGCCGGCGGAGGCAGCCGAAGCGAGCTCCCCTCTACCCCTCGGCGACCTCGCCGCCACCTTCCTCAGGCCCCGCAGCGGGCCCGGCCCCGGCGGCGACACGTGGAGGCTAGGGCGCGCGGTTTCTCCGCGGCTCGGTCGCGCCCCGGGGAGCGGTGGGGGCTGGGGAGGGGGTGGGGAGGGGGTGGGGAGGGCCGACAGCAGCGCGTGGAGCGGCCCCGGCCCCGGCGGTGCTCCCCTCCCCTCCCCCCGCCGTCCGCACGGGCCGCGTCCGCGGCTCGCTCCCCCGCGCCTATCGCCCTCTCCCTCGCTCCCGCGCCGCGCGCAGCGGGAGCGAGGGAGACGGCCGCCGCCGCTGCCTCGGCTCCTCCGCGGCGCAGGTCGGTGCGGCAGGCGGCATCGGGACGCCGGGAGGGACAACACAATTTTTCCGACAAATAAGCAGCCGAGGAGCGATGTCTTTACGGCTTTAAATTGGGAACGGAAAAGTCAAATATGTGCCTCGCCATCGCCGGCAGCGGCGCTTAATATCTCCAAGCTCGGATCGGCGCCCCGAAGGCTCTGCGGCCGGCAGCGGCGTCGGTTCCGTGCGACGCTGGCCGCGGCTAGGCCGCCTAGGCGACGCCGGCCGCCGCGCCGCTCCCATCGCAGCCCCGCAGCCCGAGCCCATGGCCCGCCGCGGCCCACGGCTTGCCCTTGCCCTTCGCAACGGCCCGGCGGCGGCAACGCCCTGGGAGAGAGGAAGGAAGGAGGAAGGAAGGCGAGGGCAGCGGCGTAGCTGCCGCGTCCCAAGCGGCGCAGCCGGGTGTGGCCAGGCGTGGCGCAGTGCGCACTATTCGAGGGGGAGGAGAGGGGGGAGGGGGCAAGGTTAGGCGGCGGGGTTAGAGTTGATTAAGCACGGGTTATCCATGTGTACACCCGCGCTGGAAGACGAAGGTGCCGGTCTTTGCTTAGCTGCTTTTAACTCTGTACACGATGCGGGCGTCACAGGCCGGGCGGGGGCGGCGGGGGCAGCCACCCCATCTCACGCGCAACGCCCCCGCGCTGCGTCCCCTGCCGCCCCCGGCCGCCCCCGCTTCGGGGTTGTACATCCACCCTCACACCCCTGCCGCCCCCTGGCGCCCCCTGCCGCCCCCTCCCCGCAGGCCCCCGTCCAGCAGTGCCATCCACAGCCGCAGATCCGATACACGGATGCGCCCCGCGCGAGCCTCCATGGGGGTCGATACTTCGGTGCGCAGGGAGCAGCGGGCACGTGCGGCCGGTGCGAGAGTGTGTGCGTGGCGAGCGGGGCTGGAGCGGGGCTGGAGCGGGGCTGGAGCGGGGCTGGAGCGGGGCTGGAGCGGGGCTGGAGCGGGGCTGGAGCGGGCAGCGAGATGGCAAGCCGCTGACCAAACGTCGTCGGAAAAGTTTCGAGGAAAAAAAGGAGGAGGCGAGGGAGCAAATAAATGAAAAGCGCCCGCTATGGTCGCCCACCTGTCCCGGGCCCGCTGCCGCTGGAGCGGTTTTGTCGGCCGGCTCGGCTCGGCCTAGGACTGTCCGAGCCTCGGTTTGCCGTTGGGTTTTGGACGCTGCTGCCGCGGGGCCGCGGGGGGGCGGCCGGCCACCCCTGCAGCCTCCCTCCCCCTCCCGGGCCGGCCTGGTGCCGGGGAGGGGGGGGGGGGGACCGACAGACACCGAAAGCCACTTGCTCTGGAGGGAGGATTATTCGGCGACTGAGATATCCATTGTCCGGCGTAAGATTGTGTGGGAGCGGGAGCCGTAAGAACGGCCGCGGGGCCTCGTGTGCGGCCGCCCCGATTGTGTCTCTCAGTCGCTTGCGTCGCTAGAACCTATAGTGCCGCGGGGGGAGCAGCAACTGCAAATACAGTTGGGCCGGGCCGGGGCGGCGCCAACTTCGTTAGATGTATTTCCATGACGCACCCCTCCGCGCCCTGGAGGGAGTGTAGAAGACTGAGGCTGCAGCGCAGCACCAGCACACACGCACACACGTGCAGCCAGGCGCACGCACGCACGCGGCGCGGAGGGGCGATGGTGATGCAGTTCCTGACCCGACCCAGCCGCCCGGCCCGGCCCTACCCGGCCGCCGCATCCTGCCGAAAAGAGTCAGTGACCCCGTCCTCGTCCTCGGCCTCCCCTCGCCGCGGGCGGCGCGGGCCTCCGGCTCCCCTCCCTGCCTACCCCTTCCCCCGACGCCGAGGCGAGGAGGCGCGGCCTGCCGGGCCTGCCGGGCCTGCCAGGAAGGCGACGCCAAACGCTTCACGCTGCAGCAGGCCGCAGCGACCTGGCCGCGCGCATGTGTGGCTGTGCATGTGTGTGCATGTGTGGCTGTGCATGTGTGGCTGTGCATGTGTGGCTGTGCATGTGTGGCTGTGCATGTGTGTGCGCCCGCCCCTCCCCGGGGGGCCCCCGCCCGAGGCAGAGGCCGCACGGCCGTAACTCCCGCCGCAGACGCCATCGGGAAAGAGACTAAGCAGTAAGCGGAGTCGGGTCGGAGAGCCCCGTGCACCGGAGCGGGTAGGCCGCCCGCCCGCGGCCGCGCATTCGGGTTGCCTACCGCCGCGGGGCGGGCCGCTCACTGCAGTGCCGTGCTGACGCTCACCTCCGCAGCCCCCCCCCCCCCCCCCCCCCCCTCCCCTCCCTTTCCATCCCAACCGTTACGGGAACGCTAAGCAGCCGATCAGTCCCAAATGGCGGGGCTAAGCCGGTTCTGGTTGAGCTAGGCTCTATGCAGTTGCTTGCCGCTGGTCAGATTCGCAGACGGTGGCCGGACCGGGCAGCGCCGCCACGCCACGCCTCGCCCGGCCGTGCCGGTGGGCCGGTGGCCGCCGGTGGCCGCTCTCGTTCTCCGGCGCCGCGGGCGCACGCCCCGCACGCAGCCGTGCACCGGAGTATATGCCGCCCAGTCGTCGTCTGCCTAGCCGAGTTTGACGAGCCGTTGACGCAGCGTGTTATTCTTAGCAATGGTAGAGTAAAGGCCTTACATTTCGCGTGGCCAGCTTTTGTTCGTCTCTACGGTCGACAAAACGCGTCTTAGCGCCGCCGGATCCAAGAGGGACAGAGAGGGAGAGTCAGAGAGAGAGAGAGAGAGAGAGAGAGCGCGGCTTCGTGCCTGTTGAGGTAGGCTGGAATGCGTCCGAGAGCCTCACCGCCGCCGCGGCGCCGCACTCCACGCGCCGGGTACCCGACCCTCACGCCGCCCCACACAACACAACCCGATTTGTTTTGTCGGTCGCGCGGGCCGGAAGTGGCGGTGCGGTCGGCCGGCCGGCTGGGTTGGGTTGGGTTCGGTTTGCCCGAACCCGCGCCGTTGTCGTCGTGGTGTGATCGGAAATAATACAGAAAAAGTGTGGCGCGGGGCTTCGGCGGGGCTGCGGGGCGGCCGGGACTGCCTTACACAGCCGCTTCGCCTCGCTATCCGATAAGGGCGGGGCGGCCATGTTTGCGCCACCGAGGAAAGAGAATAAACATTTCTCTGCCACCGCGGCTGCTGCCGCTGCTGCTGATGATGGCCCTGCCAGGGGGAAAGAAATCACAGACGACGCGGTCGTCGACAAAGGCGCTACTTATAAGGAGACGAGCCGATAAGAGGGGAGGAGCGCACCTGGGGTGACTGAAATTGGGAAATACACGAAATTTGACGATTCGGAATAAGTCGAGTGAGGTACAGTCCAGCCTAGTTCCTCCGTGAGGCGGCGGCGGCGGCGGCGACGTGCCCGAGTGCGGCCAGGCCGCCGCCGTGCCTGACCCCCAGCCCCTCCCCGCGCTCCGGTGTTTGGGGTTTACTTTTCGACATCTAGCCGGCCCCCCCTACGGCCAGGTGCGCATGCATTGTCCCACGATTGCGTCACAACGAAGGAGGGGTGTTGCTGCAGCGGGGTGGGCCGGCGTCCGCGCCGTTTAGGACGCGGAAGTGACTCGGCTCGGCGGCTCCGCGGCGGCGCGTCGGAATAGGGAGGGGCTGCGGGCGTCCACCGGCGGCCGAACCGCGGGTCAAGACATTTGCACGAAAAATTCGAAATCTATCTGTAAAGTCCATCTAAAAATGGCTGCACCGGCGGCGGCGGCTGCGGCGTCGAGGTCGATGCCGCGCTCTCAAGCAGACAGTTTGGGGCGCGGGCAAGGTTCTGCTGGTCCGGATATATTCTGTCTCCCTTCCTACCGGTATAAGGGTTGGGCATGAGTGCGACAGAGACAGCTACTGGTCCGCACTGTCTCGCGGCCGCGGTGGACCTATCGTACAATATTTTCCTACATTTGGAAAGAGGCGCGTCGTGTGATTTGCGGCCCACTGTCGGCGCTCGGTCGAGGCCCGCGCCGGCCGGCCGCGCTGGCAGAAGCGCTGGCCGCCCTGTCCTTGGCCGGCGGCGAGGTCGACGCCCTCCAAACCGCGCATTTGGAGCGGAAGGGGAAGGGCTAATTTGCCAGAGCGTGTCCTTGGCGCGGCCCGTCGGCCCGCGCCCTGCTATGTGCTGTGTGTTCGGGTATCTCTCTCGCGGACGGCTCGTAAGTGTTTTTCCCCTCTCTTTCTCTCTTGTCGTTAAGCCTTTTGACGTGCGAACCCAGCGAGCGAGTCAACGACCTGGCAGAGCAACGGGCCTAGAACTGCTGCCTGCCGTCGCGCGGCACAGGCGGGCCCTGGCGGGGCGGCGCAGGGCCGCGCAGGGCCCCGCGGTCGGTGTAGTGAACCCTGTTTCGCCATCGGGCATTTTTTTTATCCCTCTAGCCCCTCTAGCCCCGGCTGTACCGGCTGCCCCCGGGCCGAGCTCACAGACAACGCGAATAGCCGGGCCAGATGCCCCGGCCGTCCGCCCCGCCGCCGCCGCCGCCCTGCCCGTCTAACTTCGCCTAGGACAACAGCCGCCCCTGCCAAAGAGTCGGCCGACGGCCACAACACGCGCGCCAACGATCTGCGCCCCCGACAGAGCGGCGCGGACACTGAAAATACCCCCCCGGACTGTGTGAAATATAAAATGTGAAATATAAAATGTGAAATATAAAACGTGAAATATAAAATGTGAAATATAAAATGTACATAGTGCAGGCCGGGTCATGTGCAGGCGCCTGCCGATGGCAGACGCCGGTTGGTGTCCACACGGTGGGTGTCCACCAGGTCGCCACGCCACTCCCACGCGCGGCGCGGCCCTCGGAGCGGCCCGCTCCACTCGCACTGGCCGGGCTGTTGGGCTGGGTTATGCTAGCGGACCCGGCCCCGCGGGCGCTAGCGGGCGCTAGGTCATGTGGGGCGTCCAATTTGCAGCTATCTAGCAGAAGGGGGGGAGGGGAGGGGGGAGGGGGGAGGGGGGGGGGGGGGGGGGGGGGGGGGGGGGGGGGGGGGGGGGGGGGGGGAGGGGGGGGGGGGAGGGGGGCACGGTAGAATTCGGCAGAGCTTCTGCCCGTGCTGTTCCGACGTGCCGGGAGCACGGGCTGTGCCGATGACCCGCCCCGCAGTGCCCCGCAGTGCCCCGCAGTGCCCCGCAGTGCCCCGCAGTGCCCGCACGTGGAATCGGACCGAAACCGCGCGCCGCGCCTCCCTCACCTCTGTGGCCTGTCCGCGGACGCGGCTTCGAATAAGAAGAGAGAACGGGGGGAAAAGAGAGAGAGAGAGAGAGAGAGGGAGAGGGAGAGCGAGAGAGGGAGAAGGAGAAGGAGGGAGGGAGAAAGAGAGAGGGGGGAGGGGCAACGGACGCCAAACAAAAATGGCGGCCGCTGAATGATAAGGCCTGTGCGAGTGGCCGGCTCATCTGACTACGCCAAAAGCCAGGACCCGGCTCGGACGGGCCGGGCTCGCCTAGGCTAGGCCAGGCTAGGCCACGCTAGGCGGGCGTGCCGAACACGGCCTGCGTGGCGCGGGTCTAGGACGGCCCGGCCGGGACCCGCGGCCTCTGGCGGCCCCTGGCGGCCCCTGGCGGCCTCTGGCCGCGCACACCGGCCCGAGCCGAGCTTAGATTACAAGGTTGACTGACTGTGCAAGAACTGACCCCGCACAATGAAGCCGTCGGTATCTTGCTGCGGCGCAGGACTTGGGGGCCCCGCGGCTCGCCAGGGCGCCGCCGCCGCCGGCCCGCGAGCCGCGGGTTCGAGTACCCGCGGTGGCCGCAGAGGGGTCGGGACACGGCTGCCACGCGGCAAAACAGCGGCGGCCCCGGAATCAAACTCGACGCTCCATCATGGCGGAACCTGGTTTCATCGTCTCTTATCCATCGGGCAACATCAATGCGGCAGGCCGATATTTCCGCGGGTCGCACCGTCAGCCACGGCCCGCGGAGCTCCAGTTGTGGTCACCGCAGTGCAGGACCGCGGCCTGGTCATACGGCCTGGTCATACGGCCTGGTCACACGGCCTGGTCATACGCCCTGGTCATACGGCCTGGTCATACGGCCTGGTCATACGGCCTGGTCATACGGCCTGGTCATACGGCCTGGTCATACGGCCTGGTCATACGGCCTGGTCATACGGCCTGGTCATACGGCCCCGCCTGCAGTGCGGGGCGCTCGGACCGTCCAGGCTCCCCGGGCTGGACTCGGCCGTTCATCCCCGGCCCCCGGCCCCCGGCGGTGCCGGCACTGTACCGGCGCAGCCACGCAGCCTTCGCCCGGCCGCCGGCCGCCCCGCAAACCGCCGAGCCCGCGGGCCGAGAGGTTTGCCTGCGGGGCGGCGTGTCGCACCGCACAGCGCCGCGTTCGCAGCCCTCATTCGTGCTGGCGGACTGAAAACGATGAAAAAGGGGGGCGCAGGTAGAGCGGCGGGCGCGCTGATCGGCGCTGCCAAAGCCAACAGCCCGGGCCCCCGCAGCCCCGCGGCCGCGGCCCTCTCCGGGAACAGTTATTGTGCTGTCAGCGGCACACCGCCGAAACACTGCGCTAAGCCTCATTTGACTGTGGCGCGGCCTTGTGTTTCGTATCCAAGGTGAGGACGGACGGACGGGGTAGGGGGAGACAGAGGCGGGAAGCAGGATGAAGGGAGGAAGGGAGGAAGGGCCGGGCAAGGGCCGGGCAAGGGCCACAAAGGACAGCAGTCGTGCCGACGAGCCGCGCGCCTCGTAACCAGAACAGGTGCATCGGACTAGGAAAGTCCTGCTCATTGTCGGAGCGGCCTAGAGGGCCCGGTAGGGCAAGGGGCAAAGGCAGGTGTGTGTGGGGGGGGGGGGGGGGGGGGGGGGGGGGGGGGGGGGGAGGGGTAATAATGCCAGCGGCAGGCCGCTCGCTCACGGGGCCCCGGGCCGGCTTCCAAGCGTCGTAGCTGCGTGCGTTTCGGCGTTGTCTTGAGACTGATCCGAGCCGCCGCGTCGCCGCCTCCACCGCGGGCCCATGTGTGGAGGGGGCTCGCTGGCGGTGAATCATGTTGGCGGGGGCACTCCGGCCCAGTGGATTAGGCCTCCATACAAAATACTTTGTGTGACTACTTACCCCCTCCTCCCCCATCGCAGCCGCCCCTTGCAGGCGGGGGCTGCAAATCGCAGCGGCCCGACACCTGCGCCGCGGCGGCCAGCGTGCGCCGCCCCGTCCGACGCGCAGAGTGTCAAAACACTCGCTCCGATAGCCATCGCAGCGCCGTGGCAGCCACACAGTGCCACACGGCCATCCCGCACCCCGCCGCTCTTCAGTTGGCGTGGCCGCGGTGCGGTACGGGTTAGGTTAGGCTGCACCGCGCTGGCTGGTCTGCTCTAGGCGCGCCGCACCCGGTGTGAGTCCCGCCGGTGTCCCACCGCGCAGAAGCCGCAACAGCCGCAGCGGGCCCGTTAAATTTCGCGCGCCAAATGAATAACGGGCCCGGCAGAACCGAACGCACACGCACACACACACACACACACATACAGGAGGCACGCAGCGCAGCGCAGCCAGACATGCCGACACACCCACTTGTGCTTCACGCCGCGCCGCGCCGCCATTGTGCGCGAAAAACCATTAAACCGTCTGGCCGCGGAGCCGCCGCGCCGCCGGCCGCTACCCTCCCCAATATCTTTCCTCCCCAACCCCCGAAAATTTTCGTCGTCCGTCTGTCTGCGTCCAGATGTCGCGGCGCGGTGCGGCAGCCTGCACTCTGTTCTACCCGTTGCACCGGCGGCGGCGGCGGCTCGGCGGTGCAGCAGCCGCGCGCCGGGCGTCAGTCGCACCCTAGGGTAGGGTAAGCCAGGTCATTCACCTCGAACCGAACCTAGCAACCCTAGCTATCTCCCCTCCCCTCCCCCATCCCATTAGTGCTACTCCCCCTCCCAATTTTTTCCTCTTCCCGCCTCCCGATCCCCTCCCCTCCTCCCTCCCTCCGTCTGGCGGCCGTCTAGCCGGGGTCTGGGCCGCGGGTCCGGGTCGGGCGGGTAGGGGTTGGGTGCCTGCCCGCGCTGCCCGCCTTCCTGGGCCTGCATGGGTTCGTTGTGTGTGAGCCTGGGTTCGGGTCAACGGCTCTGTCTGCCTGCCTACCTACACTGTGAAGCAGACACAGCTGGTGTCCCTGACCTGCCCGACAGCCGAGAACCCTTCGGCGGGGCCCGACTCGGCTCGGCCCGCCTGCCCCCCCATCGCCGTGGCTCCGCTCGGATCGTCGTCTGGAGTCGGCCCCGTCGGCCCGGCCGGCGGCGGTTGGGGTGCAGCGACTAGGGCCCCGACCCCAGCCCTACGTCCTGGGGGCAGTCCGTAAGCCGCGCGGCGAACCACTCGCAGGATATGCGCGACTGAAACGCGCACGGCCACGGCCCGATCGGCAGTTTGCAGCTCAATAAAATTGTTACACGCATCACAGCTTAATTGAAACGTCCTCGAGCGATCGGAAGGGCTGGGAAACACCGACGCGACTGCAATCCTGCGCGTATGTAGTGAAGCACGCCGGCTGTTTCGCTCCACATATATTTTTATTGCGAATACGTCGTCCCAACGGCCTCGGCCAGGGGTTCTCGTAAAATGCGGGGTGTTTCTCAGGAGTATCGGAGGTTATGCTGCGCAACTAGCGCGGCGGACGGCAGGGATGGGAAGCGAGGCTGCAGGGCCTCAGGCTGCGGCTGCGGCTGCCGACGGACGTGGCGCTTCATTCTCCGGACGGATCGGCACGGCAGTCCGACCGACGACATAAAATCAAAAAAGTTTGGTCGCCACACCTTACAGTGTATGTGCTCAGCAGCTGCCGCGCCTCCGCGGCCCCCCGGCACCACCCAGTGACCCCGACCGCCCGTGCGGGGTTCCGCGGCCGCGGCTCTCCCCTCACCGCAGCGTCCCGGAGTGCCACAAGACGGCCCTGATTGCCGCACAATGCACGCGACGCCATTAAAGGACACAGATGAGCGCACCGTGTGCGGTTCTGGGGTGTTTTTATTGCATTTTTGGCGTTTGCATGCAGATCGGGTCAGATGCCGACGCTGCCAGATGCGCCAGGTGTGCGAATGATTTCGGCGTGCGGTGCAAAAAAAAAAACACCCAAAAAAAAAACGCGACCGACATTTTGCGGGCGGGAATGGACATGAACATGCAGCAGATGAGATCGGCGATTTTTTTTTGTCAAGGCCCTCTGAGGCACGCTTTTTCGGTGCGCGTGGTACATAAAAGTATGGGCACGTGCATCTAGGACTAACCTAGTACACACGGTATCGTCCCGTTCCGTATCTGCCTCTCTCTCTCTCTCTCTCTCTCTCTCTCGTCACACAGAGCGCGGGCCGACCGGGAGTGATACAGGAGTATTTGGCACGATTGCAGGGCGAAGGTCACTACGCCGCTGCCTGACCCGCTGGCGCTGCCCTATCGCGGCGCAGGACGGAGCGCCAGACGGGACTGGGCCGCGGCGGGGCGGCCGCGAGGCTCGAGCCGAGGCCGCGCCGCTGATCGACACAAGTAAATACTACAGTACGTGGCGACGGCTGCGGGGCAGCTCGAGTGCCGAGGCGTACATCGGGGGATTAGGGCTGTCGCCGGCATGAGTAGCGAACGTCGGAGACGGTGGCCGTCGGGGAGCCGGCCGCGGCCGTTGGCGGCGGTAGGGACGGCGGCGTCCTCGGGGGTGGCTATCATGAGGCCGCCGCCGCACGTCGTGCATTAGTGTGTCACCAGGGTTCGCTCCTCCTCATGGCCGGCGGGGTGGCCGCCCGCTATCTCGGATGTTTGTCCCGGTTTGAGAGTGTTTTCGGCCCGTGCTTGGGCCTCTATGCGGGCCGGGCGACGAGCAGCCCGCGCTGTCCACTTCCTGGCGGCCGGCGGCGGCCGCGGCGCGGCGCCCCCCGTCCCGTACCGCGCCGTGCCTATGCACACGCCTTGCGGCCCTCCCCCCTCCCCCACGACCTCTCCCACCGCCGCCGGCCGGCGCGCGGGCCGCGGGCCGCGGGACTCAGTGATCCGCTCACTATCGAAATGAGAGTGGCGGGGACGGGCCGGGCCGGACGGGGACGGGCGGATGGCGTGCGATAGCCGCATGAGCCTGATCCGCCGTCCCCGGCCGGGCCGATCATGTTTGTTGCCACAAAAACCACTTTATCTCTCTCCCGCGCCGAGCCCAAGTCGCCAATGAGGAGCTCGCTATCTCTCTCTCCTATTTGCATGGCAGGGGTCGATGTGCTAGTTTCTTTTTATTACACCGTCCGCCGGGTGTGCGAGTGAGTGCGCGCGAAGCCGCCGCCGCCGCCGCCGGTTTCTCCGCGCGCCGTTTCATGGTCAGTTTCTGTCGTCAGATCGGCTGGTGGTGATGATGATTTTGTTGCCGGCCGCGCCGCCCTTTTGTGAGGCGGCTGCTGTCGGTCGTTTGCGTGGGAAATGACCCTCCGCAACGGCTGCATTCGCGGGTTCCGCCCGGCCCGCCGCTGACCCGTGCCGAGGCGCGCTGACGTCACTGGAGCTGGGAGCTGGGCAGCTGCGCAGCTGCGGCGGTCTACCTGTCGCTAGCCCCCCACCCTCGCGGGCCGCCGCGCGGCCCCCGCTGACCTATATCCCGGAGAACCCCCCTCGACACAGCGGGCCGCCGCCCCCCGCCGCCCCCGCCGCCCCCGCCCCCCCCGCCGCCCCCCCCGCCGCCCCCGCCGCCCCCGCCGCCCCCGCCGCCCCCGCCGCCCCCGCCGCCCCCGCCGCCCCCACGGGCCCCGACCGCCGCCGCTAGCCACCCCCTCGCTATCTTTGTCACGGAGGTATTGACGTCCGTGACAAGAGGGCAGGCCGTGCCGTGTGAACCGATTGAACCGGACGACCCGCGGATTCACCGCCTTCCAAATTTGGAAGCTGGACCGAAAATTCGCGCGGTGCTGACCGTCCGGGTATAGGAAGGCAGAATCCGCCCGGGCAGCGGGGAATTATAACGACCAATTTTCGTTCGAATTTTTATTGCGAGAAATTTCATGGCTGAATGACAAAATTCAATTGGTACGGTCAAAAGCTTGAATGGAATTTTCCTCCGTCCACTACTATCTGCTAGCCGTCAGCACAGCGCTGCAAGAGCTGCAGGGAGGTAAGGTCCTGGCGCGTCCTGTCTGGGTTAGGTCACGGCTTGCCTCAGGGGCGAGGCGGGGGGTTGGTTGGGGGGGGGGGGGGGTGGCACTGCGACCCGACACCGCGCGAGGGAGGACGGGAGAGAGAGAGAGAGAGCTCTAGAGAGAGGGGTGGAGGGGGCGGGAAAGTGAGGTACGGCAGGTCCAGCCCGCAGAGAGAGAGTCTGGGTCGCTGAGTGACGGAGAGAACCGTCTGGTACCCGGATAGCCGGGTGAGCGACGGAGAAGGCGACATGCCATGATCAATATGGTCGGGCCGGGCTTCGGCTTCTCTCCGTGACCCCCGTCCCCCCCCCCCCCCCCCCCCCTTAACGGCCATAACTCTGCCCGGTGCACGGTACTGCAGGGGCGGCAGCTGCGGCAGCTGCGGCAGCTGCAGCGCTCCGCACGCCTGCGGGCCCGACCCGCTCCACAGGTGTGCCGCTGCCGCTGCCGCTGCCGCTGCCGCTGCTGCCGCCGCCACCGCCGCCCCGCCCTTGCAGCCTTACAGAGGCGACCCTGCAACAAGTTAAAGCACCAGCAGTTCCAAGCCGAGCACACAGCGTCGGCAATGCATCGCAAATGCATCGCACGGCAGTGAGGGAAGAGTAGGCGAAATGCATGCCGGGAGAGAGAGAGAGAGAGAGAGAGAGAGAGAGAGAGAGAGAGAGAGAGAGAGAGAGAGAGAGAGAGAGAGAGAGAGAGAGAGAGAGAGAGAGAGAGAGAACCAGAGAGGCAAACTGATGTTGCGCTCGATACCCACAGGTTTCTTTCTATTTGAAACGCAAAATCAAAAATCTTAACGGTGCGGCGTTTTTGTTCCCGGACGGCTCCGCTGCGCTGCTGCCGACCCGGACCTCGTGCAACACCAACACCACTCCGCGGGGGGCACGCCAGACTGAAATGTGGGCCAGTATGAATCCGCTGCTGTCTGCTCCCCTTTCCTATCTCTCCTCCTGCCCTCTCTCTCGGTGGCGAGAGAGAAAGAGAGAGAGAGAGAGAGAGAGAGAGAGAGAGGGAGGGAGAGATCCAGATTGGGGATGGAATGCTTGCCGCACTCTGCTGTCCACGCCCTCCCCTCCCCCCCCCCCCCCCTCTCGTCCGGAGCGCTGCAGCAGAGGAGGAGGAGGCTTCGTGTTGCACCCCGCTCCCCCCCCCCCCCCCCCCCCCCCCCTCCCCCCCTCCCCCTCCGCCGTCAGCCCTGCCGGGTGCACGTGTGCCCCGAGCGGCACGCGGGGCCGCCGGTGGACAAACGTGGAACGGGAGCCGAGCCCCGTCCCCGCCAAGGTATGGGGTGCGGCATTCTGAAATAGCCGGCGGCATCGACCGACGCCGTCATTAATTGAGTATCCGTCTCGGAGTGCCTCCGTCCGCCAGGCTGCGCCCTGCGGCCCCGCCCCCCCCCCCCCCCCCCCCCCCCCCCCCCCCCCCCCCCCCCCCCCCCCCCCCCCCCCCCCCCCCCCCCCCCCCCCCCCCCCCCCCCCGCCTCACCCCGCGCCCGGAGAGAGCGTGCTGTGAGGCCCGCGGGAGGCGCTGCGCTGCCCGCCCGCCAGGCATTAGTGCACGAGGAAGTGCGCTGTCTGTGTGCTGTCCTTGTGTGACGGCCAGCTGCATCAAACATGTCCCCGGCAGGGTCGCGTCGCGTCGCGTGCACAGCACACCGCGACCCCGACACACACACACACACACACACACACACACACACACACACACACAGCGGCCACATGAGCAACAGAGCCCCAACCCTGCCTCACGTACCCGCGCGACCCTCCCGAACACTGCGGCCCTTCGTGTCACCCCGGCTCACCCCGCACCGCAGCAGGGGGAGTGAGTTGTGTATCCGCGACGCCGCAAGCGAGCGGAAAGGCGTTTTGTATTTTCGTTTTTTTAGCCCGTCCCGACACGTTTCGGAAGAAACGGGCAGGAGCCGGGCTTATTGTCTGATGCCGACTGTTTGTTCGTTCGGGCGGACGTGTGTGCGCTGACTCATCGTTCACGGAGAAAGTTCAAATTTGGAGGATAGACTTCTTTGGTGACGTAGATAAACGTACGGTGGCAACAATTTTCAAATTTTGTCGCGTTTCTGTTGTATGATAATTGTTTGATTTGTTAGGTTAGGGCTGGCCGCTGCGTGTGGTGCGCCTGCAAGGCGCACTCCGTTGCGAGTCGGGACGGGCTGAGGTTAGCGATTTTAATCGTTACAAAAATATGTACCACCGGACACATCTCGAGTGACTTGAGGCGGTGGCCGGAGGCCCCCGCAAACGCCGCCGGCAGGCCAAGCTGGCCAAGTCCCCCTGTTGAACCGAGGTGCCAGTGGAGCGGAGCGGAACTGTGGGACGGGCCAGCTCGTTTTGAGCGGCGTTGCGCGCTGCGTCCGTGCCGTGATCCTATCGGGGCCGCCGCTGCGATGCGCCCCTCCCGGACGCCACTCCGGCCGCAGTCTCCGCGTCTGATCCCGGTCCGGCATTCGGCGACACGCCTGTCTGTCTGGGCAAATAATAAGTCCCGGTCCTGGTAAACACGCGCCACCTCCACGGGGAAAAAAATCAATTCAAAATCATTTCTCTCGATCCAAATGCGTCCAGCCCACTTTGCGCGCTCGGACCGGGCAATGTTGTCTTGCATAAAGTACGAGAGCTTCTCTGCCGACCCTGAGGCCAACGCTTCATTAGTTCAGTTTCAAATTGAAAAAGCGCCGGACAGGCCTGCTTTGTTGATGTGGGAGAGAGACTACCCTCTCCCGAACTTTCACTGATCCCTTCGAAACCTATTTTAAAATCTATAACATTTTAGAAAATTTCATAAATTTTCCGAAAGTTCCAAGTCTAGCAGGTGATAGGCGATTGTTTTCCATTTTATTCTGTTATTTCGAAATGACATTCGATTACATTTTGTTTTCACGAGTTCAATTCTGCAATTGCCGTACTCTCGGAGCACCGCTACACGCTTTTCCCCGAAGCTCCTCAAAGGTGTCCGATAGCCCGTCTGTCGGATGTTGGAATATGTTATTTATCAGCAATCCGCGGCAGGCGATGAGGATAAGCGGCCGTCGTCATAGCTGCGGTTGCGGTGGCGGTGCCCCCCCCCCCCCCCCCCCCCCTCCCCTCCCCCTCCCCCCCCCCCCCCCCCCCCCCCTCCCCCGCCTCCCCGCCGCTCATGTTACTCGATCCGCTGCCGCGATCGGCAGTACGCTTCGGCAGTTCGCGGAACTCGCGGTATTGCGTTTTTCCCTCCCTGGACAAAGCCCCCGCCCCCAACCCACATCTCACAGCGAGGACCGCAGGCAGCACAAGCGTTCCGCGAAACGGGTAAGCGGCCGGCGAACGGTGTTCTGTACCCGGAATGTAGCAGACCCGCCTCCGTACGGTGCTGCGGCAGCGACACCCGAGCGGCGGGCAGGGCGGGGACGGTGAGGGGTGGTGGGGGGGGGGGCGGTGATAGAGTGGTTGAATTTATGCGGGAGGAAGAGAGAGAAGAGAGAGAGAGAGAGAGAGAGAGACTGGGAAAGGAGGGGATCTTACGTGGAGCTGTTTGTCAGGGGCTGTGGGCGGCTGGGGAGACCTGGACTCTGGAGGGGCCTGGGTGGGCCTGCAGGACCTGCAGGCCCTGCAGGGGCCCGCGGCCGGAGGCGGCAGCAGCAGCAGCGGGCGGCACCCGCAGTGAGGGGGCCGCTGAATCCGCCATAGAACAGGCCCACCCCCGTGAATGGTCCATTGATCGCCCCCAACCCTTGGCGGTTCCTTTGCAGCGCGTCTCTCCTCGTCGCTCCCGCAGGGGGGGCCCCGCCGCGGCAGAGCGCCGCGTGCGCGCTCTCTGTCGCTCCGCACGCCCGCCCCCCACCACTTTCACTTTCATCCCCCTCCCTTCGGATCCCTTCGGTTCCTTTCGGGCCCCTTCGGGCTTGCGCGGCCAGCTTCGGGCCTCCAAGCCCCGCGCGCTCACTTTCGCCGCTGGGTGGGTTCATCGTCCTGCGAGGTTCAGGGTTAACACACGCCCCCCCGAGGGGCGGGAGGGGAGCGGAGCGGAGGGGAGGGCCGCTGGCTCCGCGGGCTCCACGCGCGGTCCTTGCCCCCGCCTCACCCCTCACCCTCTCCCCGCACGCAGTGCGCCCCGCCACGCCCCGCCACGCCCCGCCACGCCCCGCCACGCCCAACAAGATGGACGCGGCGGTGGTGCGGGGCGTTATTCGCACGGCAGGCGACCTTTGCCACCTCTCAGCTCTGCGGCGTCGTCCTCCCCTCACAGGTGCCCCCGCCCGTGGCGGTGGTTATAGTGCCGAAAATCACTTTCAAATACTCAGCAGGTAACACACTTTTCGCGAGAACCGTTCCTGAAATACTTCTTGAAAGTCTCTTGATTGTAATTTTTTTTCGCGGAGTCGACTACTTCCCCTCTCCGCTGGCCACAGGCGCCGCCGGGGCCCCCCTGCCCCCTCCACAGTCCGCACGCAGCCGCTGCGGCGCCGCCCCCAACAGTGCCCCCGCAGTGGATTGGGTTCACACGCCGCCGCCTTGGCCTCTGCAGGGAGATGTGCGGCGGCTGGGCCCCGGCGCCGCGCCGTACTGCTTTTAGAGTATTTCGAGGGTGCGAGCACCCGGTGACGTCGAGTTACTCCCCCGCGTACTGACTTTCGCTGCACGGCGGGGTCCAGTAGCTGCCGCGGTCGTGCCGGACGAATAGAGGAAGAGACCGCGCATTCTTCCAGCGTGTGCGCCTTTGCCTCCCGCGCGCCCACATTCCCTACATTTCCGCTCGTTCCCACGCCCCTCCCGCAAGGACAGTCCGCCCGGTCAGGTCCGGGTTCATGGCACCTTCCTGACGTACCCTTGGCGCGGGGCTCGTGGCGAGGCCCGGTCCTGCCACTGCCCTAACGTCCTTGTGAAGGTCGCTGGCGGTCGCTGCCTACGCGGAAGAGGGGGGCCTCGGGGGGGGGGGGGGGGGATGAGGGGGGCAAGGCCCGATGGAAGAGGGGGGAGGGATGGAGAGAGGAGGGCACAGGGGATGGCGTAGGCCGGGGATATTTTTTCGGGGGGAGAGGGGATGTGAGGGGTGAATCGGGGGGAGGGGAATTAGGGGGTAGGGGGGCAGGGGGGGACGTATCGGGGGTGGGGACGTCAAGGACGCCGAGGGTGAGGGGGCACGGGGGCCGTGAGGCGCGGGTGCGAAAACGTCGCTGTTTCCGGGCGAGGGGCGAGGAGGCGGCGGGCGGCGTGGGGAGCTGGGCGGTGGAGGGGGCAGCCGCAGGCCGCGGCCGGGCCAATGCGGATGCCGGAGCGGCGGCCGGGCGGGGCGCGGGGCGGGTAGCGGTGCGGGGCAGGGCAGGGACAGGGACGGTCAAGGTCGGCCAGACCTGGGTTCATCCGGGTTCATGCCACCCGGTCATGTCCCTCGCCACGTGCCGGCACTTTCCCATGGCAAATTCGCAAAAGGGGGGCGGGGGAGGGGGGAATGCTATCCAGCTCGTAGCCATGAAATCCCAAGGACGAACAGCTAACCCGCCCTGCTCTGTAAGACGAGAGGGAAGGAGAGAGAGAGAGAGAGAGAGAGAGAGAGAAAGAGAGAGCAAAGGGGGATGGAAAATAATGAGAAAGGCAAGGGAACAAGGAAAACGTGTCCTCTTCTTCACACGGAAAATGTCTTTGTGCAGTTCTGGTCAAAGGCTGTGGACGATTGTGATTTCAGGAGAATAAAATACTGTTTTAAACTAAGGTCAAATGAAAATTTTGTAAAAAAAAAAGCCGGAGTGGGTATTTAGCTCATAAACATGTGCGGAAGCGGTCCTAAGTCAATACAGTAGTATTATATTGACTTCTCTTGCTTTCTCGGTACATAATTTTTCTCTTCCCTCTGTTGTTGTTGTGCGTGGGCGGCTTCAGTTTTAGAGGGGCGCCGGTGGCGCTGCCTTCCTCAGACGCGGCTGAAGCGGAGAGGCGAGTGCCGGTGCCATAAGGGTCCCCGGCCGGGACACACAACGACCCGCGGTGCCGCTCTGCCCGCGGTGCCCCCGCGGCCCCCGCGGCCCCCGCGGCCCCCGCGGCCCCCGGCAGCGGGGCAGCGCTACGCCTGACCGCGCTACTGTACGGAAGAAGCGCATCAAAACACTCCCGCGGACCGGCCGACGACGACGCCGGTGCACAGCAATTTTTAAAAAAATACAAATAATAAAAGAAACCCTCGCGCGGCTCGCCCATATCGTGTGATACGGCACGGCACGGCACCAGGCCCGCCGCATGCGCCCGGCGCCTGGCGCGGCGTACTCAGCAAGGTCAACTTTGGCAGCGCACAGCCGCCGCTGTGGCCGCAGGCGGGGACCTGCGGCGGGCCAGGCCGAGGGGTAGTCCAGTCCTCTTGGTCGTGTACGGAGTATTATACTACGCAAATGTTATCGATACCTTCTAACGACATCCCTGCGTTCTCGAGGGGTTTCGTCTTGCGGCGCTTCCCTATTTGTGTGAGTGTTTCTTCTCCGCAGGCTGAGTGGATCTCGTTAGGGGGTATCGTTATATTATTACGAAAGTATAATGATGCTTTAGACTGAGCCGTGCACCGCGCCCGTGTACGGAGCACTATGACAGTCGACCGCCCCTTGGGCCAGGCCCTCCCTGGGCCGTGGACTGGGACCTGACGTCGTCCGTACAGTCTGCCAGGCCAGCCCGCGGCCAGCACTGACCTAGAAACGGTGTGCTGGGAGGCAAAGGTCCGATAGCTGCAGCAGCTGCACCAGCACGGGGGCCGCGCCGAGCACCGCAGCACCGCTGCCATCTCTTCCATCTCCCCTGACTTCCGCCGCCAGCCCCGCCGACACTGGGGACGGCCGCCCCGAGGGCCGCCCGACCCCAGCACCAACAGCCGCCCTGCCCTGCGCCCGCACCGCAGAGACATCGCTCGCCTTCATACAGATTTAGCTGGCTCATAATGTGATCGTCCGCTTGTAAAAAAGTTGCTAGCGCCGGGCCTGGCTATCCGCCGGCCCGGACAAAACTCCGGACGGCCTCAACTTTGGGCGCTGCCGGCGGCGGTTGGCTTGTCGGTCGACCGGCAGGACCCGGCCGCCAGCTGCCACCGCCAGCGCCGCGGCCTCCGGGCTCGTCCGCCTCTGTTTTACGCAACAAAATTCTGCCTCCCATTATACACTCTGCTATCGTGTTCGATTGGCTCGCGGGTCGGTGGAGGTGGCGGTGGGTGTGGCGGGGGCGGTGGGTGTGGCGGGGGCGGTGGGTGTGGCGGGGGCGGTGGCCCGCAGAAGTGACGTGCTGTGTGTTCGCAGGACAGGTTCTCGCGGCCGCTCTCCACTGCGCCACTGCTGCCCTTCGCCCTCCCGCTGTCCTCTAACCTGCCCCCTTCCCCTTCCCTTTCCCCTTCCACATCCCCTTCCCCCTTCCCCTTCCACTTCCCCTTCCACATCACCTTCCCCCTTCCCCCTTCTACTTCCACTCTGGCCTAGCCCAATGACCGCTCCCAAGGCCTTCGGCCGCCCCCGGCTCGAAGGCCTCCCAGGGTTCTACGCCTCTTCGCTGCTGGAAATAGACGACGATAGCCACCGAATTTTCTCCAGCGGCCACGCCCCCGGCGCCCCGTCGAGCCCCGGCGCCGCCTCAGGTACCGGGTCACCGGGTGCACCTCCGGGAACCGGAAGCTCCGGGGTGGTCCGGACACCTCGGTGTGCACTTCCGGTAATGAGGGTACCGGCTTTGTGACCGTAACCGGCTTCTGCTTTCGTTATAGCACGGTTTCCCACCCCGAACCTCTGACGCGAGTGGAACGGAGCAGACCAGAGGATGCTAAGCACAGCATCAATTTCCGTTTTGCAGCTTCTGCAGAAACGCCAAGATGGCGCGCGGAAGCGCCCAGAACAGAACGCCCCGCCGAGGTCAAGAACCCTTTTTGGCCCTTTGCCCCCTCGGATTGCGTACGTCCCCCCTCCCCCCTCCCCCCTCCCCCCTCCCCCCTCCCCCCCTCCCCCCTCCCCCCCTCCCCCGGGGACCCCGCGGGTGCCGCGGCCGCCTCCCTCCCCCGCGGCCGGCTCCCCGGTTAGGCTAGGCGGTGTCGGCGCGTGCGCACGGGCCCCCGCAGCCCCCCCGCAGGGCGCTGGGGGGGCTCGCCATGGGCCTATCCCAGCCCCGTGAGGGGGCCGGGGCCCCGGCGGGGGTGGGGGGCGAGCGGCGCGGGCTTCCGCAAGGGGGAGAACAGGAAGGGGTATAGGGAAGGTTGTGACGGGGGCGGCCGCGGCGGGCTGTGGGGGCCGCGGGGGCCGCGGGGGCTCCGTGTGCCGGCGCCCCCCTGACCCGGACCCCCCCTCATGGCAGGCGGCGCGGCCGGTCCGGGAGGGTACCGGCCGGCCGGCCGGCCAGGCAGGCAGCCGCCAGCGAGCACGGCCCCGGTGTGGCCAATAACCGCGAGGAAAGCTGTGTGCGCCCGGCGAATCTCACAGCAGGGCGACGGCACTCCGCTGCTGGCGGGGACGGGCCGCGGGGTCTAACAGGTGCGGCACGGGAGCGGCGCAGCATCCGGCCCCTCCCCGCCCCCACAACCCCCTGCCTCCTTTTAAACTCTTTTGCGACGCGGTACCGCGGCCTTGCTGCCTCCTGGAAGCGTCGCAGCCCACACCCGGCATACCCCGGCACCGGCACCGGGACGAGTGGGGCGGGGGAGGGAGAAAGGGATGCGGAGAGAGGGACTGTGTGTGAGAGAGAGAGAGAGAGAGAGAGAGAGAGAGAGAGAGAGAGAGGGCGGGGGAAAGAAAGAGATGGGACGCCTGTGCGGGAAGGGATGGAGCGGACTGAGAGAGAGAGAGAGAGAGGGGGGGAGAGAGAGAGGGACAGGCAGGCCGCTAGGCCATCGGTGGGTGGTGTCGCTGAATCTGGGTCACGTGGTGGAGGGTGCGCTTGCCTGGGCCTGGGCCTCCACACCACCGTGCCGGCCTGCCTCGTGGGAAGTCCGGGCCGGGCCCTCCCCCCCCCCCCCCCAGGGGTCTCTGCCGGGGGGCCCCGACAGGCTCGACGTGCGAAATAACAATACTCCACTCGTTTGCCTTTCGCCGCTCCGCGCTCCGCCGCTGCTGCAGCACCGCCGGCCCTGCCAGCTCACCTCTCACCTCTCCAACTGAGTGTTTTCCAGCCGCTCCGAAAATAGTATGAGAACATGTGGTTCTGCTGGCGACTGGAGGCCTCGCTGCTGACTCAGTGGACCCTTGCCACCACCACCCGCCCATTACCTATCTTGTTTTCGTCGGATCGGGCCCGACCCGTTGTGACGTATTTAGCAGGCACCGGCAGGGCAGGCACACTGGGGGGGGGGGGGGGGGGGGGCTAGGGGGCTGCCAGCGCGATGGGCACACGTGCGAGTCAAAAAAAAGGAAGATCAAGGACTACTCTTTTTTGGGGAAAAGGGGGGGGGGGCGATATGGCAGAAAAGTATTCGTGCCATATTTTCACAGCATCCCCCCCCCCCCCCCCTGGACACACCGGACGAATCTCCCACCACGCACACACACACACACACACACACGCGCGTATTTCCAGAACGTCCAACACGCATCGTTTCCACGCGAGCCGCTCCGCGGCACACACAGAGCCTGCGACACGTGGCGGATGTAGCGGCCCCGACCCTCCTGTCCGCGTGCTGTCGGGGGCTTGCCGTGTCGCTGCGTGCGGAGTGCGGACGGGGGCTGTGCCGCGCCCGGCCCTGCCCGGCCCTGCGCTGCTGCGCCGCTGAAGCCCGCTTTATTGATTGTCACACGCACGGCGCCTGCCGGGGCCTGCCGGACCCTGCGGGGGTCGGGGCGGCGCGCCGTGGCCGCACCCTTACGCGGCCACGCAGCCGGCCGTCGGGTGCGAGCACGTGCCGTCCCCAGCAGCGCCCAGCGGCCCCCGCCGCCGCCGCCGCCGACGACGACGACGCCGACCGATTCTCCGGTGTCGTTAGCGAGACGGGGTTGACGCCGCAGTGCGCCGCCTGCCGCGGCTTCGGGTTCGGACTCGGATTCGTGTTACCTGTTGGGGCGGAAGACGCGGCGCGGCGCGGCCCCCGCGATGAATATACACCGCCAGGATGCCGCCGACGGCAGAACGGCGGCCCCCGAAGAGAGAGAGAGTGAGGGGGGGGGGGAGGAATGGGGGGGGGGGGGGCAGCCCGAAGGCGGGCGGGATGCCACCAACCTGAGCAGGTCGCGGTGAGATTCCCTAACCAGGGCCGAGAGAGGTAGGGTGCGTTTGAGAATTATAGGCTTTTCCAGCGAGGCTCGATAACGGAAGTGGAAGAGCAAAACACTTCCAGTCTAGACGGGAAGTGTGCGAGATCGCGATATTGCGTTTTTCGCAATTGAACTCGGGAAGCGTTGGCGGCGCTGGACGCGGGTACTCGATCTGTCCGGTTCCCGCGCGCGCGCTCCGCTCCGCTGCTCCACTCCGACCTAACCTGACCTCGCTCCGATCTGCTCCACGTGCCGCTCAATTTTTGTTTCATTTAGTTTTACCGCTGTTCCTTTTTGGAAGATAAAAATATTGTGTGGTATTTATTTTTGTGTTGGGCCGCGCGGCGCGCGTGTGTCGTGCGGCTGAGCGGTGCCGGCGCGGGCCGCGGCGGGCCCCGGACAATATGTCACTCCAGCGCCGCCGCCAAACCACATTGGTGAATCTCATCAGCAGCAGCGGCGGCCGAACCCAGACCTGCCAGACCCCGGCCCGACCCGCCACCACCGGCCGGCTAGTCTGCGTCCAAAGTGACGGAACTCGTGGCGATCATCCGCGATGGAGCGACAACAAAACGCGTTCCGACACAACCCGGCCGAAGAAACCGCGGGGCCAGCTGAGCACGAGAGTCAGAGAGAGAGAGAGAGAGAGAGAGAGAGAGAGAGAGAGAGAGAGAGAGAGGGAGGGAGAGAGAGAGAGAGGGAGAGAGGGAGAGAGAGAGAGAGAGAGGGAGAGAGAGAGAGGTCTCCATCTCTCTCGCTCTGCTGGGCTGGCGGGTTTCGCACGGCCGCCGCTCCGCGCCGCCTCAGCCTCGCTTCCGCCGGGTAGGCAGCCCGAGTGCGTCGCGCCGCGCCCGCCTGCCTACCCGGCCGCGGGCAGGCGCCGATTCGCACAGCTGGAGTCACGCCGACGGCGTGGTGGAGAGACCTCCCTGCCGTGCCGTCCTGGAGTCCACGGGGACGGACCACTCCGTCGCGATGTCGTCGTCTGACGACGGCGCGGTGCGTCGGGAACCGTCTGTGGGAATCGAACCCTCGAGACCTGCGGAGTCGAGACTCCGCGGCCCGCGCCGGCGGACGGTTTTGTTCCCGGCGCCGCACCGCCGCCGCCGTCCGGCGCCCGCGAGAGGGCGCCGAAAGGGCCGCGTTCATTTGCGAACCCGACCGGCTGCCTGGGTCGGGCGGCAGGTGCAGCCGCGCCGATCCCCGCGTCCTTAGAGCCCGTCATTGCCCGGCGGAGTTCGTTGAGACGGCCGAGATTTGCTGGAAGTGCTCCGATGACGTACGCGGGCCAGGAGCATGCATGGGCGAGGCGGGGAGGGGCCGAAGGGAAGGGAGAGAAAGGGAAGGGGCTCGGCCCGGGTGAGCGGCGGTGGAGGCGGAGGCGGCTGCGCGGCGCAGCAGCAGCGGCAGGTTCGCGAACGAGTTCGCCAACCGGCCGCCAGAGTGACAGCTGGCGCTGCTTGCCGTAGGTCATGGTCGCTCGCGCCGGGAGTATCGCCACTGACCTTGCCTCTACATTCGCGGAGCGAGACAGCTGCGCCGCGCGGCCCGGCCGGGTATGCGAGTGAGAGGGAGATGGCGAGTGGCTCGAGCGCAGGCTCGGCGCCGCGCCGGCCCCCGGACATACCCGCGCCGAGCGACACTTTATGTTGGCCTTGGCGCCGGGTTGACGTTGTGCTAGGGCGCGCCGATACCCGCGCCGTGGTGTACCTTTGTCCCAGGTCCGGGTAGCGCGGCGCAGCGCGGCGAGCCGCGAGGCCGCGGGCCACGGCTCTGCCGGCGGCCGGGCCAAATTTAAACTCTTGGCCATGTGGGTTTCGCAACGTAGTGCGGTAGGCCAGAGCAGGGAGGTGTGAGCACCCCCTGCGCGGCTGGCGTGCCGGGTGCTAGCGCGCCTCCCTGGATGGGCCGGCCCGCAGCGCAGCGGAGCTCGGCGGGCTTGTCCGGCGGGTTTGCCTACACTGCGCACAACATCTCCAGTGGCGTGCCCGGTGTCAGAAATAGGGTTTCTAGTCCCGAAATTGTCAAATAAATTATCTGAAAAAAATCCAGAAATATAATGCGGTTTTTTTTTCGAGAATTTCCTAGAAATTATTAGGTTTAGAAACCCTAGCCAGGGCTCCGCGTACACGCACCCAACAGCCTTCGGGCTGGCCTTCACCCAGCAGACGGTGCATGCGCAGAGAGTCGGGGCACGCAGTGCTGTACACACACGTCGTCAGGGGCTGTACCACCACCCTCCTACGCGACGCACGCCGTACACTGGCGTTGCCACCACAAGTGCCCTTCACAACCGAAGTGTTCGCGATACCACCGTTCCTCTAGCCACGGCACTGTGGTTGTGGTTCTTTGCAGTGAAAATGTGTCACGCGTGATTGGACCGTTATTGCAAAATCGAGCCTGGAAACGCATTACGGCTTCTGGGGAACGTAGCATTTTGTACTTCATTTTTCGGTACAGATCTATGGTGAAAGTCTCTACAGAATGAATTTTTAGTGTTCATGGTTCCGCGTCAACTGCCATAGGCATTTCCAACGAGGCTTGAGATCGGAAGTAGGACAACAAAAATACTGCTACTGTACCAGATCTGAAACAGCTAGTATTGGGTAATAAATAATAGTATGAGCATAAATCGCATAAATAAAGTGGTATCCTTGGCCCGGGTCGCCTTGACCTTTCTCATGCTACCCGTCCGTTTCCGCTCTGCAACGAGTATTTTTAATTCCGTTCTCGAGCATCGTTGGACGTGCATGTCCTTGGCTTGCCGGTCTGTGCTAGGTTCTGGTCTGGGATAACGTCCAGTGCTACCGGCCGCGGCCACCGGCCTCCCCTCGCCGCCCCGGCTGCAGCCCTCTCACTCACTCCTCCCTCTCCCTCCCCTTTCACCGCTCTAGAGCATTAGGGCGTGCTTACAAAATGGCGCCCGCACAAAAGCGAGGGGCGCGGCTCTGTGAAAAGGACACGTAAGTCAGTGAGAGAGAGAGAGAGAGAGAGGGACAGAGAGGGAGGGGGGGGGGGAGGCAAGGGGGAGAAGGGAGGAGAAAGGTAGAAGGGTGATCCTGACTGGGGGAGGAGTGGGTTTGAAAGTGGTAAGGGAGAGTGACAAAGCGAGCCAGTTTGTCGAAGCCTTTGCAGTGCGCGGGAGAGGTGGGGAGGGGAGGGAGCGGGGGAGGGGAGAGGTGGGGAGGGGAGGGGAGGGGAGGGGAGGGGAGAGGTGGGGAGGGGAGGGAGCGGGGGAGTGGGTGACCACCCCGACGGCCGCCATGTCGCCCCTCCTTCTGGTCAGCCTTCTTTGTCCGACTGACATATTTGACGCGGAAGGTAGAAAGTGTCACACGGCCGGGACGAGTTTAGGTTTTCAAAGCTCGACGCGACCGACGACCCGACACCCGCACAGAGAGTGGCCCGAGACGTCCACCTGTCATGCGTGTAGCGGCACGGTGTCCGAGGGGGTGCACAAAGCCCAGCAACACCATTCGTGCAAATAACGAGCTCTATTTACAAACGGAACGTGTAAAAACATGTGCGATGTGAAAATATTGTACAAATAAAGGAGATGATTGGAATGTGACCATTGATTCTTCCCCTCCTCCCTGCTGTGAAATGGAAACAAAGAGAACACAAACGTTTCCGTCCGATCTGACCCGGTCCAGCGCCACCGCAGCCCGGGCCCCGGCCGTCGGCTGGAGGACCACATATATAATCGGCCGGACAAGACGTTTAAACGCCGCTTTTAGTCGGGACATGCCGCCGCGCGTTCGTGTTCGACCCAGTTAGCGCCGCCCGGCGGGGTGCGTGCGGGGTCCGGGCGGGGTCCCGGCGGGGCCCCGGCGGGGCTGGGAGCACCCTCGGCGGCGACCCCCCGCCGAGAGCTGCCGGGAGCTGCCCTCCCGGGGCCCCCCGCCGAGCGATACGTCCGGAAGACTGTGTGTTTGCCCCACTGCGAAACCCAGTGGAACTGGGTCTGGCCTGGTACATCCATTAGACTGCAGGCGCCAGGGCGGCGGCGGCGGCCCGCACTGTGCGTGTGTGTGTGTGTGTGTGTGTGTGTGTGTGTGTGTGCGTGCGTGTGGCGGTGCGTGGCGCCTGCCCTCCTGGCCACCCCCACCAGGCAGGAGCCCCCGCTGAGCCTAGCCTCGGCCTGTCCAGCCCAACCCGGCCTGTGGGAAGGAGGGCTTCACCGCCGCAATATTTTCGGACAGCGGTTTATATTTAGCCTCCAGAGCCGGCCGGGGCTCGCGGCACGGGAGTTTGACCAGCGCTTCGAGCACCGCGGTCGGGTTGGGTTCTGCTCGGCGCCGCCCGGACCGCCTGAACAGCACCGGCCACAGCTCGGCCTTTCGGCCCCCTTTTCGGGAAGGGCGAACGCGAAATAGCTGATTTCTGCACACAGCTCCCCCCGCGCCGCCCCCGCCGCCCCCGCCGCCCCCGCCGCCCCGCGCTGCCGCCTCACCCCCTCGCCCCGGAGCGCGGCTCGTGTCCTCTATCGATCCCCCGAAAGGTTCAACGACCTCCGTCCCCACGCGCCGCTCCTGCTGCCGCTACCCTCACGCGCTCCGCTCCAACCCCTGTGCGTGCGGCTCCCCTCCCCTCCGCGGGGGCCTTCCCTACGCGCCCTAACCCCTCCGGCCTCCGGGCCTCCGAGCCCTGCGAGCCCTCCGGCCCGGCGACACCCCCAACACAAACCTCCACGAGCTTCCCCTTCGTCCCCGCCCCGCCCCGCTCCCGCTCCCCCGCGCGGCGGTCGGCGGTGTCGTCCTCCACGCGGCGTCCCAACCCCCGTTGTCACGTCCGCGTCGACACGACGGCGGCGGCGGCGTAGACCTGGGCGCCGCGCCGCCGCCGCGCCGCCGCCGCGCCGCCGCCGCGCCGCCGCCGCGCCGCCGCCGACTAAAATCGACACGCCGCCGCGCCGCCGCTGATAGTTCAGCCGGCGGCGCACCGAGAAAATTTTCTAGCTTTTATAGTACTATTGCTTATTTTAACCACTGGCCTAGTGCGGGGGAAGCGTTTGTTGGTCGCCGGGAAGGCCTCACGAGCGAGCGAGCGCCGCTGATTGGTCGACGCGGTGCGTGCAGAGAGCCTCCGAAGGTCTCCAGGTGTATGCCAGCACGCGTAATTTGTTAGAAAAACGCCATTTCCATATATCTTAAACTTCAATTGGCCTTGAGAGCCGGCAGTAAATATTTTAACAGAACCAGCACCGATCACGCCGCCGGGCGACAGCGTGCTCGGCAAACACGGTTCGACGTGGAGGGTGTGGTGCCCTCGGCCTAGGCCAGAGCGCGTCGGAAACGCTCGGCGCGAAATACCGGCCGCTGCCCGAGAGCCTGCGGCAAGCGTCGCGCCGCCCGGCAGGCAGGCAACCCCAACACGCGGCTGTGTGGCGGGCTGTCCGCGCCTACCTCCCAGGGGCTGAGGGGGGAAGGGAAGGGGAGGGTAGGGGGAAGTACTACAGAGTCCTGAGAGATGGCGCTGCCGGTCAGCGGCGGGACGTTCGCTCGCGCGGTGTGCTCCGTCCGGCACCAGCACGACCTCCCGGCGGCTCCGGCGTCCCGACCGCAACGTGCACGGGTCCTAGAGGTCCAACCCTAGGACGCGCGCGCCCCGCCCCCGGATCCGCCCATTTCTTATTTTAAATTTAATCATCTCACCTTCCTATTTATTTCATTGGCCTCATCTCTTTTATCAATGCCCGGCATTGCTTTTAATCTTATTCAAAAATCTGGGTGCGCCAGGGAACTTCCCTGGCAAAACTTTTCTGTCCTACGGCCACCCCCTTCAGGGGCTTTTTAAAATTTCATCCTAATTTATTATTTTAACTTATGCACCCCCTCATTAATTGCGGCAAAATTTTTAACTAACCCATCTTTTATTTGCAGCAAAAGCCTGGTGGTTTTGGTGCTTGGGCCTCTCCCTCCACCCCACCAGGTACTTCTTCGGTGTGGGGAGCCGGGCCCCCACACACTGAGGCCAACGCCCAAGCCAACCAAACTGGTGGTAGGCAAGGCCGATGATGATTAAAAAAAAAAAAAAAAACGTGAACAGAGTGCGTACACCTTGGGTGAGGAGAAGGGCTTTCTTACACGGAGGCCGGCGCTCACGCCATCCGACACTGGTGAACCGGTGCTGCTCGGTTATCACCCCTTAATCTAGCCGGGCGTGTGCGTGGGAGCTGCGGCGGCGGCCGGGAGAGCTACAAGCCGGTGCAGTGCGCCGCGGAGCACCGCGCCACCGACGCGACTCTGCCAGAAATAAATGCGAACAGTGCGGAAATGCGGCCATGCTGTCGCCATGACGGCAGAAGCGGGCAGAAGCGCCTCCCTCTCCCCTCTCACTCGAATGGCCGTGCCTGCCAGGCCTGCCGTGCCCGGCCGCCGCGCCGCCGTGCCCCCCACCACCGCCGGCCGGCCACCCTTCACCAGCCTCGCCGCTCCCCTCGCCACCCTCCCTTCACTTTCGCTGCCAGCAGCGCCTTGCCGCCGGCGCCATTTTGCATCGCCGTGGAGTGGGTTACCATGCCGGTACGCCCCCAAGCCCGCGGGCATCTGCGAGCTCCGTGAATATGAGGCGCGCCTATGTGTGCGTGTGTGGAAGAGGGTGAGCGAGAGAAAGAGGGAGAGAGAGAGAGAGAGAGAGAGAGGGAGAGAGAGAGAGGGAGGGAGAGAGAGACAGAGAGAAAGGCTTGCCACTCAAGTGGTCGTGTGCCGCGAGACCGCGACATTTCGTCTGCATGTTCATTACAGGGGACATCAAAGAGGGCCCTCGCACGGTAGGCGCGCCGCGCCGCGGCTCACATCCCCGGCCGGCTCCCTCCACTCCCTCCACTCCCTCCACTCCCTCCACTCCCTCCACTCCCTCCACTCCCTCCACTCCCTCCACTCCCTCCACTCCCTCCACTCCCTCCACTCCCTCGCACTCACGCTCTCCTTGTCTCTGTCCGCCTCCACCCCCACCCCTCTTTCTTCCTCCGCTTTTTAGTCTAATGAATGCGCTCGCGAAGTGAGATACACAGCAGCGACTCCACCCTTGTGATTTTGCACGAAATGACGAGAGAATAAGGATAAATATACACCCGCGCGGAAATCCGAACAGGGTATTTCGAGTCGAAGTCTAAACCGGAAGAGAAGGTGGCAAGAAACGTAAATGGATCCGCGGTTCCCTTTGTACTTGCCATCTTCTCCATTTCCGGCATAGATTTCTGCGGTAAACCCTATGGCACCCTCGGAGAACGACCTTAGCTGAGCTGCGGTAGTGCGAATGACTTCTCACTCGCACTACTTTCGCCTCTCTCTCTCTCTCTCTCTCTCTCTCTCTCTCTCTCCCTCTCTCCCTCTCCCTGGCCTTTGTGTGCTCCTGGCGGGCGGCCCGCCCAAAGCCAAAGACTATCTACGGGCGGGGCCCGTCGGGTCCAGCAGTGAGACGCAGCGATGCATGCGCGACGGGGGGCGAGTGGGACGGAGATACGTCGCTTCCCACCAGAACCGGCCGTCGCTCATCTCTGCCCGGCGCCCGATCGCCGCGGGCCGCCGCGGTCTGTGGCATTATAGGGCTCGGAGGGAAGCAGGGGACTTCCTCCGCCATCAGCGGGTCCGAGCCGAGCGGGGCAGAGCGCAGCTCCCGCTGAGTCTCTGCAGAGGGCGCCACGGTCCGCGGCAACCCCCACGCACGGCGGCCCTACGGCCCCAGCTGGGCCCTTGTTACGTTACGCGTTGCGCAAGAGACCGATGCTCCGGCAGCATCTCTGACCTTGCTAGGGATTTCCTCTCCCGGAGCCCGGCCTGCGCGTGGAGTAGAGCCGGCCGCGGCCGCCCTCTACACAGCGGGACGAGGACGAGCCCTGTGTTCTGCCCCTTGATACGACATGACTCGGATCAGTAAAGGAAGCGGACGGACGTCTCTCCTTGACTAGCCTTTATTTTTCACACACGCTCTTCACTACATATTCGACGTCCCTGGACGCTCTCGCCGCGGGGCACATCACTGGCGGGCCAGCATGTTCTTCTCGTAGCACCAGTTGAGCGTGTTGCACTGGTTGGCGTTGGCGTGGTTGGCGCACCAGTAGGCGGGGCCCCACGTGCAGGGCTGGGAGCCGGGCAGCGCCTGGCCGGCGGCGTCCTGGGGCCGGGCCTGGGCGGCCAGCGCGAGCAGCAGCACCAGGGCGGCGAGGCAGAGCAGGACGGCGGCGCGGGACATGTCTGCCGACGAGAGGACGGCACACAGGAGCGTCAGGAGCCGCTAACCACCACTCACTAGCCGTGCCCCGCGAACCTCACCTGCGGTGTACAAAGTAGAGTGTGCGGAGGCGGCGTGCGACGGCGGTGCCAAACGTCTGTAACGACCGTCCGCACCGAGCTTCGCTTTTATACTTCCCAGCAGACGCGCGCCGGCCGAAGTCCTGACGTCAGCGCGAAAAGATGCCCCGTGATGTGTGCTGGACGGACAAGGCGGAGCAAGAGGCGGAGCGCGGAGTACAGCGGCGCGTGGATTTTAGGAAGTCCGACGGCGCCCGGCGGCGCACAGAAACTGTCTGCTGGGAAGTATACATGGTACATAGAAGCGAAACGAAGCTCGGAACAGGCACGTAGCTGGCCGGAATTTTCGGGGGGAGTCAGGTCATGTGTTTTGCCTACTTAAAGGCTGAATGTCATGCCGTTTGCCTGCTCTCCAGGCGTCCTTCTAAGGGCTCTTGGGGCCAGCTATACTCCACGTCGGCGCGCAGGCAACACGCGTGGAGGCGGCCAGGTGCAGCCGCCCTGGGAACGCCCGCGCTCCGAAGTTGTCACCGAGGCGCGACATGCCATTACCGAAGACTCAAAGCACGGTTACGTTGGTTGGTGAACTCCGCCGCGCCGCCACAGGCCCCGGCGGCGCCAGGGAGCGGCGGCAGGCCCTTGTGGGACCCTGCGCCCTGCGCGGCGCCCTCCTGTGGTGGTTGGGTCTCGGGAGGGTCGCCACGCGGGAAGGAGTAACGCCGCCCGCTCGTTTGAGCGGGGGAGGCGAGGCGGGGATATTTCACAACAAATTTTCACGACCCCTGCCGCTCCGCAGCGGCCGATGCTTCCGTCCGGGGCCGCGGGGCCGCGGGGTCTCGGCCTCGTGGCGCGGAGGGGGCCTCCAGTGTTTAATTCCGGCTCACCGCTCCCCCTGTTGTCACCACCGCCCGCCGAGGTAGATTTTATCCGGCCAGCTCCCCCCCGCGGGCCCATAACCCCCGCCTAGACGTTTTTAAAAGGCAGCGTGTGTACACAAAGTTGAGCCCAGCAATCAGGCATCCCCAAGCCCCGCGGCGGGCGGCGGCGGCGCGGCGGCGGCGCGGCGGCCAGGACGACTCGAAATAGCGCCGGGCCGCGCAGCGCTGCGCCGTCATGTCACCATGAACGCAGTGTCCGTGTCAGCGGCGGACCCGAGCCCCGCCCCGCCCCGCCCCGCCCCGCCCCGCCCCGCCCCGCCCCGCCCCGCCCCGCCCCGCCCCGCCCCGCCCCGCCCCGCCCCGCCCCGCCCCGCCCCGCCCCGCCCCGCCCCGCCCCGCCCCGCCCCGCCCCGCCCCGCCCCGCCCCGCCCCGCCCCGCCCCGCCCCGCCCCGCCCCGCCCCGCCCCGCCCCGCCCCGCCCCGCCCCGCCCCGCCCCGCCCCGCCCCGCCCCGCCCCGCCCCGCCCCGCCCCGCCCCGCCCCGCCCCGCAGCAGACGGATCTCTCCATCGTGATCCGCACATGTGGGGGATGCGGTGCGGTGCGGCTGCGGCTGCGGCCATGACGCGGCGCTCTGCAGCGGTGTGTGGCGACACTGGCATGTGTGGCGGCGCCGACTGCAGCTGAGCACCGAGACTCACACGGCAGCGAGTCCTCACCACGGGTCAGCAGTGACCCTGCCTCTCCGTCCCGCACGGGAACGGAATGCCACCCGTGCCGTTCTGCATTCCGCGGACCGGGGAAACAAGGCGGGCTGTTTGCCTGTTTGTCTCTGAGCCAGGCCGGAACAGAATTGTCCAGCGACACGGCGGCCCGGGCCCCCGCCGCCCCAGCCGCCCCCGCTGCGGCGTGGCGGCGCGTGGAGAGAGCGCGAGGCCCCCGCCGGTGTTGGCCACGTGTCGGGGTGAACGACCCCGAGCCGAGGGCCCGAAATGCGAGGGTGGTTCACTCCCTCGGCTCAGGCGGGGCGGGCAGAGGGGTCCAACCCCTAGGCAGCGCGGCCCCCGCCGCCCCCTGCACGCACACGCCCCCGCCGTCCCCGCGGGAGGCCCCACGCGGGGCCCGGGCGGCGCTGGGGCCCGTCGTCGGTCTCTGTCGGACCCCATCGGGGCCCGGCCGGCACCGCCAGCCCCGGCGCGACGCCCTCCGGCACCCTCCGGCCCGTGCCGCGCGCCCCTCCTCCCCACCCCGTCAACAGGTTCGGCTCGGAGCGGGTCGTATCCGGGAGAGAGGCTGGCCAGCCTACCGACGCCGACGCCTACCTCTGCCGGTTAGGTTAGCCAGGCGTCGGGTCGGAATGGAATGCCGCCCGCCCCGCCCCTGCTGCGGCGAAGCCGCCCTGCGCTCGCATTTTAGCCCCATGTGCCACGGAGGATACAGGGAGGCAGAGGTGTTTCCGACGTTCCATGACCGGCCGTGCTCTTGTAACGGCAGGAGGTGGCTGCTTGTGCAACACCCCCGCCTTCCCCGCCCCACCGCTGCCTCGTCCCTCACAGTGGGGACCAGACCGGCACTTGTCGAGGAAGTGCACCACACACACACACACACTCACGTACACACACGTACATGCGCACCGACTAGTCGAGTTTTCAAAGCGAACAAGTTGTCATAGACGTGCGGGGCTATAAGAACTTTCGAGGAAAACGAAAGAAAAGAGCGGAAGGCTGGGCGGCGCGGGAGGGAGGGAGGGAGGGAGGGAGGGAGGGAGGGAGGGAGGGAGGGAGGGAGGGAGGGAGGGAGGGGACCGGAGGGGACCCTTAGGGATATTGCTGCCAATCACAATTCCTGTCGCACTCCCCGCGCCTCCTCCCCGCCGCGGCCGCCTCCCTCACCTTTCCCCCTTCCGCGTGCTCGTGTTTTGTTTTCCTCCTTGCCGCCCGCTCTGCTTTCACTTTTTCAAACCTCTTTTTTATTTATTCTTTGCGAGATCGAATTTCAGCTGGCACGCCGCCGCATGTGCCTCCGGGTATGGGAGGGTTCAAAATTCAAATCTGGCGGGCGCGCACTGCACCTCACACTGCACCTCACACTGCACCTCACACTGCACCTCACACTGCACCTCACACTGCACCTCACACTGCACCTCACACTGCACCTCACACTGCACCTCACACTGCACCTCACACTGCACCTCACACTGCACCTCACACTGCACCTCACACTGCACCTCACACTGCACCTCACACTGCACCTCACACTGCACCTCACACTGCACCTCACACTGCACCTCACACTGCACCTCACACTGCACCTCACACTGCACCTCACACTGCACCTCACACTGCACCTCACACTGCACCTCACACTGCACCTCACACTGCACCTCACACTGCACCTCACACTGCACCTCACACTGCACCTCACACTGCACCTCACACTGCACCTCACACTGCACCTCACACTGCACCTCACACTGCACCTCACACTGCACCTCACACTGCACCTCACACTGCACCTCACACTGCACCTCACACTGCACCTCACACTGCACCTCACACTGCACCTCACACTGCACCTCACACTGCACCTCACACTGCACCTCACACTGCACCTCACACTGCACCTCACACTGCACCTCACACTGCACCTCACACTGCACCTCACACTGCACCTCACACTGCACCTCACACTGCACCTCACACTGCACCTCACACTGCACCTCACACTGCACCTCACACTGCACCTCACACTGCACCTCACACTGCACCTCACACTGCACCTCACACTGCACCTCACACTGCACCTCACACTGCACCTCACACTGCACCTCACCTCACACTGCACCTCACACTGCACCTCACACTGCACCTCACACTGCACCTCACACTGCACCTCACACTGCACCTCACACTGCACCTCACACTGCACCTCACACTGCACCTCACACTGCACCTCACACTGCACCTCACACTGCACCTCACACTGCACCTCACACTGCACCTCACACTGCACCTCACACTGCACCTCACACTGCACCTCACACTGCACCTCACACTGCACCTCACACTGCACCTCACACTGCACCTCACACTGCACCTCACACTGCACCTCACACTGCACCTCACACTGCACCTCACACTGCACCTCACACTGCACCTCACACTGCACCTCACACTGCACCTCACACTGCACCTCACACTGCACCTCACACTGCACCTCACACTGCACCTCACACTGCACCTCACACTGCACCTCACACTGCACCTCACACTGCACCTCACACTGCACCTCACACTGCACCTCACACTGCACCTCACACTGCACCTCACACTGCACCTCACACTGCACCTCACACTGCACCTCACACTGCACCTCACACTGCACCTCACACTGCACCTCACACTGCACCTCACACTGCACCTCACACTGCACCTCACACTGCACCTCACACTGCACCTCACACTGCACCTCACACTGCACCTCACACTGCACCTCACACTGCACCTCACACTGCACCTCACACTGCACCTCACACTGCACCTCACACTGCACCTCACACTGCACCTCACACTGCACCTCACACTGCACCTCACACTGCACCTCACACTGCACCTCACACTGCACCTCACACTGCACCTCACACTGCACCTCACACTGCACCTCACACTGCACCTCACACTGCACCTCACACTGCACCTCACACTGCACCTCACACTGCACCTCACACTGCACCTCACACTGCACCTCACACTGCACCTCACACTGCACCTCACACTGCACCTCACACTGCACCTCACACTGCACCTCACACTGCACCTCACACTGCACCTCACACTGCACCTCACACTGCACCTCACACTGCACCTCACACTGCACCTCACACTGCACCTCACACTGCACCTCACACTGCACCTCACACTGCACCTCACACTGCACCTCACACTGCACCTCACACTGCACCTCACACTGCACCTCACACTGCACCTCACACTGCACCTCACACTGCACCTCACACTGCACCTCACACTGCACCTCACACTGCACCTCACACTGCACCTCACACTGCACCTCACACTGCACCTCACACTGCACCTCACACTGCACCTCACACTGCACCTCACACTGCACCTCACACTGCACCTCACACTGCACCTCACACTGCACCTCACACTGCACCTCACACTGCACCTCACACTGCACCTCACACTGCACCTCACACTGCACCTCACACTGCACCTCACACTGCACCTCACACTGCACCTCACACTGCACCTCACACTGCACCTCACACTGCACCTCACACTGCACCTCACACTGCACCTCACACTGCACCTCACACTGCACCTCACACTGCACCTCACACTGCACCTCACACTGCACCTCACACTGCACCTCACACTGCACCTCACACTGCACCTCACACTGCACCTCACACTGCACCTCACACTGCACCTCACACTGCACCTCACACTGCACCTCACACTGCACCTCACACTGCACCTCACACTGCACCTCACACTGCACCTCACACTGCACCTCACACTGCACCTCACACTGCACCTCACACTGCACCTCACACTGCACCTCACACTGCACCTCACACTGCACCTCACACTGCACTTCGCCGTCGGAGCCTGTGCGTGCAGAGTGCACTGCCTGCAGCGGCGGCGGTCCGTAAAGAGATGTGAGGCCGTGATCTTGGCCTGGCTTGGCACGCGAAAGAAAGCGGGCCGAGTGCAAGTCCTTCCTGCCCCGCCATGCTCGCCGGGCCGGTTCTGCCTTGACCGTGAAAAAATTGTGCACTCTACGCTTCCGAAACGTGTTATCCTTTTCGCTCTTTCGCCATGGCCCGGTAGGAAGCGAGAGAGACACACACACAGAGGGAACCGGCACCGCGTGGGAAGGGTGGGGAGAGAGAGAAGGAGAGGGAGGGGGGGGGGTGAAAGTAGTTCCTACAGCTTGGTCACGGCCACGGTGATGCAACGAGTTGCATCACGTCACAGCCCCCACAATGATTACGGACGGAGCGTCGCGTGAGTGAGTGAGTGCGACCGGGTTCACTTAGGGAGGGAGAGAGAGAGCGGCGTGCGCACAGGGCTGGGGGTATTGGCCCCGACAGAGGAGGCGGCCTTTTAATTTTCATCCCGGTGCTTACGCAGGCGCAGTAGTGAGGGGATAAAATATGGTGAGTGTGTCGTGGTGTCTGGGAGCCGGGGCTGGGGGCCGGCGGCGGTAACAACGCCGTCACATAATAATATTGACAGTGGCTCGTCGTCTCCTCCGGCACTGCGCCGCACGCCGCTCGCAGGGGTCCGGGGAAGAAAACATTGCTGAGCAGCAGTTCCCAGAACGAAATTTCGCGTCCACCGCGCCGCTGTACGGTGCAGTCCATGTCTGTTCCACTCGGAGGCTCTGCCGAAACTGATCGCTCTATAAATATGACAATGACGCAATGACTTTAGACCTGGTCCCCGTAACTCCCTGGCGCTGCTCTGCAGCCTCCCCCCGCCCCGCCCCGCTGCAGCGCCCCCCGCGCCGCGCCCCGCCCCTCTCCGCTGCCAGTTGGACGCTCCTGTCCGTCCCAAAGGCCGTCATGTCTGACGGACGGCGGCCGACAAGGCGGAATCATAGAGCAGGAGGCAGCAACGGACCCCGCGCGCCTGCCGTGCGCTCCGTGGGTCCGGCGGGGGAGGGCCGGCCGGCACCCCGCCCCGCACCGCCCCGCACCGCCCCGCACCGCCCCAGCGAGCCGAGGGGAGCGGACGGGGGGCCCCGCCCGGCACCACGGCCCTGGTGAACATCAGCACCGCCCCCGCGGCCTCGTGCGGGGAACGAGGCATCCGACGCGACGCGACGCATTTCTGGGAGTGTCCTGCTCGGAGCGCCTTTTCGGAGAGGCCGCGCGTGGACCGGCGCCAGCGACCAGGTGATGGGGCGGCGGGTGACAGCAGGACAGGTGCGGCCGCTGCGGGCCTCCTGGACGCGTTTCGTAATGGCGGTGCACCCATAGAGACAGCGTGCACGGCGACGGCGGCGGCGCGGCGGCACGCGGGCGGCACCTGGCGCGCACCTGCCCGCAGGTGTGCTGTGGCCGCGGCAGATGCACCACACCGGTGCAGCGGCCGCGGCGGGGCCCTTCGGCGTGGCCCTTTGACGCGGCCCTCGGCGGGGCGGGACACGCGGTGACGTAAGGCGGAGAGGGAAGTCCAGCCCGCTCTTATTGGGGAATCCGTGGTGTGCCTACGAGGAAAGGGACGGCGGGAAGGGTGTGACATAATAGCGGCGGCGGCCCTCCTGCGTCCATTACTGCTGGGTCCGGCCGGGGGTACGGGCTGAGGGGTCTCCACGCCCCGCGGGCGACAGGCCTATAGCACTGCCGCCGCTGCTGCTGCCCGGGCCGAAGCGTACGAACACGCTGGTGACTTTTCACCACGATCGTCACTAACAGCAAGAAGACCGTGGCGTGGGTTTCTCAAACGGGCTGCTGTTGCGATCGCGACTCCTCCAGCGGCGTGAACTTCCGCTCCTGGAGCCTCTGGGGGGCACGGCCCTCCTCTGCCCATGCCGTGGCCGCCTTGGCCTTTGTTCCCACTGCCTGCCTCGCCTCCTGCTCTGCTCCGCTCCGCGGCCATCACTGCCCCGTGCGACGCGGCCGCCAATGAGAAGGCGGTGACAACGGATCTGTTGCCGCGCCCGTGTCCGGCACACGGACTCCCCCTTTCCCCACACTACTTTTTCCCTCCCGTCTTTCTCTCGTCTTTGTGGTCTGGACTAGGACGAGGCCGCGCGGCCGTGGCCGGTAGATACCATTAGAAAATGGGAAAAGGGGGACATTGTGGGCGGAACAGTGTTGTTTCGGAGCATAACCGAACCGGAAGTACATAATGGGTGGAAATAATGTTGAAAATTCGTACGACCAAGCGACTGCGCAGACCTAACTGTCCTACACGGCTGTCATCAACGATGTACCACGGTACACCATATTTTTGCATTTATGTAAAACGCCGATGTCTCAAAAACCGTTGGCTGGATTGACCTAAACATTTCTTTTTTGAAGTCAACCAGGTCATTGATTTTTGACAGCGAAAGGACATTTGTACGCCCCACGACTTTCCAGCGGCGCTGCTCCGTCTCTTGTTCTGGTAGGTGCCTAGGCGGGGACTAGGCGGGGTGGACAGAGGCGGGGCGGCCGGCGGCGCCGTGGCGGCCAGCGGCCAGCAGGAAGCCCTTGGACCGCCGCGCCGCGGCCACGCTTTCTTCGTCGGTTTCGGCCGCGCGGCCGGCGGACCATGACGTGACGGTGCGGCGCTGCCCCCGCTGCCCCCCCCCCCGCTGCCCCCGCTGCCCCCGCTGCCCCCGCTGCCCCCGCTGCCCCCGCTGCCCCCGCTGCCCCCGCTGCCCCCGCTGCCCCCGCTGCCCCCGCTGCCCCCGCTGCCCCCGCTGCCCCCGCTGCCCCCGCTGCCCCCGCTGCCCCCGCTGCACCCGCTGCACCCGCTGCCCCCGCTGCCCCCGCTGCACCCGCTGCACCCGCTGCACCCGCTGCACCCGCCGCAGCGCGTCCGCCGGGACACGTGGAGCCAGCGCCCGCGCCGCCGCCGGCTCTTGAGCTCCTGGGCTCCGGAGTGCAGACGCGAACCTAGCAGTTGTAGGAACGGCTGGCGTGCAGGACTTCCCCAGCGCGGCCGCGCGCGCGCGGCGCCTCCAGCCCCTTGCTCCAGCCCTGCTCCAGCCACTCCGTCTCGCCCCTTAGCTGCTCCACGTGGGTCGGTACCCCGCAGAGAAGGTCCAGCCAACACGCCGCGCCGCCGCCGCCGCTGCCGCCGCCGAGTTCGGCTGTTGTGCTGTTGTTCAGCGTTCGGCTGACGGCGCCGACTTTGTTGGCTCTCCAGGCGGAACCACGCGGCCGGCGTCAAGCAAGCAGTAGTGTGGGTACCACCAGCAGGCTGGAGCAGGCCGGGCTGGGCAGGGCCGGGACTTCAAGGTCACTTCACTTCACTCCTGAGTCCCGGCCGGGCCCGGCCGCGGTGGCGTCGTCTCCTGGACGTGTTCGGGGAACAGCGCCTCGTAACGCTATGCTAGGCAGGCGGTCGGTTCGGTTTTTGAGAGCCTCGAGTATCGTGAGTGACGGACGCCGATGTTGGACCACACGACCGCGACGCCGAGCAGCAGAGGTCACACGGGTGGCGCCGTGCGGCGGCGGCGGCAACCTGCCGTGCATCGTGCGGAGGCAGTCGTCGTCGCCGTGCCGTCATCGGCGTATGAGAAATGGCAGCTGCAGCCGCGCTGCGCAATGCTACCTCCTCGCCGACATCGTCGTCGCCTCGTCGCCGCGCCTCGGCGCTTCTGTCTTTGTTGGATCAGAGATCGGAGAGAAAAGGAAGCGGGCCGCATCGGCCCCGCCCCGCCCCGCCCCGACGCTGTCGTGTAGCAGAATTAATCGTCGGCAAGAATTTCTCATCTCCGCGGAGGCGTGTCGCGCGTGGCCGGTAGGGGGAGGGACGCGGACAACATCTTCGATCGGGATGATCTGGATCAAACCCCATCGTTTGCAGTCTCCCTCTCCCTCTCTCGCTCGCCCGCTCTCCTGTTCTGTTCTGTGACAGTCTCCGGCCTAACCCTGCTGTGGGGACATGTCCGGGCCCAGGCCCTGTAGGCCCGGCCAGAAGGGGCCTACACGTGTACTAGGCCATTGACTTCTTCATCCACTGCGCCCAACGCACGCACGCACGCACGCACGCACGGTGCACGGAGGCGGGGAAGGGCAGGGGACGGCGTCGTTCTGCTCCGCCCGGCTCCGCCCGGCGCTGCCCGAAGTGCATTGCATTGCGAGTGCGTCACGCATGCGCGTCCCTCCGCCTCCCTTCCCTTCCCTGTCCTTCCCTGCCCTTCCCTTCCCTTCCCTTCCCTTCCCTGTCCTTCCCTGCCCTTCCCTCTCCGGCGGCGCGGCGCAGCGCGGCGGTGGTGGGGAGCCGCGGCCGCGTGGTGGGGAGGCCCGTGCCGTCTCTCTCGCACCCCCGCCGCCGCCGCTCGCACGTGGAGACGAACCCTAGGACGGCCCGGCCAGCCCTCCCGAAGGGTCTGCACGTGGAGCTTGGCGGCGGAGTTCAGTGACCCTGCAAGGGTGAGGGGGGGGGGGGAGGGCGGGGGAAGGGTAGGGCAGGGCGAGGGAGGCAGGCGGGCGGCGCGCCGCGCTGCGCGGAGCTCGGCTCGGCGACGCCGCCGCCGCCGCCGCGGCGCGTTGACGAAGGGCCGGGAAGGGACTAGCTTGGGGACCGGCAGGACCCCGCGGAAGGGAGCGCCTATCCGCGCGGCCCGCGTTGGTTAATACACGGATCAGAGGGCCTGGAGGACCCCGGCCCGTGCCGCAGCTCACCCTCCGTGCTCCGTGTTCGCGGGGGGTGCCGCCGGGTGCCCCGGATCTCCGGGGCCTGGCATGGCGCGTCAGACCCGGGGCTCCGGGCAGAGATCAGAATGCCACGCTCGCCTCACGGCCCTACGCGCGGCGCAGCCATGTGTTGGTGGCCGGCGACGCGATTTTTATCCGGCCGACTGCGTGTCCGATGATGAGCCGACCCTTCCACCCCTACCCTACACGAGCCCTGCGTAGAGTGCAGCGGGCTGCAGCGCCACCACCCCGCGCCGCTCTGGGCTCTGAGCCTCGGGGAGACAACCCCCGTGAGCTGCGCGGCGGCAGCGGCGGACGGCGCCGGCCCTACCCGTGGAGCCCTGCCCGCCGCCTGCCCGTGGAGCCCTGCCCGCCGCCTGCCCGTGGAGCCCTGCCCGCCGCCTGCCCGTGGAGCCCTGCCCGCCGCCTGCCCGTGGAGCCCTGCCCGCCGCCTGCCCGTGGAGCCCTGCCCGCCGCCTGCCCGTGGAGCCCTGCCCGCGGCCTGCCCGCGGCCCGGGGGCGCGCTCATTTGTGGACCCCATTCATGCGGAAGTACATGTCCCATGCGCGGCGCCCCTCGGCCCTCGGGCTCGGGTTGATGTTGGCCCCGCTCCCGCCCGGACGCGGAGGAGCTGCGGGCCCTGATCAGATCCTCTGCTCATCCACGGCGCCACATCTCGGGGCCGGCTTATGTCCGGGGCGGGGCCGCGGGGCTGCGGGGCACGCGTCCCGGCTCCCGGCTCCCACGTCCGGCGCGGCGCCTTACGGCCGCCTCCGGCTAGGCAGCCCCAACGCAGCCGTGCGTGCGGGACGGCCTGCCGGCACGGGGCTTCCGGGCGAGAGGCTATGCGACCAGGGTGATCCCGGCGGCCCGTGGGCGCCCGTGGGCCGGAGCCACGCCCCAAGCGTTGCGTAAGACTCCCCCGGATGCCTGGGTGTGAGTGATCCGTCGGAGGCCCGGGCGCTGCTCCGGGGTCATAGAACCATCGGCTGCCCGTGGCGGCTCTCGGCGCCCGTGGGCTCCCCTCCCGCAGCGGCGGTGCCTCTCTCAAGGACACGCCGCGGTTAGAGGCGTTGTAGTCGAAGGTTGAGAATGGGATGGCCGGCTTGGCGCGGCCGGCCGCGGGGGCCCCGGAGGGAAAGCTGGGCCGGTGCGGTGCCCGATGGCCGTCGTTGGTGGTGGACGACGCCGACGCCGACGTCCCGCGCGTCGGCCGCGCCGCTGCCACACACAAATTCAACGCTCCTCCCGCGGCTCGCGGCCGGGCGGGGCGGGGCTGGGCCCGGGAAGCCGTAGTACGTGACATCCTACACGGCGGTCGTGGACGTCGCGTTATCCAAAGCCGTGGGGCGGGCGGAGCGGGTGGGGCATACTCCCCGCCGCAGAGCCGCGCCGGCGCGGGGTAGCGACGGACAAGTGGACGTGAACGTGGTGGGCGCGTTCTGCGGCAGGTGCGTCAGGGGTAGGAGCGGAGCGGGGTCACAGAGCTGCACCGCTCTCCTCCCCCGCCCTGACAAGGTTGGGCTGCCGGGGTCGCGGCCGCTCCCCGACGGCTGCCCCCGGCTGCTTTGCCTGCATAACAGGGAACCGGCGAGCCGGATGAGCCGGACGAGGATGCTCTCGGGGAGAGAAAGTGAAACAATAGCCGCCTCGCCGCGCACCCAAGGTCGGAAGGGAAGGGAAGGCCCGGCCCGGGCTGCCCGTGGCCGCCGTGGCTGCCGGGCCGGCCTCCCGGCGCACGACCCGCGGCCCACGGCCCACGGCCCACGGCCGCGCTCCGAGGTCTGTGACCCTTACCCCTACCCCTGCCGCGCCCCGCGGCCGCGAGGGCGCGCTAGCGCTGCCGACGCCGCTCCCCTAAGGGTGCCGGGCGGCTGCGGGGGTGGCTGCCGCTAGGGATGAGGGTCTCGGGGATGATCAGTGCTGGAAGCTGGATGCTGGAAGCTGGATGCTGGAAGCTGAATACTAGATGCTGAAAGATGGAAGCTGAATCCTAGAAGCTGAAAGCTAGAGGCTCGAATCAGGAACCTGGAAAGTTTGGATCTCTTTGGTGGAAGTTGAAAGACTGAAAGACGAAAGCGGGAAGCTGAGAGATGAAAACTGAAAGCTGAAAAACGGGGTCCAGAACGCTGTTCGCTGCACTGCCGGCCCGGCCGGGTGCGCACGGCGCGGCGCCGCTCTGTCGCTGCCGCATCGCCGGCCCCGCGTCCCCGCAGCCCCGCTCCGGCAGCCCTAGTCGCCACGTGCCGGGTTTGACGTTGCGCGGGGAGGGGAGGGCGGATTGCACTGCGAGTCCACGTGGGACAGGCCAAGGACCTCCAGCGAGCCCAGCCCTACGGGCCCTGCGGCCTACGGGCCCTGCCGGCCCTGCGGAAGGGAAGGGAAGGGAAGGGAAGGGCCGGGCGGGCGGGCTGCGTGCGGTGGTGGGGCGCGCAGCGCGCGTTGCGTGGCCAGAGCTGCGCTGCTGCGCTGCTGCGCTGCCGCGCCGGTGAGTGGGGATAGACCATGGTGGGGGCGGGCGGGGCGGCCGGGGCGTGGCACAAGCTGGGGTCCCCCGCGCGCGCTGGGCCCGCGGCTCCTCCGCGGCCCTTCGCGGACCTCCACGGCCCTCCGCGGACCCCACGACACGTGGAGCGCTCGCAAGGGTTCGTCGACCCCGCGAGCCCTAGGCTGGCTGCAGCAGCAGCCGCCTCGCGGCCCTCGGCTCGGCGGCCCTGGGGCCCCTGGGGGGGTCGCTGGCCTCAGTGCCAAGGGCCGCGGCGCCGAGCCGGGCCTGCCGAAGGGCCCGCCTGCCTGGCCCACCCTTCCCTTGGCTGCGTGTTCTGGTCGATGTCGTCACCGCCGTCACCGCGTACCCGTCACGGCGCCGGCCCGAGGCCGTGCCCGCCGGGGACGCTCAATCAAACCCCGAGTGTGCCCCCCCGCGAACACGGACGGACGGGGTGCTGTGCCGCGGTACCGGAACCCGACATGAACCTGCCGGACCCTCCCCCGCGCACACGCGCCGCAGCAAGGGGTTGGCTCCGGCCGGATCGGGCCGGCTGACTCATTTATGGGGCTGGGCGTGCCGGCCGGGCTGCCGGGCTCGGTGCCCGGCCGGCTCCCCCTCCCGTCGGCGGGGCGGCGGGGGCACCGGGGCGCTGCCGGGGAGCCGCCGCTTCTGGATTGTATCAACCTATTTTATGTGCGAATGGGAGCGGCGGCGCTGTGGGTGGACGGGAGGACCACCACGCCGAACACGCGTTCCCTGCAACGGAACAGACCGCGCCGCACCGCGTGCTCCGGCCCCGCCCCGGCAGCAGCGCCACTCCTGTGACGGATGGACGGGGACGCGGCGCCCGCTGCCGGGGCCGCCGCCGGCGCCGTGTCCCGGGTGTCCCGCCGGGTGTCCCGTCCCGCAAGCCTCGCAGAACGCACACGCACACTCCACTTTGGCCGGCACCGCGAGGGGTGAATACTAAAACGCCGTTTTATACCATGACTCCCTCCCGGGCGAAGGGCGATGCCAAGAAAATTAAATAATGCACCACACCCCTCCCCCCCCCCCCCTCCCTGTCTCCTTATTTTTGACTGGCCAACGCCCCGCCGCGCTGCCTAATTTGGGTAGGCGGGCCGTGTAAGCCACCCCCCGCCCCCTCTTCCCCCACCCCCATCACAAACGCACGCAGCCCCCCGCGGTAGCGCTGTTTTCCCTAGCGCTGTCGCGCGTGCACGCACGAGACACGCACGCGGACACGCACGCACGGCAGTCCGCGACCGCCGCAATCCGTGAGTGTTGGCGACCGGTTCTTGCACAACGGTCTGCTAGTTCTGCTCGCCGGCCCGGCGGCCGCTGCTCGTCGCGAGCCCGCGGCCAAACACACACACAGACACACGCCGCGCGTCGCGCAGGGGGAAGGGAAGGGGAGGGGGGGGGCAGGTCGAGGCTAGGCGAGTCTAGGACAAGCCTTGATACCGCGTCCGGTCGGCCCTGGGTCCTCGACGGGTGCCAAACCAAAAGATAGTAACAGTTAAATAGCACCATTCGGAGCTGGTAGTATATTTGAACTGCCTGGATCGCGTAGCTCTGCTTGCATCCACACCCAAATGGTCTCTCTCTCTCTCTCTCTCTCTCTCTCTCTGTCGGGCGGGCGCGGGCAGGGTGAGGAAAGTTTCGCCATTCGCGGCGAGTGTGTTTGTATTTGCAGAGCAGAGTGCGCCGTCGACATCAGGGAAGCGAGAGGAGAGGAAGCGGGCGGAGCGCGGAGCCGGGCTGCGTTTCTAAAATGATGGTCCTCGCTACTAAAAGAGAGAAAAAAACAGGGGTAAAATAAGGAAACTTGCGACATGGCGACAAATGCATAGTCGCAAAAAAAAGAACGCCGGATACGCTCTTAAGACTCGGGAATTTATAATTGAGGGTGTTGTTGTGGTCGCAAAGTGCGGTCCAGCCGCGGCCCTCCTCCTCGCTTGTCAAGAGACTTCGGCTCCGGTGCCGGATCTGGACCGGGCCGGGCGGAACAATGCCCGGAGCGATTGCGTCAAACGGCGTGCTGCGCCGGGCAGGGCCGGGCCGGGCCGCCCTGTCGGGCCTGTTCCATTCCTATTCCTAGGCGAGGTAGGTGTGGCGCGGACCGGCGCGGCCTCAGGCTTCCAGCGGGTTGTGGCATTGTCCCTCCTGTCGCCTCACAAAACGCCCGCGCGCGCGGACCCTCCCCGAACTGTGTGTGTGTGTGTGAGAGAGAGAGAGAGAGAGAGAGAGAGAGAGAGGGGGGGGGGGAGAGTCTGTGAGTGGACCCGAAATGGCCTTTTCCGGTGCCGTGTGTGTGTGTGTGTGTGTGTGGCGTCAACTTGGGAAACCGGACGGTGAACACGGAGATCAGGGGGGGGGGGGGGGTTCTACGGCAAGGCGCGCAGGGGAGGGCAGCGATCCCTGGCCGCGTACGCAAACGCGGCTGCCGCCCGCCGTCGCCTCCTGCGATGCATGATTCATTGGGAGCGGCGCCTGCGAGCGGCAGGGTAGGCCGCCCGCCCCGCACCCGGGCAAGCGGAGGCCGCGGCTGCCTACCCGCCGGGCGCCGTCCGTCGCGCCCTGCCGTCTTCTCGGGGCCTCTCTGTCACTCTCTTACGAAGCACACCACGAGTGCGACAGAGACGGCGCGACGAAAGCAGCAGCGCTCGGAGTCGAGCAAGGTGCTGCACGCGGTGCACTCGCCGAGGTGCACTCGGAGGCAAGTAGAGCGTGGCCTGCGGCTCTTAGCTTCGCCCTTGAGGGAAGCCGCCCGTCCAGAAAATGGGGAGAAAGGGGCGAAGATGAGAGTGAGTTTTAGGAGAAATGTAACGAGGAAGAGGGGGGGGGGGGGGGGGGTCGAGGGCTCGGTCTCCTTGGAGGCCGCCGGAGCGGAGCCCCCTCCCCTCGGCTGCACTGCTCGTGGCGCTCCGGACCGGGACAGACCTCCGCCGCGGGCGGGGGCCGCCGCAGCTGGAGGTGCATTACTCGTCTCGCCGCTCCCGGGGCTCCCCGTCGGCGCGGACCTCGGCGTCGCCGGGCTCGGGGAGCACTACTCCACCTCGGCCTCCGTGAAGCTGCCGGGGGTGCTGCAGGTTGGGCGCCGCCACGCCGCCGTGCTGCTGGGAGCCCCGCGGGCGGCGCCTGTCCCGTCCCCCGTCCGACTGTTATGTCCTCTGATGCGGCTTGAGGCCTCCGGCAGCCGCTGCAGCCTCCAGGACCTCCAGGACCTCCACGACTTCGCGGGTGCGGCTGGCAGCCCCGTCCCCCGTACCCTTGACATTGCCTTGTCGGCCGGGTTCCTTGTTGCGCAACATGTTGCTGGGGCTGCGCTGGAGCCGCCTGGAGCGAGCCGCTGGAGCCGCTTGGAGCCGCTGCGGTGCCCAGGGGCCGGTGCGTGCCGGAGAGGCGCGGACAAGAGCCTCCGCCCACCCACCCCTCCCTTCCCCGCCGCTCGCTGCGCTCGGCTGCCGCGTGTCCCTGACTGGAAGGCCCTGGTAGGATGGCAAGGGCCTTGAACCACCACGAGGAGGGCAATCTGGAGGGAACTCAATGCTGCTCGCGGGATGTTGCTGCTGCTTTTCTTTTCGTGCTCAAAAGTGAGGGTGGCGAGGGCGCAGTGCAGCGCAGCCGCTGGACCAGGAGGGGCGGTGGCCGGGCTGCCCCGCTGCGCCGCCCCCGCAGCCCCCGCAGCCCCCGGGGCTCCACCCGCCGCGGGCCGCCTGGGCGCGGCTCGAACGTGCGCGGCGCTGCCGTCCACATCCTCCGCGCCGTGCCGCTCACTCACGCGCAGGGCGCAGGTGTCGGCGCGGCGTGGCGTGGCGAGGCGTGGACGCTTAGGCCCCCTCGACGCGCGCGGCAGATGCACGACCGCCATCTTTTCTTTTTCCGTCCGTCCGAATCGCGTCGGCGTGGCGTCGGCGGGCGTTCTTCGTTCGGTCGGGGGCGTTGGCCTCTCGGAGTGCAGCGCAAGTGGCATGGCCATGGCCCGCCCATGGCCCGCCCATGGCTAGGGCCGGCCCGGCTGCCCTAGACGACGACGTGCAGGCGGGCGCGTTGCCCCGTCGCTGCTCTAGCGCTGCTCTAGCGCTGCTCTAGCGCTGCCGGCTCGCTGCCATGCCATGGGTTCATTGCACTCCCTTGCCCCTCATGACGCCGCGCCCACGTGCATCCTCCTGCATCCATGAGCGGCGCGGCGGCCGGACCGCGCCCTGCTCGGGTGTCGGGGGATTATCGCGGCCAGTGACACTCCAGATAAGGACCCCCCCCCCCCCCCCCCGCGGCTTCCGCGCCCCCCGCGGCCCCGGGTCACAACGCGGTCCGCGTTGGCGGCAAATCGGGTGCAAATGCAGCCGTGGGCTGCGTCTCAGTTTGCCGAGGGGTCGCGCTCTCTACCATCATTTCAAATCAATTTTTTATTTGTTCTTTTTACTGAAATTTTATTTTTCTCTATTTTGTCGCCACACTTTGATTTTTCCCCGACATGCTAGAGGGTGTACATCGATATATTTTTTTTAAAGTTCAGTGAAAGGCCCTCTAGCCGTTTAGGTACCTGCCCAACACCCGGTTCTTTTTCCTTCTCCGAAATGCTTTGCCGCACGTGATTTTGGAGACTCGTATAAAAATCCCTCGCGCGCCACTACCGCCTACAATGATTGACGAGAGTCATCTGGGAATGTGCGTGGTGTGGTGCGGGGCGGGGCGGGGCGGGGCGGGGCGGGGCGGGGCGGGGCGGGGCGGGGCGGGGCGGGGCGGGGCGGGGCGGGGCGGGGCCGGCTCGGACCGGGGGGGACCGGCGGCGGTGGTGGGGCCCGAAGAGCCGCGGCCGCGGCTGCCTGCACCAGGCCGCATGTTGACGGGTCTAGGCTGGGCTAGGCGTAGGCCAGGCCATGCAGGCGCAGTCGATGCGAAAGTTCAACGAACCCGCCTTGTTTATCGCATCTGCTTGCCTCGCTCTTCCGTCTCTCTCTCTCTCTCTCTCTCTCTCTCTCTCTCTCTCTCTCTCTCTCTCTCTCTCTCTCTCACGCTGGCTGCGTGTCTATTTACGCCCTCTTCCTGTCCCTATGCACGCGTATTATTCGTTGGGCCCGCACCAGGATGTTTCGAATCAGGCGTATCCTGACGCCCCCCCCCCCCCCCCGCCCCCTTTTCCTACACCTGCGCGGGGCGGGGGCTGTCATAAGGACGTTGCAGGTCCTGCATTTGTCATTCGCCGAGGCTTTCGGCTCCGTGCCGACGACACTTGTGAGGGCACGTGCCGGCGTGCTGTGTTCTGTGGGTGCGGGGCCCGGGGGGAGGGGGCTCCCCCATGCAGCCAGAACTGTGCCGCGGGCCCTCGCCTGCTGTCCTGAGTACTCAGAGGTGACAGATCGCCACTGCACTGATAAGACCTGCCTTCTGCTTAATCACTCTCATAACAGCCACCAGCAGCGCCGCACCCAGTCGCTGTCCGAGCTATAAACATTGAGTTCACTGTTCGGGACGGCGGCGGCGGCGGCTCTGAGGGCATCTGGCGCGATTCGGCGCACATTCGCCTCTGGAATGCAGCGAAGTGCCCCTCTCGAGTGTCGGCCGCCGCTGGCCCCGCAGCGCAGAGCGCATCGCACACCACGAGCACAGCGAGTGGGCGGGGTAGGGGGCTCGGCTGCGCTCCGACCGCGAGCGCCCGGCAGGTAGGCAGTCCGGCTGGCGCCTCGCACGCAGCGACGCGCCCGGAAGCCTACCCCCCAGGCGCCTCAAGAGCCACCGAGCCGGGCCGAGGGTCGCGGTATTGGCACCGGCCGCCCAGCGGATGTAGTATATGCGTAGACCCCATAACATTAGGCCAAAAAAAAAATCAAACCAAGGATAATTTTAACTTTTTGGGACAGAAAACTGCCTTTCGAATCTGTACTGGTATGCCTCTACTCATAACGGAATGACCGTAGTGTAAAGCGCCTGTGCTGCGGTTCCTCATACCCGTGCCAGGACCGCGCACCCATCTCAAATGAAATGCACTGACTCTAGCTGAAGGAGCCTGGTCAGAATTAATTGTTTGCTGAGAGTGGACACGTAGGTAAAATGTAAAACTTTGAAATAATGGCACCAAATATCACTTAATAAATCTTAACCATTTATTTTGATAAAAATAAGACAGAGACAAAGGGAGCCTATCAATAAAGTAGAGAAATCACGCAGAAAATGGAAGGCACAACCGGAGCCGGAGCAGCAATAGCTGTCTCTATAGCCAATACTCATTTACAATCTCTCTTGCAACAGGTGTTCAACACACTGGCAAACATAACACAGACACCAGGTTGGCTGAAAGTTTTACAATGCAATGGAATTAGCAAATTTAAAATGACAGTATTAAAGCTACCGTAAGTAGTTTGATACACAGTATGAAAATTAAACTTTCAAAAATTGTTTCTTGCAGGAGGAATCAAATGCATGAGGGTTCAAAAATACCACCAGGTAGTGAAATAATTACAATCTGTTACACATATAAAATTTAACCAAAATTTTCACTGAGTCTTCGTTTTTGTTCTTTAAAAAAAAACAATAAAAAAAAATTCAGGAACTAACGTAGGTCATTGGGCTTAATAAAATAAAGTGATTAGATGACTTGCCAGAGATAAAGTAGATTATCTTCCAACACAGGAATGAAATGCATTAATTTATAGGAGGCAACTCACTGACAACTAATAAAAGCAAACAACACAGAAGTGATTCAAATACTATAAAATGCAATGCGGTAATGATCATATCAGTCCTACAAACAATTTAAGACATCGCAATGCCTCCCTCCTCCCCCTTCGGGTGATCCATATAGCATTCTAGAGGCAAATACAAGTGCATTGGACTTTGAAAGTACGATGCTTCAGACAGATTATTAAAGGTCATCAATATGAAAATAATGATAGGATGAAGGCAGTTATCAAATCCTGACTTAAAGTGCCACAAAACCATCCAAAAGCACATCCCATGATCTATCAATACTGTAATATGCATTCATGTTTGTACCAGAGAAAAGTACAACACAGATTGGAAGTTTAATTTTACTCACACGTAAAATCAACAACAACTTTTTTTTTAGAAATTAAAAAAATAACACCTACTGTAGTTGTGCAGTAAGTGCTACGACATTTATAAATGATATGAAATTTGACACACAATTACCTACAGACAGGTAAATCGGTGCATATAATGCAATTCTGATACAAACTTCAAAGGGAGAATTTTTTTCTCCATCTTTTCTCTCATCTTTGATGATACAATTTATATTTTCTCATACCCCAGGTCGACAAATAAATATTAATACCAGAATATCAACATCTGAATAACCCTCTTCCCAATTTTCAGATATAGCAGTTTTAACAACTATGATACTTGATTGGATACAGTAAATAAAGTACTCTTAACACAATGGTAGCCACAATATGCGAAGTGGCAGAACACAATATCGGAGTCACCATAAATCGATCCTCGTAGCTGCCAAGCAATCATCTCCTATCCAGACTACCAATCAAAATGAACAAAATGAAACCATCCAATAAGCAGAAGTTAGATTCACCATTGTATATAGCTCCCCTCACATTAAATACATTCTCAAAAAAGTTTTCTTCAAAACCCTTCAGAGCCTTACCAATTAATGCAACATTTGTAATATTTGCACATAAAAGAGCACATTACCACATTCAATGCTCAGAGGCCAAAAATGAGGCAGTCGCACTGAATGTGTTAAGGTGCAAAATCCCACCACTTCATTTGGTGGATCACTTCACCAATTTTATTAAAAGGATTCATCCCAGATGATTCCAAGAAGACTATGTACATCAATATTATCACAGAGCAGCCAGCCTTCAACCTGACAGTGCAGAATATTACACTCAATCCCAATAGTGAATCAAAAGTTCACCATGTCCCAAAACGCCATGCTTGAATGTTTAATTATTTTCAAAAGCTCTCAGGTTGAATGAGGATTTGAGCAATGATTTCTTTACATTTTGTTTCAAGTCACTTTAAAAAAAGCAACTCCTCAAATTAGAGCAGATGTGTTTCAAACTTTCGTCTTTGGTGTCTCATTCAGATTTGGTGCTTGACTTTCTCTCATCCTGAAAACAAATGAAAGACACCCAATATTGAATCACTGAACTGACTATGTACAATTCCCCAAGTTACTTCCAAAAATAAAGTGGCAAATAAAACTAACCTTATCCGCTTGTGTTTGTTTGCTCCCCCAAAGAGCTAACAGAGTGTTGTCCTTCTGTTTTTGGGGAATAACCATAGAAGTGGTTATCGTATTCCCAAGGAATAGGATAAAAAACAAAAATGATGTCACAGGTACCTAAAATGGAAAATACCATACATTTATAGGACAAAGATGAAAGGGAAAGCCATAAGCCTGTTGAGTAATCTTAACATACAACAATGACGTTAAAAGAAAATTTGCAATTACCTGCCATGTAGCATGTTCATGGTAAGAAAGTTTATAAAGCGTGTAGGCGTTATACACTTGCAGAATGTAGCCAAAATAAAGGAAGGGAAAGAGGAAGCTCAACCCACGCCACATCCAAGAATGGAAGCCTTCAATAGTAATATCCATATTATGTCGTTCACCCAATGCCTTCAGTCGATACAGTACTCCTTGTTGGTATCGGAATTGAAGGTATTGTACACAACCTGCAATAAATTTTGGGTTAAAGAACAGAAGCAAAAAAGGACACAAACTAAGCAGTTAACGCAGCATTAAAATCAGGTTACAAAGCACATGTCTACATTAAGCACTACATAATTAACCAAAATATACATACTGATGTACAAGTTAAACCACATAAATTGTGGTCGGAACAAATACCAGGCGGTATTGTTGGGCCAAATCAACAGCACACCAGAGAGCACTGTCGAAATAAAATGATGGAGACGCCACCAGCCTTTAATACGGGAACCATTCACCTTCAGAATACTTTCCCTGATGGTAAGGGTGCAGTAATACCAGACCAGGAGGAATAGAAATGCGAGTTCTAGAGCCCTGAAATTTAGAGACACAATTGTGAAACATTTTGAAAATACTGAAAATTAACTTAAGAAAATACAAAAAAAGAGAACATAATATTGACAATGACCCACCTCACATTTGTGATGAGGTTAATAATAGAGAGAACAAAGCCAATGACGCTGAGAATAAGTTTGAACTTCTCATATTCATCCTTGTACTTGAACCTGTAACAAAATAAGGCACATCAAAGTTCAGGAAAGTGTCAAAAAATATCATTAATCAAATCATACACATCTATGGCACTTACTTGTCATTTTTATTCAAAATGGAGACATTAACATTGCCTAAAATAATTTTTAAGTAAAGACCATTCTCTTTAGGTAACGTTTGCTCAATTTCAGAAAGATGAGCTTCTCTTCGGGACATATCTTTTCTCATTTTCTCAATGGTCTCTTTGTCGGCATTTGGCTGAAACCTTGAAAGGAAACAATACTATTACTTGAACCAAAACAGATACAGTGTTGACAGCTGCACTGACACTTACTTTCTCAATGACCGCTGCAGAGTTGCCATTCTGTATCGGTGATGAGATAGTTCTTTCACACATTTTCCTTGCAAGTCTCCGACTTCATCAAGTCTACTCAGATACTCTCTGTTGAAATTCTATAACAGGATTTTTTTTAAAATTAAGAAAATAAGTGAACCAGATGTGTCAACATAACACAATTTTTCCCGCATGTACCACCGCAAAGATGCTACAAGCAATCTATTGTAAGGAATGCATTGTGAGGAATATTAAAGGAATAACAGGGCTATGCTTAAGGGAACTCAATTATAACGCTTAACCTCCTCTTGACCACAATAGTGGATCCCAGAATAACTAATAGAATCAACCCCTTCACAAAGAAATTGCCTGGCAAGACGGTGCCATGAATGCAAATTAAGGACTTGTAAGGAAACACGTCATAACTACGCAGCTCACCTCCAAAGTTTTGAACTCTGCTGACAAATCCTGCCAGTCCTTCACACAGGCGTCGAAGTCTTCAAGCTCCATGGCGGTTAGAACCGTTTGATTTCGACAGATTCAGCTAGTACAGCGACAGTACCATACTACGGTGGAAAACTGCGGGGTTTTCCAGGACTTTCCTACTTTGAAAGGGGTTGAAGAAACGAAAAATTTTGAGGTAGGCCCAGGCCACTCTGGACCCCTACCCCAGATGCACTCGGAAAGCGACGACTGACTCCCGAGCCCGAGTCGAACCTGACTCCGACTCCAACCGTCGTCATTTGTCTTTTCATCCACGCGGCGGCAGGTACCATTCGGTGGCACGTTCGCTCGCACCTCGCACCGCACCCGCGTCTCAAACCGGGCCCGGGGTGGGGCGGGGGCAGGGCGGGAGAGGGGCAAAAAAGGAATGAAGTTTGCGCGAATGGGCGAGGAAATGCCGACAACAGTTTCGTCACAGCCCCGGTCAAAGGTTAATAATGACGGCGGCGTGCGAATCCTGCGAGACGAAGCGGAGGGCGGGAGTGTGCTCCGACACCACTATCACCGGGACCGCGACGCGGCTCGAGTGGAAGCGAGGAGGGGACCTGCTATCTGAGCGCAGCGGCGCAGAAGTCGCTCTGTGTACCTGGCCGGGCCGCGGAGGCGGGTCGCGTCGCGTCATTGGGTTTGTGATAATTTGAATGGCACACGCCGGGCTCGGCGCGGCCGCGTCGGTGCCGCGGGACCACTCGCACGGAGGGAATGCTCAAGGTTCCGGCTCCGGCCCATCCGCAGACAGAGAGAGAGAGAGAGAGAGAGAGACAGACAGACAGACAGAAAAACGGTCTTCCCTCCTCAGCTTCGCTACGTTCGAATGTGCTCAAAATTTGCCGTACGTCATGTTTGTGCCCCCAATTCATAGCCGCCAATGCGAAACCTCGGGCGGATGTCGGCAAACAGAGCGGCCAGGTGGGCGGCCTTCGGAAAGGTTTGCTGAGCTGAGCAGACTCCCCCGTCCCGCCGCTGACACCTCGCATGGTCTACCATCGATAGTACGGGGGGCATCCACACGTGAATCAAACAGCCACTGGATGGGAGAAAATCGTGACCAAGGCACTACGGGAGGATTTCCCTGCGATCAAAGTCAGTTTTCAGACGCATGGATTAGAAAGAAAAGATTAAACCATTTTATAATAATACACATATCATACAAATTTATTATTCATATTACAAACACATTACATTTCCATATGAAATTTTGGCACAGGGTCTTTCTTAGCCTTGATAACTATCTTCTTTGGAGCGCGAATCTTTCGACCAAATCGCCCTGTCTTGCGTTGCCAGAGACCAGATCGAGGACGGAAGCCCAGTTGACGCCACTTCTGTGCACTTCCAATTGGGGTCGTAGCATGTTCAAGGTTGCCTATCCTTCCAACACAGGCCATACATCTCCGATCCATTACAAATTCATGCTTTGAGGGCATCTTGACTATAACATGATCCTTTGTATTTTTCACAATGGTTCCATAGGATCCAGCGGCATGGATTAAACGGCTTGGCTCTGAAGGTGTTCTTTGGAGGCAATGAATCATAGTTCCTTCTGGGAGAGCACCAATTGGATAAGCATCCCCTTCATTAGCAGACACACGAACTGGTGGTATGTAACTTGACGTTCGAACTATGTCTCCTGGTTTCATATTGACTGTTGCCAGATAGTATTTCATCTTGTCTGCTCCTGCAACCAGAGCCAATCTTGCACTGCGGTTTCCATCAAACACAATTTGAATAACTTTCTCTTCTATGGGTGGTACATTTGGCTCAGTTGGGCCCTGCCTGTCAAAATGGACCCAGTGATACTTGTGCTTGATTCCTCCTCCCCAACCCTGAACGATTTTCCTTCCAGTTACAGGGTCCCGACCTCCAAGTCTGGTAACATTCAGAGGCTTCACGGTGTACTCGTCTTCATAGTGAACAATTCGCTTTAAAACAAGCCCAGACTTTGCCGTAGGCCTGGCCTTTGATAACCGATCATATAAAGAAGGAAACTTCTTCTGAGCGAACCTCACTTGACCAATACAAATGCCCGATGCACTCGACAGTGAACTGACTGCTTTCAATTGAAATGCCGCGGTTGTTATGAAGAAAGACATGGTAGCTTGACATTCAACTTGAACTAAATGTCGAGGCTTTTATGTAGGGTTAGGTTTCACATACAGGTGCAGACGAGCGCGTGTATTTCTCATGCTAAGTGTGGTCTCACCTCACAGACGGATGGTCTCTCTCTAAAAGCCAAAGCCAATATCAATGTGTACTGAACTTGTCAATCGGAATGCTGTCTGCTGCTGCGCGAATGTTTTGGTTCTAAATTCTGAACTTTTCTTTGGGCTGGAAAAATCGTTGTTTGGCGATACATTCGTGGCACCGATCCATTGATCCTCCAATCTAACTTCTGCATCCTAGGGTAGCGAAAATATGAGTTTAGTCAGAAAAAACGGTGCCGATTTGATTCCAGGTCAGGAGGGTATTTGTGTAGAGCAAGGTAATAAACGTCAGGATTTCCTCATAACATAGCGATTATTATTTCTCTTTGGTTTGACGAGTGTTTGTGGAATAGTAAAAATATTAAATGAAAACTCACAGCTTCGTCCCGAGTGTTTGGAATGTTTGGAACACTCTCTCAGAACATTATTATCTGTACTGATGATTATGTTTTCATGTTGTAGAAGATGGAGAGAAAGAGAATCAGCCCTCCGTAATAACTCCAGATGATGTCTTAAAAATGACCAGAATATCTGATGGTATGTAGTATAATTATTTGCTTAGTGAATGTGAATTGTAATTATATAACGCTCGTTGAAAAAGGCTATGGCAGTTATTAGACTATTTAATCAATCTCTTGGGCTCTTTAATTTTCTTTTTGTGTATGGCTACACTACAGGTTTTTTGTGCCCACCAGAAGCAAATATATATGATATTGACTTCACACGTTTTAAGATTCGTGATCTTGAAACAGGGACAGTTCTGTTTGAAATTGCAAAGCCTCAACCTGGAGGTAGGTTATTTCTTGTGCTCAATGTGCTCACTATGGTATCGGCACATAGCCACATTGTCACTTCTTTGTTCTAGATAACATTGAAGTTCCAAGTGATGATGAAGAACCTGTGGATCCAAATGCTGGAAGGTTTATACGGTATGAATTTACACCAAATTTTTTGAAATTGAAAGCTGTTGGATCAACGTGAGTACGCTACTCTAGTACGTTCTTCAGTTCAATGAGACACTGTATTCATTTTTTGAATTCAATTTTCAGTGTTGAATTTCGTGTTGGTGCTCAACCTGTAAACAAATTTCGAATGATTGAAAGACACTTTTTCCGTGACAAGCATTTGAAAACATTTGATTTTGAGTTTGGATTCTGCATTCCATTCAGCAGCAACACTTGTGAACATATCTATGAGTTTCCTCCTTTAGCCCCAGATTTGAGTGAGTGTAAAACACAATGTGTAATTATTTCTGCATTTATTCATCTTCAAATGTTTGAAAATCATCTTCCTTTCGTTTGCAGGTCAAGATATGATTGATCATCCTTTTGAAACTCGTTCTGATTCCTTTTACTTTGTTGATAACCGGCTCATCATGCACAACAAGGCTGATTATGCATACAATGGTGGTTTGACCTCATCGGCATCTGCTTCTGCTGGTGATTCCCATCTCAAAGAGGGAGACTCATAAGTCCTCGCATAAGTCTCCCACGCTGAACCCATTGTATATGTGTGTCATGGTTGTATAAGGGAATCACAGTGCTTGCATCCTGGATCTCCCATGTTGTTATGTTTCTTTTTAAATTTGTTTTGTGGGACATTGTTTAGCAATTATTTTAATCCTATTCATTGTGCTATCCAGTGTGTTGTTAGTAATTGTGTAGTTCTTGTTATCTTTTTATTTTTTGAAGTAACTGTTTTGTATTTCATGATTCCTTGTTGATCTCTATGGTTTTTCTGGACACTTCTTCATTCAAATGTATAATTTGCGTGCGTAAAAATAATTTCTGCAGTATGGGTCGAAGGGGGTACAGAAATTATGTGATTTAATTAGCAGACCTCTTGTCAATTTGCTTATTTTCTTTTGTCTGCTTACAATCGTTCTAAATTTTCAGATTGCTCAGCATTTACTTTGTACAAATGCCGTCTCAAGAATGTGTGTGTAGTATATTCAAATGCTATATTCACTGCAAGCAATGTTATCTTAATCAAATTGCATTTAGTGTGTACGTGTGTCCGTGCATAACTACCAGCACTCCTAGTGTTTTGACTGATACAACATTCTTTTCTTAAATGACTATCTTGTAAAAGTGTTTTCAAATATATGACCCAATTTGTGGTTTTTGAATCACCCTTTTAGTGTATTTGAACCTCTAGAGTGCCATGTATGTGCCTTATATTTTAGAAGCAAAAAACTTCCCCCCAAAACGTTTATGTACGATGTATCTTTGTTTGAAGCATGAGATTAAAAACTTGTTCTCTACATTTACTTTGAGCTGGGACCACTGCTCTTTCTCATTGATTTCACAATCAGAAGTGCTCAAGAGTCATCAAACCAGTGCTGTGTATCTGATAATGCAGCCTCCCTGTCATATTCTTTGTAATGAACTAAGTCTATTTGGTCCTTGAAAAAATTCATAAATATTAGAGGGACATTTATGCTCATGCTTGTTCTTTAATTCACTTCTTTTGAAGATAATTATGAAGCTGAAATATTTCAGTTATTCTGTGATCTGTAGAGTTATGTACTATCTTTTTCCAATCTCATATGCGTGATATCTGCACCTGTTTATTTAAAATTTCCTACATAATGTTGTGATTGCTTCCAGCTTCTGCTTTACAAAAATCATTCACCACTCCTTTATAATGCATATTTTGACACATTTATTGCATTGAGTGATTTCATACTGTATGCTGTTCGGGCCTGAACTTATGTAATTATGTACCTATTGTGATTGATCGCCATAGATTAATTGTGTGTCTTGCAACCCAGTGTTAAGCCTGATGCTGTGTGCAATAAACATTTTATTAAGTAAGCCTTAATTGTGATTTACTTAAAAAATCTCTCCTTGACCAGGACAGGGGGGGGGGGGGGGGGGGGGGGATTCAAACCTTTCCACTAAAGTTCAAGTTTTAAAGCAAATAAACTCACAATTTACATTACCTCCTACTGCTTGCAACCACATAACAAAATTAATATGGCAGTTAGGAAACAGAAAGAAACAAAACTTATCTTAACTGAACTTAACTTTTTATAGACACTGATCAGTTCTGAAGTAAAAAGACATCTAACAGGTCCATAAATTATAATGAGTACCCTACACATAAAAGTCTGTGCTACCTTGCTCTTTTAGGTCCAAAAATGAGATCTGCATCAGGAGCTCCCTTGGGATGTTGATATCGGTTACGTCTCTCTCTATTTAGGTTCACTGTTGCCGGCCGCTGTATCTCAACAAAAAATTCAATGAAAGTAGGAGTAGTGTATAATCTGTCTATAAAGACAGAAAAAAGATGGATATACTGTCACTAAGCAAGGAATAAGTCTTACCGACGCAAGCATGTCTTGATAATCTTCTTCTTCTAATCTTTCATTTATATCTAAAGTTAACCTCTTAACACGCTCCATTTCCATTCGTTCGGCCTGAAAACATTTACGAGAATTATGAGAAAATTCCTTTCTTACTTCTAGAAATATCAGACTACCAAACTAGCTTTACCTGTTCTTGGCAGCGCAAATTCAAGGCCAACTCAGAACTGACTGGTACTGAAAGATTACGATATGACTGTTTGTTTCCTCTCCTTGTTAGGAGGGTAAAGTTCACAGTACTTGATTCCACATTTATATTTTCATTTGCTTCCTGAAGTTGTTCTAAAAAGAAGAAAAAGGAAAATTAACGAATGAAAATGTCTGCAAAAGGAAAATAAATTAACATGTACCATAGGTCTTCTTGTGATTAGTACGAATATGGAATGGGATTGATATGTCCACATATTGTGGCTTTGAGGTACTGCGAGCATGGTCTTGAATACTACATGATACCATCTGTTCCAGTTCATCCATGAATTCTTTGTCTTCAAAACTAACTTCATCCTTCTCCTGATACAAGAAACAAAAACATCACTTAGTTATTTTGCTACTTTAATTTTTAAGAAGTATACAGCTATCAATTTGTTTGGTCAGTACCTTTCTTTTTATTTTCACTACATCACCACCATCGTTGTCAATGGCAGCAGAGTCAGACATATCATCATCTTCATCATTTTCATCTTCATCTTCGTCAAGAATATTCTCTAGTTCATCTTCACCTGACTCTGCTCCATTATCCTCTTCTGTTTCTGCAACAGTTGTACAATGAATAAAGTTTTAACAAACTTAATACTTCCTATTTAATTTACTGAGAAAATGGATTTTGTTTTCTAAGGCTTCCTTTCCTTACCATCCATAGAACTTGTATCATCTGTATTATCCCGTTCACCATCAGTCTCTCTTTCGGAATCTTCGGTGATGGTTCCAAGATCCCCAACTTCTCCTTGGGTACCCTGAAGTATCAAGTAATGTGTGATATCTAATGAAGAAAAATAGGAAAATTTGGAGTGTTGCGGGCAGCAACAAACTTACCACAGGTTTTGGTAGCTGAGCCATGAGTTTGGTTTCCAATTGATCAACTGCAGAGAGGGCTTCTTCTAAATTTTTGGCGAGTGCTAGATTAGGCCGAAGTCCCAATAAAGCATCTTCAAACATATATTCAACAGACATTGGAAATGCTGAAGGACCATCACCGGCACCAGTCAAGGCTCCAACTGTATCTCCAATAGCCCAGTAACCACTTTCCTTCTTCATCCAATAGTAATGCTATAAATATTTTAAAAAATTCTTAGAAGCACACTTCAATGTGTCAGAGACTGACAAAAAACATATCACGCAAACACACCTGGAGAAAAACAATGAAGTAGTCCAACTTCTGTTTGCTTGGTCCACTATTAAAAAACTGGCCACATGTCAACAACAGAGTGCAAACTAAACGTATGCGGAAAAGATGGTCTGGCGGATCAAGAATAGACTGATTTGCTGGGTCATTGGAGACACCAAATTTAATCAAAGAATACAAGACCTAAAAATAAAACAATGAAAAAACATGAATGAGACTGAAGGTTTATAAACATTATGTTGGTATAAAACTGATGAGGCTAACCTTGAAAATATCGTTGCTTTCTACAACACGATAGTTGTAGAGTTCTCCTAAGTATTTAACCATAGCTATCCTACGCTGATTGAGTTTAGGATGGTTTACTTCCATACACACTCTAATATCTTCAAGAACTCCATCTACAACCATTGGAGCAACACTTTCCTGAAAGAGGTAAACGATAGAACATGAATGGATTAAAATTTGTGCCAATATCCTAAGAAAGAAGTATAAATCAGTAATCTATTCTACACACCTGATGAACAGCCAAACCTGCAACAAGACTCGCAAGACATCTAATATTGTAATATTTAACATTCCAAGCTGCTGTGAGACATTTAATTGTGTAGCATGCCAAATCTTTGTCCTCCCAGTTCAGTCGCCGTATCAGTCTGAAGACCTGTGTAACAAGGATGATGGATCCAGTCATACTACTCCAACATACATTAAAGACATTGTTCATAGCACTACCTTGTCAGTTGTAGGTTTGCTTAGATCCTGATAGAGGATCTTTCTAATGAATGAATGGATTGGAGGTCGTTCTTTGACTCGCACTGTACCACCCTCTGGTGGGTTTACAAAGAAAAATGCGTTTTCAATCATTGTTACATATCTAGTGTCCATGGTTAAAGCAGATTTTTTCCTCATCATTTGCTCCTGCAGGAATGGAAGATAGTCATGAGCTATTGTTACAAAGAGTAAGATAACAATCTTGAATGCACAAGACTCACCAAGTAAATCTTGGTGCGTTGATGTGACTCCACCCGACGCAAAAAGTAGCGCCCACAGGTTTCAAGAAGTGCGCAGGCCATGTCTACATGATGGTGAGTAAAATCGTGAAGGAGAACTTTTAAGCAATACAACCCCTCTATAAGAGCATACATTTTGAATTTAACAAGCTCTCCAATAAAGCGCACAACCTTAATTTTACTTTCAATATTAATTTGATCCTGAAAGACAATACATAATGATTTCAGGTCTGGTAGTTTGGGATTACAATGAGAAACATTAAAAATACAAGAAGCGGTCAACACACCTTTTTACACACGTGGTACATGAAATCTTGCTTCAGCATATGGCATAAGTCTTGAGCAATTTCAGGCACAACAGGATGCAGAGTGGCCACAAGGCGTGCATAAAACGGTAGAAGATCTAATCTGGTGCGTGGCACTCCAAACAAAACTCTATAAGAAAGAATATGAAATTATAGTGTTCTGCTTGTAGCAAACACAAACAAGTTTAGCATTTTATTTACCTGACTAATTTTCTTCGATTATTTTTGGAGTTGAGAGAAAGCAGATATTCAGCAGCTGCATTATCAATCAGTTCTCGGTTAACACAACTAGGCAGGTGATTCAAAAATTGTTCCAAATGTTGCTTAGTAGAAGTGGTCATTAGCGTCGTTAGCAGCTCTGGTTCTTCTGGTTCTAAGGATAGAAAATGAAAAATTGATAACAATGCAAACACTGTCCACAACTAATTGCCTCAATATAAAAAAATAATGAGAAATTATCATTTACCATCTTCTACTATTGCTGGTTCAACACTTTCAGGGTTCCCTAGGTCTTCCTCTTTCAATTCAGCATCCAAAACCTCTTCTGTCACCTAAAATTTAGAAGATTATTACTTTTTACAGCTGAACAAAGTGAGTCACTCTCATATTGTACCAAAATCAAGAAGAAACCTGAGAGACTGGGGTCGGAGAGGGTGAAGTTCCATGATCTTTTTCACGTGACTTTATTCCAGGTAAGTAATCTCTCATATTAGGGAAATCTTCATAAAACCTTTGAGTTTCTTCATCCTCCCACAAACCACCAACCAAACCAGAGAGATTAGAAAACATGCCATCCTCCCCATCTGCTAGGCCTCCAATACCACTAATCACCAGTCCTGATTCTTCTTCACACTTCAAAGCTGTTGCAAATGCATAAAAATATTAGAGACAAATATTCCATAAAAATTTAAGTAGCAACTGGTGAAGTACATACGATCTTCAGGGAGTTGGGGCATAGGTTGATCCAACACATCTGCAAATGCTTGGGCCGAGTTTAAAAGTTTCTGGTACTGCTGTTGTAACGCTTCCAGGCGTTCTTTTCTTTCAGCATTCAGTTCACCTTTAGTCTGAAGTATACGTCTGTTTTGTCTTTCTAAAGCCTGGAGTTCTCTATGGTCCTGGATAAAAATTAGCAAAATGGGAGTCACCGGGGGTAAAAAAATATTTGTATTCCACAATTAATTTTTACCTTCAAAAGGTGCTTGCACAGAGAAGAAAAATAGTCACTGAGGAGAGTTCTTACAGCTCTCTGTTTTTCAGGCAATAGTAGTGTGCTCCGTGTGACTTCTCGATTCAGTTGTGTAGCAGCATTTTTAATAGTGGTGGGAACCAAGCCTGTTAAAATGAATGGCAAAGGTCTTTAAGAATGCACACCCCAACAAATTACAGAACAAGAAAAGCTATATGTTCAAAACCAGAGGCTATCACGGTATATTGCAACAATATAAAAACAACTGTATGGAATGGTGCATAACAACTATCCAAACGTCTTTTCATTCATAGGTAATTAGCTATTTCAGTACATGAACTCACCTGCGTAATCTTCACCACAATGCTTGCAAAAGCTTAAAATAATGCTTGCATTGTTATGGTCCTCTTTATCTGAGGCGATAAGTGCAGAAAGAATTTGACCAAGTAAGGTGAGTGCTTCTTTTAATGGGAACAGTGCTACACTCACAAGGTCTCCATACAGACGGAGATCAACTCTTAATTTGGACGGATTGGCTACCTACAATTGAATTATTATAAATGAATATACCAAACAAAAGAAGAAGAAATAAGCTGAGGCTGTGTATTTCCGAATAATTACTTTCTCGTCCTTTTTAAGTGACAGGACTTTCTGCCAATTTTCAAGAAGAAGTGGTGCAAACTCTGAATAGGTGTGGTGGAATAAACTGCACAGAACGACTGCAGCACCAACATCTGTAACCTGTAAAAGAAAATGGGGGGTTGAAATAAAATTATAGAGCATCAGAAGTACACTTCAACAATTGTCAATCATACTTTTAATTTTGCCTCTACTATTGCTGCTGCTGCCTCACTTAGATATTTTGAGAGATTCAATGTAGACATGTCTCGTACTAAACCTTCTAGTTGAGCAACTGTGAAGTTGCGCTGAAATAAATGGGAAGGTGATTTGAACAGTGAGTGGAGAATGTGTTTTGAAAATAACGGACAAACAGATAATACTCACAAGTTTTCTAACAAAACCTGAATTCTTCTTGAGATTGGAGTCTAAAGCAGCAATTTGACGCTCATCTGGGCGAAATGTGCCTGCACGTTGATTCAAAAGTCTCAATCGAGCTTTAAATGCAAGCCTGATATCTATTTCATGTAACATGTGCCAAGCTGCAATCTGAAGTCAAACCAGACGATATAATAGATATAAAATATTGAAATGAAAGGATGTAAATTTACATAAAAGTACATACTCTCTGAGTTTCATCCTCGAGATTGTCATCTGCCTCTTTGTCTTTGGAATCATTCGATGATTGGTTTTCATCACCGTTACCACAATGATTTGAAGTCTCCGTTTCAGATACGGCACTTTCTGTGGAAAGGGTTTCTTCAGAGCCCTGACTTGGCCCAGCCTTTGGATCCTCTTGAGTCACAACAGAAACTGAAGACACTGAAGATGAAGATACCCTTGGTTGAGGTGGCAACACCAGTTCGGGATCATCCTAGGCAAAAAGTAAGGGTATAAGGTGTAGAAGCATTGGAGTGAACTTACAAAATGTTTTCTTGATTTCTCAGTATTTTACCTTAAATATGATTTTGGCAAGCCATTCATATGACCCCTCAACGGGTGCAGAAGGTGCATGATGAACATAAGTCTCTTCTACAGCATCCACCATGCTGCAAAGAGGAGTAATTGATAAGGGTAGTTTATTTCATTGAGATTGGTTGTGTGCTCGGCTGCAGTATTTACCTGCTATTTGAGTTATCAGTTGGCACAGTAGACCCCTGAGCTTGCCCAATAGCCATTTTATCGAAGGCTCAGCAAAGCCGCCTATTAAAAGGTAGTATTTGTACCAATTAGTACCCCAAATATGCTCATTCACACTTTGATTAGATTGTTTTGTGGATGACTTATATGTCCTCCACAAGACACTGACAGGCAATCACATATGAATTGACATGATAATCATTTGAAAGTGGAGTGTAGAGAAACCAGAGACTATTCAAAGGACAGTAAACACGAAAAGGGTTTTTAGAAGTATTTCAATGAAGACAGGAACCAAACAGCTTAACCTTTCACGCATCACGCAACGCGGAGCCCCGGCATTGTTCGAGCAATACTTGCCTCATCGTTTCTTGTATCACAAAGTACGGGCCTTTGAAAGTAGTCAAGCGATTGGGAAATACAATAAATCTTGACGAATCTTAATCAAAACCGATCAAAACATGAACAGCTCTCCGCAGGCCGTAGGTCCTGGCTGTCTGTCTGCTCTGCCGCCCTGCCGCAAAACACAGCGTGCCACATTCGAGAGTCCAAACAATGTCTCGAACGTATGAGAAACTGGGAGGTCGGAGTTACCATTCGGCTGGCGCCTGGAGGGTAGGCCGCGCGCGCAGCCTGCCCTGCCTCGGGTCCCTGGTCCCTGGGGTCGGACTGGGATAGGTTTCGCTGAGCGACATTGACATTCGCCTGTTGTCCGTGCAGTGCGCTGAGCTGCGTGCTCTTGTTATCATTCTCGACGACGATTGTGCGCCTTCTCTGCCAGCTCAAACAAGACTTTACACACACAAACACGGGTTCTTGGCGGTGGCGGCGGGCCGCTGGGTGCCCCACCCCGCAGGCACTCCCGAAAATGCGAGAGCGCACGCGGGGGAGCCCTTCCCGGTAAGAGATAATACCTCACAAACACTACCTCTTATCACCCGCTGCCGCTGGGCGCCACCTTTTAAGGTCCTCGGTGACGGCGGAGCCTGCTAGTTACCCGACACACGAGTGAGAAGCGGAGCACCGTAGAAATGAAGCTGATTTTGGTGAGTACCGGACCGGTTTGAGTGTGCTCAAGCGCAGTCCCTGAGCACACCCGCAGTGGCGGGGAAAATAATCAGGTGTGACATGGACGTGTTGTGAGCGGACAGTACCTGACGGGCTGCTTCACCGTTTCAGACCGCAGCCCTACTGGGGGCTGTGGCCTCCCTGCTGACCGAGGCGGCACCCGTCCGCGAGGACAAGGTCCCCCCGCGCCTGGCGGAGGCCCTGGAGGAGCTCCGCGCGCGGCGGCCGGACCTGGCGGAGAAGATCGACGAGTACCTGGGCCGCTTCAACGACCAGGACAAGCCGGACAGGCCCGGCAGCCACGGCAGGCCCGACCGGGACTGGCAAGCCCACCACAACCACGGCCACCGCGAGCCAAACTGGCCGGACCGCGACCATCATGGCCATGGACATCACGACCATGGTCCCCACGGACACAACAACGGTCACCATGACCACGGCCACCACGACCACGGCCACCACGACCACGGCCACCACGACCACGGCCACCACGGCAGGCCGACGCCGCCACCGGAGTCGGACAGCAGCGAGGAATCTCACTCGTCATCCGAGTCGGGTTCCAATGAGTCTGGGCCCAGCACTGCGGAGCCTGGTTCAAACGAAAGCGGAGAGGTGACCGACAGCACGCCACCCCAAGGGCCTACCCAGGGCCCGACCGCAGCCCCGGAACAGCCCACGGAGAGCCCTGCCGATACCCCGGCACCATCCGAGGCCGCTCCAGTACAGCCCACTGAGAGCCCCGCCGATACCCCGGCACCGTCCGAGGCCGCTCCAGAACAGCCCACTGAGAGCCCTGCCGATACCCCCGCACCATCCGAGGCCGCTCCAGTACAGCCCACGGAGAGCCCTGCCGATACCCCGGCACCATCCGAGGCCGCTCCAGTACAGCCCACTGAGAGCCCCGCCGACACCCCGGCACCGTCCGAGGCCGCTCCAGAACAGCCCACTGAGAGCCCTGCCGATACCCCCGCACCATCCGAGGCCGCTCCAGTACAGCCCACGGAGAGCCCTGCCGATACCCCGGCACCATCCGAGGCCGCTCCAGTACAGCCCACTGAGAGCCCCGCCGATACCCCGGCACCGTCCGAGGCCGCTCCAGAACAGCCCACTGAGAGCCCTGCCGATACCCCCGCACCATCCGAGGCCGCTCCAGTACAGCCCACGGAGAGCCCTGCCGATACTCCGGCACCGTCCGAAGCTGCGCCGGAACAACCCACGGAGAGCCCTGCCGATACCCCCGCACCTTCCGAGGCAGCGCCGGCACAGCCCACGGACAGCGCAGCGCCCAGCCGAAGGTCCGCCTTCTCCTTCCTCGAGCTCCCGGTGGGGTTGGTGTGGTAGCGGCCGCGGCCCTCCTCAGTCTGGGACGACCGACGCGCAGATTTGTCTGCACCCCTTGGACCCATCCGTCGGCGTGTCTCTGTATCCGTAGTTTGGCACATTGGCCGTGAAAATAAATTCGCACCTCACAAAAATCGCTTCCCAGCAGCACCGCGCTCTTATCTCTGACTCAATCAACTCGCAAACGATTCGTCAGCGTGCGTGATAAGGAAGCGGCACCTCCTTATCGCTGCGAACACACGGCGGCGCCGCCGCCTCCTGGTTTGCCACCGCGTCGTTTCGGAGGCGCAAAAATAATACAAAAATAATCCTCGCCTGACTTTGTTGACGGGCTCGCGCCGCGCGCCGCTCTGAGATACGAGGGGAGGGCGCTGGGGCGCCTGCGGGCGGCCGGGGTAGGCCAGCCCGCCGATCAGGAGTGCTCCGGGCGTGGCCTACCCTGGCGGCCGCAGGCGCTAGCCCGCCCCCAGGAGGCAGACTCGCGAGCTTTGTGCCCGGTCCGCTGGTACCTTTCAAGAAAAAAAACTGTGACGTTTGTGTATTTTTATGGATCGCTCTGGTCGCGCTGCATGCAGAAGATGACGTAGCTCGTCGTCAAGCCGATGGCCTGGAAGCACATGGAGACGCCGTGGTACAGTCGAGCGGGCAGCGGAGGGATAAAACGAGACCATCCGGAATTTATTGTGTACCGTTAAAATGATCGATGTTTCGAGGTTGATGAGGCCGATGAGTTTGACCCTGACGGGCCTTTGCGCGAGTTGGTAGGCAAAGGTCTTGAGCTGTACAACAACAATTCAAAAACAGCCGCCGAATCCCACGCCACCACAACATTTTAAGTTTAAATCGTATCACCAGACCTCTAACACCTCCAGCTCCGCGTTCCGCCCAGGAGCCGTCAGGTTGATTATTTCGTGGACGAGGTCCAGGGTGCGTCCGGCCTGCAACGGCGCGGACGGCGCAGATTTAGTGTTTGCCGGGTGGGAGCCGGCAGGACGCGCCGGGCGGGCCGCGCGGGCGCCTCACCTCGGCCGCGACCCGGTCCCCGGCGAGGACCCCCTGCAGGACGCAGAGGATGACGGGCAGCAGCAGGACGGCGGAGGTGAGGACGACGTCGGCGGGCGCGCCCGAGTACAGGCTCACGACGCCCTGGGCCACGAAGGCGACCAGGAGCACGGCCGTGAGGTAGAAGGCCGAGAGCTGCGGCCCGAACGCGGCGCGCACCCGGTCCACCCGCCGGGCCACGCACCGGTACTCCCGGCACAGCGCGCGCAGCCCCCGCGCCCCGCGCACCTGCTGCAGCGGCGTCGGCGCCGGCCGGCCGGCCGCGCCACCGGGCCGCGCCTCGCCCCGGCACTGCGTCGCCCGGGCTTGGCGAGCGAGCTGGCGCAGCGTGCGGTTGATGGCGGCCAGGCCGGCGCGCTGCGCGTGCAGCAGCACGGCGAACAGGCCGCTCTCCAGGACGTTAGCGGTCACCTGCAGCTGGGCGAGGACCACGGCCGCCTTCGCGAACCAGGTCTCAACGCTGCCGTGGCCGCAGATGTCGCACATACTCGTCACCTGGCCGATGTCAGCGCCGGCATGGGTCACAGAACAGAGGCATGCCAAACTTTTTCGTGTGCAAGGGATGTGTGCGTTAAGGATTTCTTTTTTTTCTGGGGGGAGGGGATATGCAGAGGAGAAAGCTTAAGAACATCCAAAGCTTCATGAGTTCGCCGGGGAATACTTGGGAAGACCGGGGAATACCGAAAATACTACGTATACTGGATAGGAAACACCAGGGAATACACGGGAACTCTTAATAAAACGGGAGCAAACGGCGCCTCCCTCCTCACCGGATCGGTTCGCGCCACGAAAACGACAGAGAACGCGGCGAAGTGCGCGGCGGCGGGGAGGAGCGCCAGGGCGCGGGCGCAGGGCAGCGGCCGGGGCCCGGGGGCCGGCGCTGTCCCCGCGGGCTCCGCCGTGCCCTGCTTCTCCCCCACCGCGGCCCGCCGCCGCACGGTCGTCGTGAAGACGCCGCCGCACTCGTTGAGGATGTCCAGGAGGGCGGCGTGCTGCTGCCAGAGGCAGCAGGCGGACGTGAAGATGCTGGAGCAGCCCGGGCCCATGAAGGACACCAAGTCCGTCAGGCCCGAGGTGCTCAGCCAGATGTCCCGCAGGATCACCACCTGCGCGCAGCACACCCCGGCGTGGTTCGTCTACACTGCGCGGCCGCGTGCGGCTGTGTTGTGTGGTAAGCGTGGCTCTTGCCTGCGCCGAGGTCTGGGCGGCGAAGAGCAGCGCGCTGTACACGGTCCAGGCGCGGGACCGGCGCAGCGTGCGCGGCGTGCGCGGCGGCGGCCGGCGGGGCGTCGAGTAGGGCGCCAGGCCCAGCAGGCGCGAGGCCAGCAGCACGGGGCAGGCCGGGCAGGCGTACATGCTGCGAGCCGCGGGCCCGTCCGGTTACATCTGCGCCCTGCGCCCCGCGTCCTGCGAGACGGGCCCCTCGTTCGGAGGTCGATCTCCCCGGCCGGCCCGCCCCGTCCGCCGGCCTGTCATTTCCTCGTCCTACGCCTGTGTGCTGCCACCGGCCGCCTGCAGCAACCTCTATCATCACGGCGGGGACGGCGGCAGATAGGCGAGTACAAGTGTGAGAGGGTCGCGCAGCAGACGCACGCCGAAGGCGCTCTTTATTGATCTGATCTGACAAGCGGGGTGCGGTTTATGCGTGATCACTCTGGACGTTCACGATCCAATTGTTGAAGGCGGACACCCTGGTGAAGACGGACGGCGTGGGGTCCTGGCCGCAGGGGACGTACCCCCAGGACGTGATCCCGATGACCGTGACGGCGCCGTCGGTGGCGCGCTGGATGAGTGGGCCGCCGCTGTCGCCCTGGCGGACAAGAACAGGGCGGTGAGGCAGTGCCGACGCCGCCGAGGGTGGCGGAGGCCGCGCGGCCCGGCCGCGGACGCGCACCTGGCAGGAGGAGAGGCCGGCCTTGGTCAGCGAGCCCACGCAGACGTTGGTGTCGCGCAGCGGGTTCACGTCATCCGGGTCCACTTTGTTGATGGCGTCCTTGCAGTCCTGGTACGGTATGATTTCGAACTCGGCCTTCTGCAGCCGAGCCGGGATCTCGATGTCGGTCGTCTTGCTGATGCTGCCCCAGCCCGACAGGATGGCTTTGCCTGTGAACACGCGTGGCATCGTTCACCCACTGTACCCGCAGAGCCGCTCGAGTGCGACGGGTATCCGAAGGTGGGCGGCGTCCTACCTGTAGGGATGCTTCCGCCGACGGGGAGCTGGGCGTACTTGATGGTGTCGGACTCCTTGATCTCGGTGAGGAGCTTGAGGAGGGCCACGTCGTTGGGGCCGACGCCGTGGTTCCACCCGGTGCGGTAATCCTCGTGCGCGTACATGTCGGTCACCACGGCGCTCACCTGCCCGTCTTCCTGCGCAAGGACCCCGGTGGTTTGTCGGACGCGGGCCGCGGCAGGGCGGCCGGCCGGGGCTCACCTCCGCGCCCGCCGCCACTCACCTTCACTTGGAGGTTGGTCTTGCCGGCCAGGACGAGCACGGAGGCGTACTGGGGGACGCCCCAGGCGCAGTGCGCCGCGGTCAGCACCCAGCGGGCGGCGATCAAGGTGCCGCCGCAGATGTGCTGCTGGCGGTAGCCCCCGCCGTACACCTGCATGGACACCTGGTGCGGGAACTCGTGGTCCTGGGCGTCATTGCCGCCCACGATCTGGGGGTCGACGTCGCCGTCCTGGAGAACGGAGGCGGTTACAGCGGCCGTGTGGAGGCCGCACCGCGGCCCCACGGCCTGCTGCCGCTCACCTGCTGCCCGGCGCTGAAGTCCGGCACCTCCAGGTCGGAGAGCGGCCACAGGGTCTGCTGCGGCGGCTCCGGGAACGAGCGGTGCTGCCAGGCGGCACCTGGCCGGCAGCACGAGCAGGGGGGTCATGAGCACGAACATGGCATCGCGGCGGTGACATTCCGGTTGCAAAATGTGATGGCACGTCCCAGGAATTGCCTCGCACTTGACCTAATCCGTAATCTAAGGGAAGATTAGTTTTGAAGAGTCTGCAGGCGCGTCCGGCCGCGTCGACTGATAGTCACGGCCAATTGGTTAGCTTCGACCATTTCAACGCGACGTTTCCTTTCCCGAACACGGCTGAGACTGACCCACACCTCTTTGTTCCGCAGCACGAAGAGACATTCTACCCGGACCACATACACTATTATCATGATGCCTGAACGCGAAGCGCGTCTGCAAGGAGATGGTGCCGCAGACACCCGCGACGTTTAAGCCCCGCATAACTTTACGCAGCTATCGCTGACACAATGTGAGTCACTCACTTAGCTGGTAGCAGTTCCGCAAATCGCTGTGGAATCCAAAGACAAAAAAAGAAAGAAATGAAAAAATAAGAAAGAACCTTACCGTGGGCACAGGCGGCGACGGCCGCAAGCACAAGGAGAAGACGCAGCGCCATCGTGGTTGCCACTAAGCGGCGGGGCGAGTGCGGCTCTGATTTATAGTGCGATAAGCCAACCCGAGCCGATCCCGGCGAGCCCTGCCGATTGGTGGGCTAGGGAGGGACCCGCGCAGACGAGCAAAGCCATGGCCAGGGCGCCCCCTAGGCTGCCGTGGACCGGGGGGTGTTACACAGGTCCGGTACATTCTTAATTAAATAACCTAAGACAGTTGAAGAGCTAACGCCAATGCAGCAAGGAAAGTCGTGCCTGAACAGTCCTCGTTGGCCGCGGAGGTGGCGCACTGTTCGACACAGTTTGTCGCCGGCAAAAAAGATCGGCTACGATAATCTCCAAAGGCAATTTTCCTGCCGGCCGCGACTTCAATCGGGAGCGATGTGATACCTTCTGCGAGTGAGTGTGTGAGTGTGTGTGTGTGGGGGGGGGGGGGGGAGGGACAAATTGCTCAGCGGGCACGTTCAAGATTTCCCTTTATTGCTTCGCAAATGGCAACCTCCCGTCTAGCCCAGCTTCTTCTGGACGAGCTGGTTGGCGAACTCGACGGCCTTGTTGAAGGCGGCGCCGGCCTTCAGCTTGAGGGCCGCGGCGATCTTGGGCTCCTTCTGCATCCACAACTGGCCAAACTTGGCCTTGAGCTGGGCGATCTGCGGGGAGACGGTCTTCCTCCAGAGCTCCTGGGGGGAGCAGAGCAGAGCAGAGCGGTGGGTCAGTGAGCGGTGCTCAGGGGGCTGACCTGACCCGGAGAGGCGCGACGGGCGCGGTGCGACTCACCCCAGCCTTCTCCTTCTCGTGGTGGGCCCAGTTCTTGAGGGCGGCGCGGTGCTCGCCTTGGCCCCAGGAGGGCTCCGGCTCGGGGTTGGCGCACACGGCCTGCGGGACGAGGCTCGGTGTGTAATGCAGCTGTGCAGCTGCCCCCCCCCCCCCTCCTCACCCCCCGCAAGTAGGCAGTCCACTCACCGCGACGACGGCGAAGAGGAGAACGGCTGCGAGGGTGAGGCGTGCCATGGTGAGGATGGTCCGTGGACGGTGTGGACTGAGGCCGCGGCCGCGCTCTTTATACGCCCCGGCGGCCCCTGCGGCCCCGGCGGCCCCGCACGTCGGACGCAGCCCGCCGTGACCCTCGGCGGGGAGCGTGACGTGACGAGCAGTGCGGCCAACGCTCCCCGCGTCCCCGGGACACGCGGGGTGTGGGCGGACGTCACGTCGCACCGTGCACGTGGGCGCGACGCAGTTATACGGAAATATGGCCGATTTTTGTGTCGGAATGTAAGCACGCATCTCCGCATCTCGCACCCATGCCGCTCCGCCCGCCCCCCGGGTCCCGCCCCTCACGTACGTGGATGGTTCATATGATGTATTGCCGCACGTGGCGGACTACTCTTGCGGGTGGTGGCCGCGGGGCCGCGGTGCCTCCAGCCTCATCGGGCATGCAGGGGGGGGGGGGGGGCGGGCCGGGGGTGACCACTGCCGCTGCTGCCGCCCGCCTGCAGCCTGTGCAGCGCCACCTGCAGTTCACACGGCCGGCACGTCAGCCACGCCCCCGCGGCCGTGGACTGACGGGCACCCTCCGGCACCCCGCCGCCGAGGCACGCCATTCCACTGACGATGGCCCCGGACCGAGCCCCGGCGGCGCCCCGACGAGTGACCCCCGCGGACTCCGACCCGCGCGTCGACCGGGTCAGTTTGCCAAAAACTCTTTTAAATGGCCATTGTGGCGTGGCTAACGGCGCCCACCTGATGGTCCGCCCCCTCCCCTCCGACCCACAGGTGCTGGAGACCCCCGTGCAGCTGCTGCGCGTGGTGCGGGCCTGGCCGTCCGGGAGCCCGGCCGGGGCCGCCGCGGGCCGCGGCGCCCTCGCCTCCCGCGTCCTCATCTCGGGTGCCGTCTCCCTCATCACGCTCACCTCGGTGACGTACGTCGCCGCGGCCGAGTTCGACAGCGTGGTCAGCGCCGCCAGCAGCGTCGTCGACGTGGTGGCCGGCGTCGTCATCCTCTCCAAGATCCAGTGCCTCTTCAGCCACGGCGAGGAGGTGCGCTCTGCGCGTTCCCCTCGACCTTCCAACGGCCGTCCATGACTTACTGGTACGACTAAACTGCACCGCAGCTGCTGGCCATGCGCTCCCTGCTGCAGCACGCGTTCCGCCCCGTCGAGGAGAGCCTCGCCCCGGACGAGGCGCGCGCGGCGGGCGGCCGCTGCCTGGACGAGGCGCGCCGCACCTGCAGGTGCGTGGGGCTGCGGAGGCGGGGTGCTGCCTGCCGCTGGAGAGGCGTGACGGGGTCACGGTGCCCGGCGGCAGGTGGGTGCTGGTGTTCTACGCGGCGCCGTGCGTCAGCGGCCTGGGCCTCGTCGTCGTGAGTGGGATGCAGGGCCGCGAGGAGCGGCAGCTCTTCATCAAGGCGCCCGCCTTCGTCACGCGCTCCGACCCGCTCTTCTGGCTCATCCAGTGCTGCACCGTGGTCCTGCTCACCACCTTCATCTTCATCAGCGGCGGCTTCGACACCATGTTCCTCTCGCTCTGCATGCACATGCGGAACAAGTGCGCCATCCTGCAGAAACTCTTCCGGCACGCCTGTCAGGTGTGTGTGAGTGGCGGGGGGGGGGGGGGGGGGGGAGGGAGAGAGTAGGTGCTCCGGAGGAGAGGCGCGAGAGGCCGGCCTGTACGTCTGTATGTTGCAGCGGGGTGCGGGGCCCGGGCTCGTCGGCGAGGGCGAGCACTGGGCGCACGACGGCTCGGACGCGGGGCCCGCGCCCACCCCGACGACCGTGCGCGACGGCGGCGAGGTGGAGGCGGTCCTGCGCGAGTGCGTGCTGTACCACCAGCTCATCGTCAGGTCGGTGTGTGGCCGCCGCCGCGCGCTCCGCGGGGTGCTCCGGGGTGCTCCGGGGTGCTCCGGGGTGCTCCGGGGTGCTCCGGGGTGCTCCGGGGTGCTCCGGGGTGCTCCGGGGTGCTCCGGGGTGCTCCGGGGTGCTCCGGGGTGCTCCGGGGTGCTCCGGGGTGCTCCGGGGTGCTCCGGGGTGCTCCGGGGTGCTCCGGGGTGCTCCGGGGTGCTCCGGGGTGCTCCGGGGTGCTCCGGGCCCCCCGCTGACTCTGCCCTCCGCAGGCTCCGCGACACGACCGAGCTCGTCTACTCCAACGTGTCGCTGGTGCTCATGGCGTATCTGCTGCTGGGGCTGGGGATCCCCGCCCTGCGCGCGCTGTACGACGTGAGTGTGAGGCACCGGGTCTCAGAGAAACATAGTCAAGTGCGTGGCATGCTGTGGTGACCGCGTGGTCCACAGTCCAGCACGCTGCGCGATGTGGGTGTAGTGTGGCAAATGTCTGCTCTGTCGGGCAGGACTCCATGGACAAGACGGCGTTCATGTTCCTCATGATGTACACTTCGTGGAACTTCTCGCAGCTGCTGTTTTACTGCTGGTTCGCCGACACGGTGGCCCGCTCGGTAGGCCGCCGCACGCCCCGGGGCGCGCCACGATCATGTGGCGAGCGGGTAACGTGACGGTTAGCGCGTCACGCGCGGCGCGCGGCGCGTTAAGTGCGGCGTGAACACGGTGCGGCGCGGATAAGGAGTGCAATGACGGGAGGCCTCAAATTAGACGGTGCATCACATTTTGAGGAGGGCCCTCGCGACAGCGAGAATTGCACGCCGCCACGTTTCCCCCATAGCTTCCGACAATTCATCCCCCTTTCCCATTCCCCACATTTTCTCGCGGGTCGCCCTCGATTTCCTGTTCTTCGCTCTGTCAAGTCCGTGGAGGTGTCGGTGGCGGCGTACTCGGCGCTGCGGCCCGACCTGCCCGCCGGCGCCGGGCCGCTGTCGGGGCTGACGGGGGCGGCGGCCATCTCCCTCAACCTGGTGACGCTGCGCGCGCAGCGGCCGCTGCACCTCACGGCGGGGAGGTTCGTGGCGCTCACCCTGGAGCTGTACCTCGAGGTGAGTGGCCCGCCAACGGGCCGAGGTGCCGCCGCCACCACTCATTTTTTCTTATAAATCAGGCATTTGCAAAAGAAAATTTGGAAACACAGCAAGAAGGCTGCAGCTACAATTTAGTTTTTGATGGGTTTCTCACATGTTCTTATGAGTTTAACTTGTGAAGTCACGATCGAATCCACAGGTCATGAGGCGGTCCCAGTCCATCTACTCGTACATGCTGAACCTGCGGTAGCGGCCGCGGGTCACCGAGGCGACACGGCCCCAACTCTGTGTGTGTGAGGGAGGGGCTCGAGAAACGAAACAAATAAATCGTGCCTAGGTGTATTTTTCTCTGTATCTCTCTTTTAATGACTTTCGGTGAGGCGAACAAACACATAAATTCATAAATACGGAGCGGGCGCACCGGCGCGGCCCGCGGCGGGTCCCGGCTCTCACTGGTCCCAGCCCCAGTTGGTCGGCAGGGGTTTGCCGGAGGAGCCGATGCTGGCGATGGTGCCGAGCCAGCTGGCGAAGGAGCTGGTGGACGCCACGTCGGCGATGCCCTGCTTGCCCTTGCCGAAGGGTCCGTCGTCGGCCGTCACCAGGAAGTACTTGCCGGCCTTGTCCGCCTTGCCCCTGAAAACGTCGCTAAGTTCAGAGAGCTCGTCCACGACGGCCGCCCCCGCGGAGAAGAGGAGCCCCACTGTACCTCGCCTCCTTGGCCTTGATGCCCATGTAGGCCACGTCGTTGTTGCGGCACGCGTCCTTGGTGAACTCGTCCCAGGACGGGCAGCGCACGGCAGGGAAGGCCGTCTCGTTCTTCAGAGACTCGGCGAAGAAGTGCCAGGAGCGGTGGTGGCTGCAGTGGCCTGCGGACCGTTGGTGGCGCGGTGTGAGCGCCTGCGCGCGGCCGGGGTAGGACGGCCCGCACGGCACGCGTGCGTCGCCTGCCTACCCGCCCGGCGCCCCGCCCGCCCGGGACGCGACACTCACCGTCGTACACGCCCACGCCGAGGTAGTTGGGGCAGCCGGGCTGAACGCGCGTGCCGTTGTTGGGCCAGAAGTCGAGGTGGCCGTTCTGGTGCGTGAAGCCGAAGAAGCCGGCGTCGGTGTGGATGACGTCCACCAGCTCGGCGTCCTCGCGGCTCAGATTGGGGATGCCTTCGAAGGTGAAGCCGGGCAGGGCCGGGTCGAGGGCTGCGGCAGGGCAAGGGCGGGCGCTGTCACGTGGGCGCGCGGGTCGTCAGCCGTGAGGGGCGCGCGCGGCCCGCAGGACTCACCCGTGATGCGGGGCAGCTTGAAGGGCAGGTCCTTGGCGGCGACGCCGGCCAGCTGCCCGCCCAGGGAGTGCGCCACCACCCACAGCGACTCCCTGCGCAGGCCGGCCTTCACCATGCGGGTGATGGCCCGCGCCAGGGCGTGGCTCACCTGCAGCAGACTCGGCCGTCAGCGGCGGAGAGAGAGAGAAGAGAGAGAGAGACACAGAGAGAGAGAGAGAGACTCGCTTACCTGGAACAAGTTGAAGAACGCCCGGAGGTACGGGAACTGCGTGTAGTAATTCCAGTCAACCAGGACAAAGTTGTGGTCGCCCCTCTTCAGGAAGGCTGGAAACACGAAAGCAGACGACTGCTCAGCCACGGCCGCGCCCGGTCCGGCCCCTGCCGGGCACGCCGCCGGCCCCGGCAACCGGATGGGCGGCCTACCCGCCGGGCGCCGGGCTGCCCTGTGCGCGGCGTGGGGACCCACCTCGGGACACCAGGCCCACGCTGTCGCTCTGGTTGGACTCGGTGTAGCCGTGCAGGTACAGCACCGTGGGCCGCGCCCCCACGAAGCCGCGCTCCTGCAGGATCCTGGCCGAGTCGTTGATGTTGTACGTCACGTTCCTGTCGGGCCTGGCGCGGGTGCCACACACACACACACACACATTAGCACACGCACGGCGACATGTCAGCGGTCAGCGCGGCGCAGGACAGGAAAGCAGACTTACTTACAGGTACAGCGTGAGGTTGATGTTGTCGCCGAACTTGTCCGCCCAACCCGTCGCGTTTACAGCATCTGCGGAGAAAGGGCGAGGGCATGTGTGTTACTGCGGTGCGAGCGAGAGGGTGGAGAGAGAGAGAGATGGAGGTGTCCTCACCGTATCCCACCCAGAGACACAGCCCGCACAGCCCCAGGGCGAGAAGGCTCGGACGCGCGGAAGCCATCGCATGCAGTGCTGGTGGACGGAGGACCCGCGACTCGCTGGAGCTGGAGCTGGACAACGGCTGGACGACGACTGCGCCTGGCCGGTCCGATCCGGGCGCCTCCAGCCGCCGTCCAGCTGCCTCCAGCAGCGCGCTCCGGCACCCGACCCGACGGCCCGGCCGGATTTTGCAGTGATAGGCCGGCCGGAGAGCGGCGGCTTCAGCGGTCACCTCGCTCTATCTGGGCTGGGGAGGGGGGAGGGGGGGGGGGGGGAGGGGGGGGGGGGGGGGGGGGAGGGGTCAAGGGCCGCGGGCAGCGTGATAAGCAGTGGTGCCCACAAACGAAAGATGAACGACAACAACGGCGGTGATTTCATCCGTGAGCGAGCAGCTCCAGCCCGGGGGCGGGGTGCGGCGGGGTGCGGCGGGGCGGGGCCCCCACCCTCCCCCGCCCTCCCGTCCCTCCCTGGGCACACGCGCGGAGACCTCGCGGCCGCGGCCCGGAGGACACACATAAGCTGAACAGGTCGACCGCGGGCAGGACGACTCGAAAATTTTCCGACCGCGAAGAGGAGGCGGAGACCTGCCCGCGTCCGTGTCCGCCCCGGCCGCCGCGGCGCCGTGCGGCGGCCGGTCGTATGCATGTAGATTACTCTCTCTCTCTCTCTCTCTGTCCCTCTCTGTCTCTGTCTCTGTCCCTCTGTCTCTCTCTGTCTCTGTCTCTCTCTGTCTCTGTCTCTCTCTGTCTCTGTCTCTCTCTCTCTCTCTCTCTCTCTCTCTCTCTCTCTCTCTCTCTCTCTCTCTCTCTCCCGCTCGGGCTCGCCGAACGCATCAGCCCAGCGCGACATAATATGCTGGGCAAGCAGTGCGGCGCACTGGCTTCTTCACTCGCGCGCGGCCAGGGGCGTATCTAGACTTCGGTTTGGGGGCGATACGCCGATAGACCTTTTATCCGAGCCCATGTCATCTGAGGTGTCCAACCGTGCCGACGGCTAGTAATGATAGATCGATGACTGACGCCCCGGAAAACTGGGCGGAACTGGCGGATATTGGCCGCTGTTAAGTTCTAATTTGTTATTGTGGATCTCGAGATGTAGAAGAAACAAGGTTCCGGACGTCTACTGGATAAAAGGTCCGTTGCCTGCACCGAGGCGTTTTGGCGGGCGTTTGCCGGCTTGGCGGACCCCGCCTCGGAGCAGCCTGGGACGGCTTTGCAGAGGAGGTTCCATTAGGACACGCTAAGTAGCGGTGGGATCAGAACTCGGGGGACTTGGTGTTGGGTACCGAGGGCGGGGGCCGGGCGGGGGCCGGGCGGCAGTGCCCCCTCCCCCTCTCCCCCACTTCCTCCGGGGTGTTCTTATTCGACATCCTCAGGGCGGCGGGACGGCGGCAGCCGCGGCGGCCGGCGAGTCCCTCAGCGCCTGCTTCTCCTCGCTCTGCTGGAACTGCAGCAGGACCACCACGTACGTGACCACGCTGCCCATCACCTGCCGGGGAGAGAATGTCGTACAGCAGAAAGTTTTTGCGAGTTTTTGTTTGTCCGCGACATTGACGTTTAGAGCAGGGCAGGGCGCCGAGCCGGGCTCGGTCTCTGCCTCGGGTCTTTGCGGAGTTAATTAAACCGGAGCAAACCGCCGCCGCCGACGGTCTGACGGCGCCGGCGCTTGTCGCTGACGGCGGGCTGCGCCGGGCGGGCAGGAAACCTGTCCGGCACGGGAGCAGCGCCGGCGGCTCTGGGTCGGGCGGATCCAGGAGCGGCCAGACAGAGGCAGAGGCCTGAACCAGCGGGGTGTGGCACGGGGTGTGGCCGGTACCCGCCGCCGGTACCAACGGCGCAGCCCGGCCGGGCCAGGCCGCGGTGCAGCCCAAGAGATAAGGGCCGCCGCCGCAACCCGCGCGCTGTACTGAGGTGACTGTCCAACGGTCAAGCACCGGATAGGGCTGGACTGGGCCCTCAGCCCTGAGCCCTCAGCCCGCCCACCTCAGTGGCGTAGGAAGTCTCTGATTTGGGGGGGGGGGAATATGTCGCGCATTTTGCCTACACCCAGGCGTTTGTTAAGTGGGTTGCCTAGCCCGGTCTCCGGTGACGCGGGGGGGGGGGGGGGTTAACCCCTAACCCCCCCCCTTTCTACGCCACTGGCCCACCTCGCGAGTCGTAACGCACCTTCTAGCCGACGAGCGTACCGCTGACTCGATCTGAAAAATCTGCAGTGCATGGGTTTTTCACTTTCTATGGTCTCGGTGCTGACCGCGCAGTTTTGTTTCTGACTTGTCGCTAACGGAATGTACTCGCTCAACCAGACACAATTTTTACGCTGGATCTTCACTATTTCTTAAAAAAACAACCTGGGTCCGCATTCACGGTCCGTATTCACGGTTCCGGGTCTCTCTACGCTAACAAACCACCCGCGCGCCATCCTTGAAGCCGTCGGGGGGCAAAATGAGAAATCCGAGTGTAAGGTCGGCGATTTTCCTGCCGTTCAAATAATTTGCTATGAAATCAATGGCCAATCGTAAAGCCACCTATCAATGGGCCGAGACGAAAATGACAGTGTGCGCTATTATGGCCATAAATAGAGGAGGCGCGGCATGACACAGCGGCATCAAGCGGACTCGAGTTGGCGCCGCGGCCGGGTCGAAGGGTGACCCCGCGGACCCCCCGCCGGCGGCGGGCGGCCGCCAGCCCGCGGGCTGCCCGCGCCGCTTGTTGATGTGCCGTCGCGTGATGCGGCTCGCGGGTTCGGCGGCGCTGCCACGGCGGCACCGCCCGACGACACCCGAACCTGAGCAGAGCCGAGCGTATCCGAGCCGAGCCCGGCCGAGCCACGGCGCCGGGCCCGGGCCGAGCCGGGACCCGAACCCGAGCGCTCGTTAGCAGGGGACCACGTAAGAGGCCGGGCGGCGAGTAGGAAGCATGTTGTTGCGGCGAGCACTCCGTCAGTCACAGCACCTGATCCGAGCGGCCGGCTTCGCGGGTCCTGCCAGTGCCCGTCCTCTCCTGCCGCCGCCGCCGCCCCGAGCCCGCCTCCTGTCCACCATGGCGCCCAAGGCCAAGGTCATCTACATGGCCAAGAACTTCGTCGGCGAGCCCAAGCCCAGCGACTTCCAGCTCAAGGAGGAGGCGCTCCCCGACCTCAAGGACGGAGGTGCGTCTGTTGCCCCCCGCGGCCGGCCCGGCCGAGTGTTGGAGCGCCGTGCGTTGTGCTGTGTGCGGCTGGGAAAGAGAGAGATTGTGTGCGCGTGTGTGTGCGTGCGTGTGCGTGCGTGCGTGCCCGCCAGCCGCTGGGTATGGGAGTGGCTGTTTGTTCGGACGCGCGCGTGTGTGTGTGCTCTAGGCGACCGTTTGTTAGCGGCCACCCGTCAAAATCCCAAAGGGAACGACCAGGTCCGGCAAACAGGAGTGGTAGTTAGTGTTGGAATGAGGAGGCCTGCTTGGTGGGCGGCGCCCCGCGGATGTCGCGGTGCCCCCGGCCACCTGTGCCGGCGGACGCGTATCACAGCTAATCCTTATCACAACGCCCTTCCTGGCGTGCCCTCCGGCCGCGAACGTCGGCGTGAACGAAGCACCGACGAGGCGTTTTAATCGACCTACTAAAAGGCTGTACTAAAGTTGCTTTATCCCTTTGCCACAGAAATCCTCTGCGAGGCGGAATGGCTGAGCGTGGACCCATACATGAGGTGAGGGCGTGTACGATCCGGGGGCTGCAGGGCGGCATCGGGGTGGCGCCGTACTGTGCGACGGGCACCCTAAGCTAATCCCTCTTGTGTTCACAGGGCGTACATGGTCAGGTATCCCCCCGGCACCAGGATGATCGGCGGACAGGTCGCCAAGTAAGTGTTTGGCCACGCCACACAGCATGCCATCCACTCTCACAAACACACACAGCAAAAAAAAAAATATAAAGATCGGGAAAATTATTCCGAACTGCTCTGTTTACAAATCGCGCTGTCCCCAGGGTCCTGCAGTCCAAGAACAAGGGCTTCAACGTGGGCGACTACGTTGTCGGCTACCTGGGCTGGGCCTCCCGCGTCGTCGTCAACCCGGACACGACCAAGGGGGACATGACCGCCGGCGACGTGGAGAAGGTGCGGCACACGGACGTGCCCCTGTCGTACGCGCTCGGCGTCCTCGGCATGCCCGGGTAAGCTTGCTCAAAATTACCCAAAATGAAAAAAGTAAAAGATTTTTTTCCATACTTTTTTACGTTTTTAAAACTTTGTTTTACAGCGCGACCGCCTACTTCGGCTTCCTGGAGCTGTGCCAGCCGAAGGAGGGTGAGACGGTGGTGGTGAACGGAGCCGCCGGTGCCGTGGGCATGCTGGTGGGCCAGATAGCGAAGATCAAAGGTGCTGTGCCGTCACACTGGTGCCGTGGTGTCGTTGTGTAACGGAGCCCTCGGCTTAACGCTCGCGTGTGTCACATCTATCTGTTCCGCGTCAGGATGCCGAGTTATCGGTTTCGCCGGTTCCGAGAGCAAGTGCGCCTGGCTCAAGGACACGCTGGGCTTCGACCACGCCTTCAACTACAAGACCTGCAACATCAACAACGCCCTGAAGGAGGCCGCCCCCAAGGGCGTGGACTGCTTCTTTGACAATGTAGGGCGGCCGCCGTGTGTCGGGTGTGGGCCATGAGCGGGGAGGGGTCGTCGCAGCAGAACATGAACCTGACGCTGTCCTTTGCAGGTCGGAGGCACCATGAGCAGCATCATCCTCACCCACATGAACCTGTTCGGCCGGGTGTCCGTCTGCGGAGCCATTTCGGCCTACAACGCAGAGATGTCGAACCCGCCCATGGGTGAGGGACAAAAAAAAATCGAAAATTCTAAAATATCGTGCTTTGTAAAGTTTGACTGAGGAATCGTCTTGTTTCCAGCCCCCGTCGTCCAGGGCAGCATGGTCTTCAAGCAGCTCAAGATGGAGGGCTTCGTGGTCAGCAGGTGGCGCAGCCGCTTCCCCGAGGCCCTGGACCAGATGTACGCCTGGATCAAGGAGGTGCGTGACCCGGGCCGGGCTAGCTAGCCGCGCTGTTCGCACGAGCAGGACCTTTATATTTCACGATGCTCTTCTCGTTTGCAGGGAAAGCTGAAGTACCAGGAGCACGTCTACGAGGGCTTCGAGAACATGCCCAACGCCCTGATCGGCCTCCTCCGCGGAGAGAACACCGGCAAGGCCGTGGTCAAGGTCGCCAAGCTCTAAGAAACCCCGTCCATCAACGCCCCCTAACAAACCCCATCTCATCTCCCACCCACCCGCTCATTGTCATCCGAATAAAGTGATTTTTGTTAACCACCGCTGTGTCACTCGCATCGCCCCCCCTCCCCCGATACACGCAACACGGTTCACGACGGGCTGCTTGCTTACCGTCGAGAAGGTGCGGTTGTTGAGGTAGAAGAACCCACCCACCGACACGGAGGGGTTGCTCCTCGCCACAATTTTCGTGAACATGTTGAGCTGAAACCAGACGAGGGTATTCGTACGGTTGCAAGGAGATTTATTTTTTCAAAAAGAAAAAAAATTATGGAGAGGGCAGACCTCTCGGCGCTCCTCCGGGCCGCGCCTCCACTGGTCGGCGGACCGCTGCAGGACGTCGAGGAAGCGCTCCCTGACCTGCGGCAAGCCGTGAGACAGAACGCCACCGCGGCCGCCGGCCCTCGCGTGCAGGGAGTTGGCGGGATAGTGGGATCCCGGCGCCGGGTGTGCGCCTTACCTACCGCGGCGGCGCCCTTGTCGCCCGCGTGGCAGACGTGGAACAGGGTGAGGGTCCATATCAGGGTGTAGCCGCACATGCTGATGAGGACGAGCACGTTGTTGGCCTGGCGCACCGCGATGGTGCTCTGCGGCAGACGCGGGGCGCCGGCCGGCGTGAGCGGGGTCCTGGCCGTGGGCGAGCGCCTGCGGATGCCGGGGTAGGCCAGCCCGCGCGACACGCGTGCGCTGCGGGCGTGTCGACTGCCTACACACCAGGCGCCCTCCGCACCCGGCGGCGTGCACACCGCGGGCGTCCGCACCACCCGCTGGCTCTCCAGGGGCCGGGGCCGCCACCGACCGACTTACCTCGTACGCCTCGAAGGAGCAGAAGAAGAAGCCGACGAGCAGGTAGACGAGGCTGGACGCGGGCATGACGAGCACCTGCGCCGTCAGGGCGTGGAGGTCCAGCCAGGCGAGCCGGAACTCCTTGAGGCGGCCCGCCGTCACGCGGGGGCCGCGCAGCTCCTGCGGCCGGTGGCGCGGTCAGACGGCGCCGCCAGCGGGCACCAGGCGCCGCCACCGCGCCGCGGCCCGGCCTCACCCGCTCCAGCTGCCCGGCCAGCAGGCGAGCGAAGTCGGCCACGCAGAGCGGCGCTCCGATGACGGAGGACGTGAGCACGTAGACCTGCGCCAGCTGCCAGAATCCCACCGGGTAGTGCGACCACGAGGTGTACGTGGTGTCGGAGATGGCCGTCAGCCAGAGCAGGATGATGACGGGCCCGGAGAAGAAGCAGCCGTGGAAGCAGTACATCCCGGCGTGCACCGGCTCCTTGCCGCGGCGGTCCGGGCGCAGCACGAAGCCGAACGCGTCCTGCGCACGGCAGGGTGTGTCCTGGGGGAGGCGCGCTGCGGGGGCGCGGACCGCGCACCGCACGCAGAGCCACGGCGGCGTACCGTCAGCGGCCGGACCAGGCGCTCCAGCCTGTGCACGCGCCGCGCCTCCAGCAGCAGGATCGGGGTGACGATCACGTACGAGACGCAGCACAGCAGCGACACGACCGCCACGAAGCGCTGCCCCACCGAGTCCGGCCCCAGCGGCACCTCGGACAGCTGCTGCGCGCGCCGCGCCGCCGCCTCGTGACCGGACCAGAGGTTGACGGCGCAGGAGGCCAGCACGAGCGGCAGCGTGGAGCGCAGCGGGTGGAAGCCGACGGAGAGCCGCGACGCCCAGCGGAGCGCCGGCCCCAGCGGGATGCAGCGCTGCGGCGTGCGTCACCCGGTCACCCACGCGCCACCCAACCCTGCCGCCCTCGCCTTACCAAGGTCTTCCGCGTGTCGAAGCAGGAGACCACTCGCGGGCCGTGGTCCGGGGCCGGGACGGGGCCGGGGCCCGCGGGGCGCCTCCAGGTGACGGGGATGATCCCGAACACGGCCGCGCAGAACGCGATGGGCTGGAGGCCGTCGAAGAAGAGGACGCGCCTGTCGTCGCCTTGGTCCGGCACGGCCTCGGCCTCGTCCCGGCCCTGGAGGGCGGCCTCCGGCGCTGGACTCGGCCGACGGTCGCTCGGAGGAACGTGTGCTGCCGGCATCCTGGGGGCGTCCTCGCAGCGACGCCCGAGTGCCCGACTCGTCCGCGGCTGTCACTCTACCGAATGGCTTGTGTCCGTTATGCGCTCCTATTTGCATCGGGTGCGGCGAGCGGTCGGACGGAGAAGTATCGTTTGTGTTGGTCATTATGTAAATCATTACGATGCTAGTTTTTTTTGTTTGTTTGTTGCCAATTTCGTGTATTGGCTCCGACTTGCGTGTGCGCGGAGGGTGGCGCACGCGGAGCACGACAGCGCCGTCGCGCCCCGCTGGCAGACAGTCCCGCACGACACACGTGCGTGACGGGTTTGCCTACCCGGAGGCCGCTCCGCTCCGCTCCTAATGACACCTCGTATTGCAATCACCCTGGGCTCCGGCGTGGCGTGGCGTCCGGGGCCTAGTCGCTCGTGTACTCCGCCTCCCAGTCCCAGCGGGGCGGGGGAGTGCTGGCGCCGTCTTCCCGGACGTCGTCGTCGCCGTCGACTTTCGCCGGCCAGAGCCCCGCCTCGCCCAGGGCGTAGGGCCGAGCGTGGCCGGTGCGCAGGAGGAAGCTGCCCTCGGGGACCGACCTGGGCAGGGGGAGGCGCGCGTCAGAGCACGTCAGAGAGGGCGGGGCAGCCGAGGCCGGCTCCGGGGGCACGGCGCCGCAGACACACTCACGGCGCCGCGGCGAAGCCCATCGGCACCACGTCCACCCCGGCAGCGGGGGCGCAGCGGCCGCGGCGGAAGTCGGCGGGCGTGTCGCAGCGCACGGCGGGGAAGGCGGCCGGGCTGAGCACACTCTCCGTGAAGTACTCGAGGGCGCGCGAGTGGCTGCAGCCTGCCGCGGAGCACGCCGTCAGAGCAGCCGAACAGCCTTCTAGACGAGGAGTTATCCGCCACCGGCTTGATACAAGAAAGTACTCTCTCTCTCTCTCTCTCTCTCTCTCTCTCTCTCTGCGCCCACTGAGCTCGTAGGCGCTGCTCGCCGCCCCCAACTCACGGACGTCGTGGCAGCCGGGCTGGTGCCGGGCGCCGTAGTTGGGCCAGAAGTCAAGGTGGCCGACGGTGGCGCGGAGGCCGAGGCCCTTCCAGCCCGCGTCGGAGTGGATCACGTCCACAAAGCCGGCGTTGTCGCGGGACAGGCGCGGCAGCGGCTTCGCGGACCAGAACAGGGGGCCGGCGGGGTCCAGGCCTGCGGCGGGGCGGGGGCAGGCGGGGTGTCGCGGGGCGGCGGGACTATTTGTCGAAACTATTTAGTGGGCTGGCTCAGCTCCTACCTGTGATCCGCGCCAGCTTGCTGCGGACGGCGGCGGCGGCCTCGGCGGCGGCCTTGCCGCCCAAGTGCGCCCCCAGCGACTGGCCCACCAGCCAGACCCTGTCCGGACGCAGCCCGGCCCGCACCAGCGCCTCCAGCCAGCGGGACACTTCGGACGCCACCTGCGCGGCAGCGACGGCTGAAGTGCACGGCGGGCCGGAAGGGGCGGGGGCGGCGGCGGGAGTTACCTGGCCCAAGTTGTACACGGCCCTGATGTAGGGGTGGCCACTATAGTCGGACCAGTCCAGCTGCACGCAGTTGACGCTGGAGTGGCGGCTCAAGAAGGCTGCGGGGAAGCAGTAGCGATGCGTTTTTGTGTGAGTTTTTGCCCGGCGAGGGAACCGGCAGGGAGTGGCGCCGAGGCGTGGGGTAGAGACTGGGGGGCTCGACAGCGTGGGGTAGCGAAGGCACGGCACGGCACGGCACAGTGCGGCCGGCCCCGTCCGCACCTGCCTCACTCCGGCACCTTTCATGTTGGCGGCGACGGCCTCGTTGTCGGGCTTGACGGTGAAGCCGGGCACGAACAGCACGGTGAGGTTCTTGCGTACGTCGAAGGCGGGGTGAGCCAGGAGCTCGTCCTGCGCGCGGCCGATCGCCAGCGTCGCGTTGGAGCCACCCGGCCTGCCGGTCACCAGTCGGCTTGGTGCACTCGGTGCGAGCAGCTGCGGAGCCATTCGGCAGTGGGGCCGCGCCGGACGTACAAGTGGAGGACGACGCGGAGGGGCTTCCGGTGGAAGTCGGGCTGGAGGAACGCGACCTTCTCGCCGTCTGCGAGGGCGGCGGCGGCGGCGGCTGTTGGCGGGGGCCGCGAGCTCGAGTCCGCCGCTGCCGCGGCGCAGCACAACACCGCCACCAGCGTGGCCCCCGACGCCCCGCGGCCGCCGCGCCGACCCCTCATCGCGCGCCTCTGTGCCACCGTGGTGCCGTGCCGCCACACGCCGCGGCCGCCCCCGCCACCTGCCAGCGGTGCACGGTGCACCGATACTACACTGCACTCCCCGGCCGGCAGCGACTCTCGAGGGGCCCGGCGCCCGGCGGTGGGCAGCGGCCTACACTCCTCAAGGAGAGTGTTAGGATACATCTTTGCTAAAGAGCGTGTCTGTGACCGCGGATATTTCCCCGCTTTTACTGTGGCGATATTTGGGACTGCAAGAAAAAAGAAGGAGGTATTCTTAAACTAAGTTTAATTATCTTACAAACATTTGAATCACAATTTAAATCGAACGGTAGTAATTATTCGTATTGTACAACGATTATTAATAATAGCCAGGCGCGCCGTTCTATTCTACTTTGCTCTTCGTCGCCGGGAATGCTTGGAGTGCATTTTCACGCATCACAGAACAGTACACAGTCTCATTCGACATTTTCGAATTCATAATTTTTCTTAAAAAATACTCATTTTTTTTTAGGTCCCCGTCACTGGCACTCGGTGCGGCAAGGGAATCGGTCTGAAAGACTCCGCCCTCGCAGTGTGGCAGGCCCCTCGGAGCCCGTGGTGCCCCTCATGTGGGGGGGGGGGGGGGGGGGCCGGAGGTGCGGGCCTCTAGAAGAAGTGGTGGCGCCGGCTGCGCAGGCCCAGCACCAGCCCGATGAGGACGCTGGCCGCGAGGCCCAGCCCGGGCGACGCCCTGCCGGACGCCCTGGAGCAGTTCCCATAGTCCACGTGGCGGCACACCTTGGACTCGACACGCACCGAGGACAGCGTCTCGGCGATGCGCGTCAGGAACTGCGCGCTGTTCGAGCCGCACTTGTGCTTCGCCATGCCGTGCACGCACTTGAGAAAGCCGTGCCTGGCGCTGCGGGCAGACAGACAAGTATGAGTGGACAGAGAGACACGGAGAGAGAGAGAGAGAGAGATGCCCTCATAAGCCTACGGCCTTGTACGACGTGAAGCTGCGCAACTCTCAACCCATTCCGGTCCGCCGGCTACACTCGCATCTCGCACAACTCCAGAGCCGAGGGCCGAGTGCCCCCTCCTCTCACTCCTTCACCCCGACCGTGCCAGACCCTTCCCTCTATTCCCCGCGTAAGCCATAACGTTTTGATACGAGTCTCACCGAGGTGTGAGGATATGTGTGAGCCGTGCAGCGGGCCAGCAGTGCGGGTGGGCCGCCCGCGCAGCGCCGGCGCGGCGTGCCTGCCGGCCTCCCAGGCGCCCGGTGAGCGCCGTGCGCCGTGCGCCGCCACGGCCGCTCTCCCCCATTTTCTCTCTCGCATCAGCGCCGCAGCCAAGGGTTGCACCGCGTGCCCATCTGTCTGTGCCCCTCCCCCTCCCCCCCCCTCCCCCCCCCCCCCTCCCCTCCCCCTCCCCCCCCCTCCCCTCCCCCTCCCCTCCCCCTTCCCCTCCCCCGCACGCCCCTCCCCCTCCCCTCCCCCACCCCTCCCCCCCCCCCTCCCCCCCCCCCTCCCCCCCCTTCCCCTCCCCCGCACGCCCCTCCCCCTCCCCGGCCCTCCGGCTCTCGGTTCGCGCAGGCTGGTCACGGGTGCGCCTGCCGCGACGTGGGATGGTCGGGGACGGTCGGCTGCGCCCCTGCTCGGCGGCTGGGCTCGGCCGTCCGCCAGTGGCAGTGGCAGGTCCCCGGAGGGGTGGGGGGAGCCCGAGCCCCGTGCAGCCCGCTCGGCCCGGACCGTCAGCACAAGTATCTCCGTTGCCGTCGCCTTTATTCAAACGGACGCCCCGCAGACTTATCTCCAGCTCCCGGGACAATGCGGTGGAACTCCGGACCGGAGTTTTGCCTCCCCCCGGGGGTCGTGCCCCCGCCGTGCCCCCGCCGTGCCCCCGCCGTGCCCCCGCCGTGCCCCCGCCGTGCCCCCGCCGTGCCCCCGCCGTGCCCCCGCCGTGCCCCCGCCGTGCCCCCGCCGTGTCCCCGCCGTGCCCCCGCCGTGCCCCCGCCGTGCCCCCGCCGTGTCCCCGCCAGGTCCCCGCCGCCGCGCCGTGTTTGCTATTGTGTTTGCGCGCCGCTGGCTGCGGCGAATCCGGAAGCAATTCGGATCCGGCACTGCGCTGCGGAGACGTCCCCGGCGTCCGCCCGCCCGCCCCGCCGCCCGAAAACAGCCGCAGCTTATTAATGATCCCTCCCTACGCCGTCGCCGTCCCCGCGCGGGGCGGCGGGGCGCGGCGTGCGCTGCCCGCGGGCGCGCGGAGTCACCCGACGGAGGCCCCCGCCCCTCTCAGCACGGCGCCACGCGGTGCGCCACGCGTGTGTGTGGGAGGGAAACGCTCTTCTCCGCGCCCGCGGGTAGTTGGGGAGGCGCTATAATGTTGTGACAGCGATGACGAGAACGGGCGCGCGGCAGTTGTGATGCGAGGCGTCGCTGCGCGCTCTGCCAAGTTTCAGACATAATCCATCTGCCATGCACGCAGCCGCAGCGCCGGCCGGAACCGCAGTACCGGAGCCCCGGAGCCCCGCAGCACCGGAGCCCCGGATCCCCGGAGCCGCTGGAGTCGCCGGATGCCCGGACGGACTTCTCTCCCGATTATTCCCGTGCGCAGCGCCGCCACCGCCGCGCCGCTTCCTGGCAAATCCCGCGGCGGGTTACGCTGGCAGTGCCGGAGGGGGTCGACTGCTCCGGGCCGACTCCGGGACTCCGGGCCAACTGGGGCCGGGCACTAAGTCGGGGCGGGCGTAAGCCGGCCAGAGCCAGCGCGAACCGGGACCGGCTCCGGCCGGCTCCGCCCTGCCACGCCCCCGCGGCGCTCCGCCCGGGGCGACTACCCCGCCGCCACGCCCCCCCCCCCCCCCCACACACACACACGCTCGCCACACACAAGAGGAGCAGGATTAGAGGCCGCGACGATTTAGCTTGCGGATTTTGGGGGGAAATTGAGTAGTGGAAACTATGGTTTTGTCGAGGCAACGGGATGCACCCACCAGCAGAGCTCCATGACGCGGGCCTCGTGCCTCAAGTTGGTCCTGTTCATCTCCTCCTGCACGATGGAGACGAAGCGGCCGGCGCAGTTGTCCCAGCCGGCCGACACGGAGGACGCGCTGAAGCAGCGGGAGTGGATCAGGTACTCTGGAACCCGGGAGGAGAGCGCCGGTTAGGTTAGGTCCGCGCAGAAGGGCCGTCCAGGTAGGCGGCACGTCGGCGAGGTACTGACGGGCGCGGAAGTCCTTGTTCCTGCAGAGCATCTGGAAGGTGGCCTTGGCCCCCGCCATCGTGTTGTCCACCCACTGCTGCTGCTTCTTGTCCAGGCAGTTGGCGGTGAAGTTGTCCACGCACACCACGCCCGTCTGGAAGGCCCTGCGGACAGCGCACACAACGACGACGGGCGAGATTATCGAGCAGCACTGCGACGACAGACGGGAAGGGTGACAAGGCGGCGGGGGCCGAGGGGGTCCTGTCACACCTCCGCCAGGACTCTAGGCCCCGCCAGGAGGCCCCGCCGGCCCCCATACGGTCGCATCCCTCACTTCCGGCCCGCCAGTCTCGTTGCCATGTTTGTGAAACCCAATCCTCACTCCCTACCGCCCTCCCCCTCCCCCTCCCCCTCCCCCTCCCCCTCCCCCTCCCCTTCCCCTTCCCCCTCCCCTTCCCCCTCCCTGTGCCGCGGTCCGGTCTGGCCGGGCGGGTCTTGCAGACACGCCGCGTCAGGGGGTGGGTTTTCGGGGTGAGTGTGCCCGGCCCGTGGGTGCCCCGAGGCCGCGGGCGGCCGCGTCTCCCCACCGCTGCTGCCGCCGGGTCGCGGTTTCTGAGACCGTATTGCGTTACCTCTGGGAGAACTTTCAGTAGGTTCAAAAAGAAACCATTGAACCCCGTCTGTTATATTTCGAATCCTGGAATATCACACACCGGACACGCGGACGTATCCGTCCACGCGGCCAGATGTCCTGTCGGGGTCCCGGAGGACGAGACGAGGGGTGGGCAGCGGGCGGCGCGAATGTGGTCAGAGCCGATACCTAATCCCACAGAGCCGGCTCCGCGCCCTCCGGGGCCGGGCTCCATCTGTCGGCACCGCCCGGCTCTGCGGTGTGTCTAGAGGCAGCAGCAGCAGCAGCAGCAGCAGCAGCAGCAGCCGCAGCCGCAGACACGGGGACGGAGGGGGCGGTGCGCGGGGGTCCGCACGCCGATACACCTGACCCCGAGCCTAAGGAGGTCCCGCGGTGCATCCGCCCCTTCCCGGCGGCCCCTCTTAACGCAAAGTTTCCACAAGGACATCCTCTCCCCCGCCCGCCCCCACTCAAAAAAAATATATATTCAAATTTTCGACCGACTTTTTGGCTTCAAGTTTGGAGGGGGTGGGTCTGGGCCATTTTCCTTCTCTTTGACATTGATTTTTCGCTAAGAGCGGCCTGCTCCTGCTCTCCGCTGGACCAAGTTTAGCCCCCCGGATTAGATTGGGTGCGGTCTCCGCAGCGCTGCGCCCTCACCCCGCCGCGGCCCTCCTCTCTCCTCACAAGGACCCTCGCAGCCCCGGAGCCACTTCCCTTTTAATTGGCGGAGGCGCCCGGAAACTCGACGGATGGAGCGGAGCAACACAGAACAGAGCGGGGCGGCGGGCGTGGCCGCGGGGCGCAGAGGGATGTGCGATTACTGACGGCCATGTCGGTCCGAGAGAGAGAGAGAGAGAGAGAGAGAGAGAGAGAGAGAGAGAGAGAGAGAGAGAGGCAATGCCAGCCAAGCAAGCAAGCCAATCTGGCCCCGATGCATGGTCCAATTAAATTAATAATAAAAAGGGGATCAAGCATTAATGCCCTTCACCCCGCTAAGTTCTCGATCAGCGACTCTTGTCGGCACTCCGCTGCTGAGGGTAGCGGGCCGTAGCAGAGCTGTCGTCGCTTCCCTTCCCTCCCTCTCTCTCTCTCTCTCTCTCTCTCTCTCTCTCTCTCTCTCTCTCTCTCTCCCTCCTTCTCTTCATTACGAAGCCCGCTACGACGCCTTATGAAAGGCGATAAATTCGCCTCGATAATGAGAGAAGGGACTGGCTGCCTGGCTGCCTGGCTGCCTGGCTGCCGCTGCCTGGCTGCCGGTCCGGGTGGAGGTCCTGGTCCTGGGTCCGGGCCCCGGGCGTGCTGCGGGCGTGCTGCGGGCGTGCTGCGGGCGTGCTGCGGGCGTGCTGCGGGCGTGCCTACCCCAGCACCCGCAGGCGCTCGCCGCTCCGAGGCAGGCCGGCAGGGCTCGGCGTCGCGGACTTCATTTACATTCGCTTTTCATGCAGAAACAAACGTAAGATTCCGGCCGTGTTCGCATAGACGATTCGCCTGCTGACACTGGACCACTTTACTGTGTGGGCCCCAAAAAACACACCGGCATATTTTTTTTCCGAATTAAAACAAAAAAATCTGTTTTGGGCAACATCATTGCGAGTCGTATTTTCAGGCTCAACTGTCCAACACTTCGAAGCTCCGCATCCGACCATTTTGCATTGCTTCACGCGAAATAGTCGAACCAACTCCACGCTTTGAACCGAAGGATTTGCTTGTGGCCGGCGAGACTCTTGTTCGCCCCTTTATCCGCGAAGGCGCTTTATACCACATAAAATCTCACTTTAATTCTAACGCTATTCGAGGCGTCAGATCGCACACAGCCGGTCGTTATGAGCGAGGAGGGGGGGGGGGGGGCTGCGGCGAGGGAGGGGCACGGGGGGGATGAAATTTATATGGTCGGTAACACCCGTCGGACAGACTGCTCTCTTTTACGCACGGGGCGGAGCCAGCGAGCCAGCGTGCCCCCCCCCCCCCCCCCCCCGCCGCGGCCCTGCAGCTGCCCCGCCGCGCGGAGATGCGCGGCTGAGCCGACATGTAGCGCGGTCCGGTCCGTGTGAGGGAGGGGAGGGGAGGGGAGGGGAGGGGAGAGGAGGGGAGGGGAGGGGAGGGGAGGGGAGGGGAGGGGAGGGGAGGAGTGAGGAGGGGATGTTTCAATGCAAACAGCACGTCGCTTGCGGAGCCGTTTATGGCCAGAGCAGCCGGCACGCTCGTCGTCGGAAATGATCCCGAGGTATACGGTCGTGGGTCGGCAGGGGGTGAGACACGAGGTGTGGGCGCCGCCGCCTCCTGGATCTGCGCGCCGCACTCGGGCCTGTTATTGGGCGTACGTGCGCGGAGCGACATCCCCGCGCAGTGTGTGGACTCTGCGGGGGACACCATCAGGATAGGGCCCTATACGGCGCGGCGGCGGCACAGGTCCGCGACTCCATCACGTCACTCGTGTTTAGTGCCGGCGGCGGAAGTGTCGCCCGTAAAGAGGCGGTCAGACAGGAGCCGGGCCGGGCGGCAGCGGCGACATGCCTCACCACCGCACACCTCCGTTGCTCCACGTCTTTCTTCCGACCCGCGATTCCGGCGCTAATTTTTTAAAATTTTCCCGGGCTCTCGATAGGGTAATCCAGAAGTAATTTAAAACGGAAGTGAGGACGAAATTACGGATCACTGTATTCAGCACGCTAAGAGAGTTATGACAAAGTACCCTGGCGCGCACGCCGCTGCTCAATAGGGTATTCCGGAGACGCTCAAAAAAAAAACGGAAGCTAGAAAGAAACCATGAATGAGCTTGCAGCACGTTTCGGCAGTTGGACTCACTGGCACACGGTGTCCAGGGAGTCCACGCTGGTGGGGATGCCGCGGAGCTCCGAGCGCGACAGGATGGGCGGCAGCTGGTCCAGACACACCCGCAGCGTCTCCTTACAGCCCGGCGGGTAGGCGGCGCGCGCCGTGCCCGCCAGCAGCCCTGCGGCCGAACGAGAAAAGAGTAAATTAGAGCACGACGAAATGTTCCACTGCCCGTGTCCTGTCGTCGGGGCACGCCGCACTGCAACACTCGGCACGCGCCCCCTGGTGGCGGCTCTGACGAGTGGGACGACATCGAGGGCCGGAGCCGCGGCCGCTCAGCATCCCTCAGCATCTGTACAGCCTTCGCTCAGCATCCCTCAGCCTCTGTACAGCCTTCGCTCAGCATCCCTCAGCCTCTGTACAGCCTTCGCTCAGCACTAACTCAGCCTTTTTGCTCAGCCGCTTCGCTCAGCGCCCGCCTCGCGAGCAGCATTAACGACCCTCCGGGATTGCCGGTCGCCTGCACGAGTGATTGTGTGCGCCCTGCCCCGCCCCGCCGCCCCGCCGCCCCGCCGCCCCGGGCCGGATTTTCACTCCCTTCCGTACGACGATGATCTGGCGCGATCCAATCCTCCCGCAGTGCTGTGTATCGGGCGCTGGGTGTCGGCGGGGCGGCGGCGGGACGTCAATCAGATCACGGCGCGATGGGCGGCCGCCTCATCGCGCGCCGCGGCGGCTGGCGGCAGCGCCCCGGCCGCCTCCCTCTAGTGTGAGACGGTGTCGGGGGGCTGCCGCTGCCGCGGGGCCCCGCCGTACACTCCAGCGCGCAGCCCTGCTGCTCTCCGGCCCCGACGCCCCGACCGCAGCGGCCGCACGGAGCTCGGGCCGCGCCCCGCCGGCTGTCGCAGAGGCGGCGTCGGGGCGTCGTGTTCACACGCTCCGAACCCCCGCAGACCGCAGCCGGACCGCAGCGCCTTCGCGTCGCGAGGACGGAGAGGGTCGGGCAGGGCCTTCGCGGCGCCGCAGCCGCAGCGGCAGCCGGGGGCGTTCACAGCCCACACGGCCCCGGCAGCGGGGGCACCGCATGGTGTCCGACGGCACCGACCCCCAGCAGACCGTGTGCCTCCCGGCGAGTGCGCCGCGCCCGTCGATACCCGACAGCTGATAACGCGGCGTGGGGCCACGGCGGACTATTTACTTTGAGGCCGCGGCCCTGCTGGCTTTGCCCTGTGCTTCGCGCCGCGGGGGAGGGAGTCAGGTCGCAGCGCCGCGGCGCCGTGTGCCGCCGGCCCGGCGGCCCCACCCCCGTGTTGTTGCCCGCGCCGTAAATTAAGCCGAAATATAAAACTTGGCTTATACGCCGCAACTTTATGAAACCTCCCCCCCCCCCCCCGGCGAATAGACACGCGGCCGGAGAGCACTGCAGGGACACCGGCGGGACATCCCAGGAACTCCCTGCAGGCCCACTTGTAGGGACACCACAGTGGCGGACACCGCAGGGACACCCGTCCAAGGACACGGCGCTGCCCACCTGCCCGCCTAACCTTGATGCTGGCATCACCCTGCCGGCGCTGGCCCCGGCGTGAGTGTGAGCACGAGGAAAGGAGATGGAGGGAGACAGATTGGGGGAGAGAGTGGGAGAGAAGGTCGCCCTCGCCGGCACTGCTCGCGCGGCCCGCTGTTCGACGTTATGCCGGCAGGGAGGCCCCCTCCGCCCCCTCCGCCCCCTCCGCCCCCTCCGCCCCCTCCGCCCCCTCCGCCCTCCACGCTCCGGCAGGAATCCCTTGAGGGTGTCGCAGCGGCGCAGAGTCGGCGTAAAAATGGTCCCCAGAAGCAGTAGGCCGTGAGTGCCGACATGAGAGGGCTTATTCGTTGGGGGCGGGCACATTGGCAGAACACGCGCGAGGTGGGAGCGAGAGGGTGAGAGAGCGCGCGCGTGTGCGTGTGCGTGTGTGTGTGTGTGAGAGAGAGAGAGGCGTGGCTGAAAAGAGAGCCCCGCTGATGGCTTGGTGATGGCGGCCCCTGGCGGAGGGTGGGGACGCCGCGGTGCCTCCGGCTGCTCCGGCTCACACCCCGCCTGCTCACTGACGTTCCGCCGTACTTTTTCCGTTGCTTTCCGAAGCGCACGGGCGGCGTTTCGTCGCGCTGCACCGCAGACCCCTCCCTCCCTCCCCCCTCCCTCCCTCCCTCCCTCCCTCCCTCCCTCCCTCCCTCCCTCCCTCCCTCCCTCCCTCCGCCAGCATCCGCCACGGGATGGGAGCGAGCGCGGCTTGCTCCAGCTGCTGCTGCGGGCAGAAGCGTCTGCAGTTTCGGCGGCGCTGGCAGGGAGGAATATTGTTGCGTCCCGCGGCCCCGCGAGCGCCGCGCGCCGCCCCGAAAATAGTGACTCTTATTCCTTGTTATTTCGCCGGCATAAATTATGAGGAGCCAACAGCAGCGGCGGCGGCGGCGGCGGCCGCAGAAGGCGCGGTGGAACGCTCACGCCGCGCCGCTCTGCGGGGGGAAGAGGCAGGGAGGCAGGCAGTGAGGGAGGGCGGGGGCGGCCCGCTGATCGCGGAGCCCGCGCCGGTTTATTCCGCTGCCCCGGCTCCTAACATTCATCAGCGCCCTCCATAATTCAGTCGCCCCCCTCCCCCGAAATGAGCGGCCCAAACTGTCAATAATTACCACCGAATTAATAATTCCGCGCCGCAAAATGGAAAATTTGGCGCGAGCGCGTCCGGACCCTTCCCGCGGCCCGTCACCGTCGGGACGCCACCGTGTCTATTGATATTCGCGGCGGGGCCCCTGCCGCTGCACGTGTGGGAGCCGCGCAGGCAGGCGTCGGAAACGGGAGAGAAAAGGGAGGGGGGGGGGGGGGGGCGTGCGAAAGATGTCAGAAAGGGAGACGACGACGCCGACGCCGCGCTGTCTGAACTGAATCAGCGACAGAGAAGCAGGGAGGCCCTTTTGTGCTGCAAGCCGGCTTGATTAACGATCGTGTTTATGCGGATGCCGTTTGATGACGACAAAACGATGATGATGACTGATGGTGTCGCCGCGCGATGATGGTGAGTAATGACGGCACAGGGGGGGGTGTGACGGCATAGAGAGGAACTGCGGCCGGAGATCGCCTCGCCGAAACGGGCACAACAACACGTCGACTTGTGGGGGCAGCAACAGATATTTTTCTGTGACGATCGCTCTCTCGCCTGCTTGTCCTGATCTGATTTCACTACCGTTAATGTAAGTTCTATGGGAGCGTGAAAATTGGTGGCATCACTGAGACTTTCTGATCTGAGCCGAGGAGGCTGCAGCCGTGTGCCGCGGCTGTTACCAATTCAACAAAGGAATCCGAGGCCGTAATCAGGGCCCGGCATTAGCAGCGCGGCTAACAGTCAGATCCGGCCAGATCCGGGCGGGGAGGAAGGGAGGGGGAGGGGGAGGGGGAGGGGGAGGCAATCGGGGGGAGGCCGTCGGAGCGCGACGCACGGCCTCAGGTAACGCTCGGGCTAGCGCTAGGTTACGTACGCTAGCCCAGTAAGCGTTCGAGTGCGAGAGAGAGAGAGACGAGGCTATGCTCTCTCTCTCTTCCACCTCCGCAGTCAAATAGGGCGTCTCTCTCGCACTCGGTCAGACCGCCGCTAATCCGCTGGGTCGCGCACCCCTCTCCCGGCGCTTCAGATTGAGGAATCCGCAACTCACAGAATGTGCTGGGTTTTACTCTAACTGGTTGCGACGAACTAAAGCAAACCGCTGCCATGTAGGGTTAGAGAGGACTGGTGGGGGGGGGGGGGGTGTGTATGTGTATGTGTGTGCGCGTGTGTTTTTCCTGGGGGAAACGGGGGAGTAGGACCCTGATGGAAATAGGAGGTAGGCGTGAAAGGGGTGAGAACGAGACCTTGGACGCTGAAAAATAAAATAAAAGTTGTTATAAAAGCGGGCAAACCAACACAAGCAGTGGCGCCCACACTCCCAAACTCTGATTGCTCACGACGCAGTTCGGGACTGATTCTTCCTCTTTCCACACTCGTGCGCGACACCGCCGACCACCGCCTGTTCTCCTCCTCCTCTCTCTCCCAATTGATAAACGCCCCTCGCCCGCGATAGAACAAACGCGCGAGGAAAACCTCATGTAACATGCAGATGAGAGGAGTTGAATGTCGTGCGGGGTCGCCGCTTCGCCAGTGCGCCGCTGATTTCTCCTATTCTCCGAGTCCGGGGCCGGCCGGGGCCCCGCACAATGCCGCTCGGCGGAGGGGGTTCGGCGAGGCCCCCGCCAATCTCCTCCCCGTTGTTCCTCCGCCGCCGTCCCCGGACCCCGCGCGGCTCGGGGGTTGAGCTCCTCCCGTTATTGAGAATATTCATGCAAAGCGGCAGCGTGGGGCCGCGCCGGCGCACGCTGCCACGCGGGGATGTTCACACGAACGAAACCCCCTCAAAATCGGACCAAAATTTGAAGGGTTTGGTACGCGAAAGAACCGGAAGAAATGAGTCAGGCATTCGCAAACAGAGAAACGTTTCAATTTGTACCAAGCGGGGCGGCCGATGGGGCAGCCGAGCACTCCAAGTGAGTGCAGCCGTCCAGTCGGTCGGCCGGGCGGAATCCGCGCCCACGCAATTAATTCTCCGGGACGGCTGGGGGGGGGGGAGGGGGTGTCGGAGTCAACAGTTTCATTACAGCGACAAGAGAGCCGGCGGGGTGGGCGGCGGCAGCTGCAGGTGCGGCAGCGGCAGGTGCGCCGGGCGTCGTCGTCCAGCGCGGCAATAAATGTAACTCCATAAATAAATGTAACTCCAGTCGAATCTCAGCGGCGAGTTAATCTGTGCGCCGGCCGTCGGCGCGTGCCCCGCATCCTCCCCGTCAAGGCAGTCGCCCCCCCCCCCCCCCCCCCCCGCGTGGAGCACCGCCGCCCACGGTAGGCGCGTTAGGAGGAAGTCTCGCACTCCGGCGCGGCCGCCTGCACGCGCCGGGGTAGGCCGGCCCGCAGGGCGCCCGTGCGCAGCGGGACCCCAGAGATTGCCTACCCGCCGGGCGCTCCGCACCGGCGGCGAATGTAGATTATGGGCCGCCGCCGCAGCTGCCGCCGCAGCAAAGTGGATTATCCATACTCTCGATTGAGAGAGGTAAAATCCCGGGTGAACTTTGTGTGGGGCGGTGTCCCCTTTCGGCGCGGGGCACCGCCCTGTGGCGCCCACCTGGCCGTGCCGCGGCGGCGGCGGCGGCGGCGGCGGCTGAGCCCGGCCCAAGATGACTTCTGTCGTCGGATATCGTTGCGGTGACACTGAGCCGCCCCCGCCGGCCCGCGCCATTAGGCGGCGCGCCGAGCAAGCTGATCCCTGGGCGGCCGCAGCAGATGGGGGGGCGGGGCCCCGCCGCCGCCGCCGCGACGACAAAGTTGTCCAAAGACGAGACAAATGAGTTCGGCAAGGACAGGTGAAGGGCGGTGGGCGGGGCGCCGCTCTTGCTCCGATGCACGGCCCCCCGATTTGGCGAGGAGACGACCATATCATCGTCATAGCGAGGTCAGCGACGTCGGGGGAGCGACGGTGCAGTGAACCTCCCGTGCCGTCCGTCATTTTCCGAACCACGGCGAGACAAAGTCGTGCGAGAATGCTTGTGAGGATCGGAAGGTGACGTCGCCCTTTGAGAGGAAAAGCTTCAAAGCAAAGCGCCCTCCTCGCCTTCGATTCGGGTGCTCCGCGACGCTACGCTCCACCGTGCCGTGTTGGGCGCCCCACTGGAACGTCGGGGATCAGCGCGGAGACGGGGCGCCGCGGCGACAGACCTGCGCCCGCGGCGCGGTCCGCAGCAACGGAAGTATCCTCATTATAATTTCTCTGCTTTCGCTGCCCCGGCCTCTCGGCTCCTCGGACGACCACTGCCCTGAGCTTTGTCACGTGTTCTGCAACTCCCCCGCTCGCTCTCCCTGCTCTCTCTCTGCTCTCCCCAAGTAAAATTCTCCCTGCTCTCCCTGCCCTGCTCTCCCTTCTCTCCCGCAGCCCGCGCTTCCAGCTCCCCCCCCCCCCCCCGGCGCCTACGATTTGTCGGCGCTCCCGCGGCCAACTTTCTCTTCTCCCCGCGGGGTAATTAATGAAGTTGGTGCAGCGCCCGTCAAAATGTGTGCGGCGACGACGACGACATGAAGTCGCCAAGTCGCCGGGCACGGTGGCCGCGAACGGAGCGGCCTTCCGTTACCTTATTCGCTGCTGCTGCGGCACAGTTAGCGGCCGTGCAGGGGCGGGACCGGGACCCGGGGGGGGGGGGGGGGGGGCTATGTTGTCGGGGATAGACGGATATTGCGAGCCGGTGAATAATAGAAGGCGCTTCCCGGTAAAAGAAACGACGCTACCGGAACAAATCCTATGCCGCTGTGCTTTCCGAGGGAACCCATTAACGGAAGAGCGCTGTTAATGGTGAAGGAATCACGCACAACTCTGACCACTTTTTGTGTGTGTTTCCCTCTTCGCCGCCCCCTCCCCTTTTCCCCTCCCCTAGCCCTGTGCAATTTTTTTTTTATACCACCAAAAAAAAAAAGTTACAAACGACGCAGAGGAAACCTAGAGTGGCAGTAGGGGGTTGTGGTGGCTCTCTCCAACCCTAAAAGCATGATTTAATCACTGGGTGCAGCATGTTTTATACACAAACGGTTAACGTGGTTTGGTCGAATTTTAATAGAATTATATGCTGATGTTCCACGCAGAGCGTGGATTCGAAGCTCTCGCGCTCGCCGCGGATCGGAATCCGACATTTTGTTCACCGTACGTGGGCTGGAGCTGGCACGTCATTTCCAGCCCTTGGGGCACGCCTGCTTTCGAGGCCGCTGCCCCACCGCGCATAAGGCGATCAGTCCAGCCGTCAGGTCCGCCGCCGGGCAGCCGCCGGGCAGCCGCCGCCCCCGCCGCACACGGCGCCACTCCACACCCTCGCAGCGCGGCTCGCGGCCCGTTGGTCCGTCCGCACTCGTCAGCAGACGCGAACAGCCGTCAGTCGGAGCCCGGCCTTCCCTTCCCGTCACATCTGTCGGCGTGCCGGCCCACACCGTCCCACATCGACCCCGCCGCCTGCCGGCTGGCCGTCGTGTGACACACAGACACAGGGGGTAGCGGCGCGACACGGCGGGTGGCCGGGGCCGCCGCGGGGCCGCCCCGTGCCTTTTGAAGGCGGCCTCGCGCTGCCGCCGACCGGCGCCAAGGAGGCGCGCCGAGCAACAGAACAGAGGCAGGGAGGTGGAAGCGAGGCGAAACTCGGGGAGCAGCTAATTAAAACTGGAAGCGGCATAAAGCGGACGGGAACGCTTCGCCTGACTGACGCGGCGCGGCGCTCGGCTCCCGCGGCGCTAAACGGCTCCGAGTGCGGTCGGATTGGGATGGATTCCTCGCTCCTGATCTTCTCCCGCCCGGCGCCTCGCTTAATTCAAATCCTCGTCGTCTGCTTCTCTGCGCGTAATTTCGCCCCGCAAAAAGCGCAGCGTCGTCGTGGTACCCGCGCCCGGGACGCTCAGCGCAGGGGAGAAGGCGCCCAGGTCCCGGCCAGTGGAGAGTGTCGGGAACACTTTAACTCAGGGTGCCTTAATGGAATGACACACCGTGTCATGCTGGGTACGGTACCTCCCCCTCCCCTCGGGCGGAAGGACACAAAGTGTGCAAGGCACGTGTGGGAGCGGGCCGGGCGGGCCGGGCGGGCCGCGGGTGGGGGGCGGGTGGGGGGCGGGGGGGGGGGGGGCGGGGGGGGGGGGGGGGCAGCCTGCGGGTGGGGATGACTCACAAACTTGGAGAAGGGGTCGGCACTTGCGCTCAGGCGGCCCGGCCGGTAGCAGGTCGTTGGCTTTGACACACGGAAGCGGCCGCGGGTGGTGGAGGGGGTGGAGGGGAGGGAGGGTCGCTGTGGGTTCCCTTCGCGGGGGTAGGGGGGCATTTAGCGGTACTTCGGCCGGAGGATACGGGTACACGCACACAGTCACACTAAAACGAATTAAATGAAGATGGAAATTTTGGGGGACGCGGCTGGGCGTTGGCACTCACAGGGGTGGCGGGGGCATATATTTTTTCCTCCCGGTGCGTCGTGGGTGGCGGTGTCAGGGGGCCGCGGGGGCCGCGGGGGCCGCGGGGGCCGCGGGGACGTTTGTCTGGGAGCGGCGAGGCGCACAGAGCGCGGAGCAGGCAGCAGAGGCCGCCATCGCGCTCACCCAGAGTCGCCGCAAAGGACGCACGGAGCGACGCAAATATGCGAGTCTGGGGAGCGGGGCAGCCCGGCAAGAGCAGGCGGAGCAGGCGGAGCGAGGCGCTACATAAAGAGGAACGCAGCGCGGGGGGCGGAGCAGAAGAGAATCATGGGAAAACAGAGCGGCGCCCCTGGCCTTGGCCCGCTGTGCGTGCGTGTGTGTGTGTGTGTGTGTGCGGCCAACGCGTGTTCCCGTCTTTGAGGTAAACTTGAAAATTTTATCACAGAAGGAAGAAAGAAATATATCGTTGTGAGAGGGGGGGGGGGAGATTGCCGTGAAAATCATAGTCGAGTATTTTCTACATCGGTCTCAAAACCCGCGCGGATGCGCCAGCAACAGCACAGGTTTCCGCAGAGTGCGTAACCGAGTTTGACTTCCGCGATTTCAATAAGCCGGAAAATGGAACGGGATCGTCGCCGGGAGGAGCGTGAGTGTGGGGAGGTGGTGGGGCCCCCGGGCCGGCCTGTCCCCGCCTCACTCTGCCGTCCGCCCGTCCGGCCGCGGGCCCCGCCCATCCATCAGCACTGGCCGCCGGGGCGGGGCTCCGATTTGTACTCGTTCCCGCGGCCGGCTGCCCCTGCGCGCACTGCACAAGATTGATCTGACAAGGAAGTTACGCCGGTGGCGCGGTCCCGGCGGTCCGCTTCCCCAGTTTCCGCCCCGCACTCTGCTCCGCTCTGCTCTGCTCCGCTCTGCCCTGCTCTGCCGGACCCGCGCTGCCCCCGCCATGTGCTCCCTGCGCCACCGCCCTCTACAAAGGGACCGCACCGCGGCCGCGGACGGACGGAGAGGAACAAAAGGCCGAGCCGAGGAGGAAAAATTTCTCGGACATAAAAGAAAGGGGCAAAAGGCGCGTACGTGAGAATTTGCTCCGGCATACCGCGTTCGTCGTGTGAAACTGGAAGTTTTTGGGTCCGAGCGGAGCGAGGAGCCCTTTGCAGCGACTTTCACGCTTCTTCTCTCCTCCCAACCATTGTTGCTGCTCATAGCCTATGAGTTCGCTTCCCATTCTAACTATCCCTAGGTTTCAATTTTTTTTTCATTCACTGTTAATTTCTATTGCATAAGTTTTAAAATAATATATTTTCATCAAATAAATTACAAACTCTCATTCAAAAAATCCTATTAGCTCAGATCCAAAAATTCAAAGTTTACATTAAAAGGAGTTCCCACTCTCAAGCAGGAGAGATTCCCCCCCGGGGCTCGTCGTGGATCCGCAGGGGGCCCCGCAGGGGGCCCCGCAGGGGGCAAGAAAGCACATCATCATCAAATCCCCGGCAGCCAGGGCCGCGGGCTGCGCGAGGCGCGCGGTGGGCCGCCACGCTACCCTTGACGTCGTGCCCCGCGGCCCCGCGGCCCCCCCCCCCCCCCCCCGCGCGCCCCCCCCCCCCCCCCCCCCCCCCCCCCCCCCCCCCCCCCCCCCCCCCCCCCCCCGCGGCACCGCCCCCGCGGCATCCATGACGAGTGTCCTCACCACCGCCGCGGCCCGGCCTTTCGAGGCCCGACGCCGACCGACGGCCGCCCCCACGCCTGCCCCGCCGTATGCGAAGGCCGTCCGGGACGTCCCCACGAATTGAAGAACACCCTGATCCACTTCGGCCTCGCTTAGTCCGGGAGTAGCCGCCACCCACGGGGACGCGCAACACAACCCTGCACACACACAGACACACAGACACACACGTCCCAGTGTGGAGCAGGCGAACAGGGTTAGGCAAGGCGGTGCTCCTGGGTGCTGGAATGGAGAGTGACTTGCGGTCAGATCCGGAGCCCCGGAGCCCCGGAGCCCCGGAGCCCAGGGTCTGGGAGGCGGCCGGGGCCCGGGCCTGGCACCGCGCGGCGGCCCGGAAGGTGTCACGGCACGGTCCTCACGGCGGGCTGCGGGCCGTGCGGGCTGCGCCGTGCAGCCCCCCCCCCCCCCCCCCCTCCGCCCCCGCGCACCACGCACCGCCGCTCCGCACTTCTTCTCCGCACTCCGCACTCCGCACTCGCGCGCCCACCGCCACCGGCGGCGGCAGCGCTGCTCGCTCACCTCTCCGCCACAAACTTCGTAATCACCCAAAGCGCTCCAACCATTTTGAGGGCGGCGCTTGCACGTGTGCGGGCGGGACGGGCGGGACGGGTGGGCCGACGACGTGGGGCCCCGCGCCGCCGTGGCGCCGCGACGCCCAGGAGGAGACCGGCCGAGTAATGCCCCCGCTGCTCCCCCGCTGCTCCCCCGCTGTACACCGCTGTACACCGGTGTGCCCCGCGGCGTAAGCTGTTAATGCTCCTCTCCGAGAGGCTCTGCTGAATTTTTAACGGCCGCCCTGCCGGCATAGAAAGGCTGCGAGGAGGGGTGGGCCGGCCCCGGCCCCGGCCCTGACACCACCCCGCCCAGCCGCCGCTGCGTCGCCGCGCCGCGCACCTCCCGTCCCGGCCGCCGGGAGCTTCGGCCCTCGTCACTTTGCCCGGTAATGTGCGGTGCGCGGGCGCGCTCGGAGTGACAGAAAACGTTAGTTTTTTTTATCACCTTTATTTTCGTTATTAAGTGGATTTTTTTTGAAAAGGCGGAAGATTGAATGGCGGAGACGGAGGAGGAGGGGGGGGGGGGGGCGCATATGGCCGTTGAAAGCGGCGGCATGAAGACGCGACACGCCGTTGGAGACATGACGGGAAGCTACTCTGAAGAGGAGGGCTGCTGCGGGGTCTGTGGGCGGCCGGCGGCGGCTGCGACGGCTGTGGGGAGGGAATCTACTTCTGGCGTCGGCCGCCACGCGCCGCCACGCCACGCGCCGTGATGAAACGTGTCATTTTATGCGGACAGCAGAAGAGGACGAGCGGGCGGGGCGAACAATACTGGCGGCCGGGCGGCAGACAATTATGGCGCCAAACCGCGTCTCCTTTGAATGGCAGCGCGGACCGGCGGCGGGGTTCCGGCAGCGGCGCGAGGCGAGGGCTAATTAACACGGGCCCAAGTCCCGCTGCGGTCCCGCTATTAAAGACGAAGCCGCAGAAACTTATGATTGAAACACGCCGCTGGGTGGCGAATGAACGTTATTGGGGACATCTGAGCAATTTCAATTTCCCCAGCAGCAGCCTTTGAATGCCCTGTCACGCAGGTCACCGAAGCCGTAGCCCTCGCACCCCGCCATAGGTCTCCGGCCTTCACACCCGGACCCAGAAACACCCAGACATCCCTCGTGTCTGGCCTCGCACCCCCGCGACACCCGCTACATCCCATTTTCCGCTATAAAGCGTCCACATTTGACAGGCCGCGGGGCCGCCACGCGCCCGCCACGCGCCCGCCACGCGCCCGCCACGCTATGACAGGTTTGTCAGTGCGATGAGATTGAAAACTTGGCATGGCGGTCCGCCGGCCACAGGCCGGGGCGGGGAGGGGAGGGAGTGGTGCCCATACTCAACTTCCCGGCCCCGCCACCCGCCACCCGCAGGGACTGTCACACAACGCCCGCGACAGACATGCAGGCGGCGCGCGCGATCGCTTTCGGAAGAGTTTTTTTTCCCGCGGCGAGTACAATTTGCGTTGCGAGACCGAAATTCAACAACCCCGACTCGCTGACCGTGTCAATCTGTGTCACCGGCGCGACAGCTCGTGAGGTGCTCGTGTGAAGTGCTGTCACGATTTTTTTTTTCAAAATCCATAACACACAAAGAAATCCCGTTTATAATTATTTATGTAAATAGCCCCACAATTTTTTTAATTGGGATTTTTTTTCTGAGCGCAGATTGGAAACTAAATTCAATCTTGCTGGGTTCCGGGCCAACCAGTATCTTACAAGGTGGGATAGTACTTTTTTCTCGTCTCTCTCGCAGGCGCAATATTATAATGTTGATTGATCACTGCGTGGATTGATTGACCGATTTCTTGGCGATATCTCAAAGCCACCGCCCACCCGCTCGCTCCGCCCCCAGCCACTCCCGCCGGGACACTCCACTCGCCTATTTACGGAGCCCTCCGGCCGCGGGAGCCTGGGAGGGGAGGGGGAAAACACAGAGAGGTACTGTAGCAGCAGCGACGGGCGCCGGGCGACGTCAGCGGCTAAAGTCAAGTTCAAGTTTCATGCTGCCACGGTTGACCACTTCACAGTTCCCCGAGTGGGTCCCCGTGCGTTGGCGAGCCACCTGACCTCCGCGCGCCGCGGTCGCCCAGCTCCAAGTCAAGTCCTACCGTGAGCACCGGTTAGCCAGCATATGACAACATACAGAAGAACATACCTCACCCGAGAAAATTGTGTTTCAGTCATGCGTTCACTTCTGAGAGTGCGGAGTGTTTCGGCTCGCGCCGTGCCGTACCGGCTCGTCGTGCTGCTCAAGGCCTTGCAAGCGGCATTTCCGTTCTCGGCTGGCTCGTTGCTACGGCTCAACGATAAAATTTGTCTCGCTCGTGTAAAGCGATAAAAAAAACAACAAACCTCCCCTCCATTTGCACGAGAAAGCTTTCTTCGCCTAACACGGCGGGCGATAAAGAAAAATGTCTCCCAACACGAGGGTGATAATTTCTTCTTTTTTTAAAATCTCGGTCGGTGAGGGGGCTACGTGTGGCGCCCGATTATTCGCAGCGCAGCCCGCTCTGCCGACGACTCTCAAACCTGAGAGGCCACCGGTCCGGGGCCGTCCGCTCGGCCGGGCCGCGGACATCCGTCTGACGTCGGCGCAGCCGCGCTTCCATATGCTGATTCCGTTTTACGGCCCTTGTTGTCTGCGCGGAGCGGCGCGGCGCGGCCCCAACACTACGCTGATGGTATATTCAGGGCGCCTCGCAGCGGCCGGGGGGGGGGGGGGGGGGCGTTGTCCAGTGATGACGCCGACGCCAGGCCGGCGCCCGTCATGTCCGCCGCGGGGAGTGGCGTGCGAAGAGCGCGCGCCGGCGCGGGCTGCGGATTAAGTGGCGAATGGCTCAATAACCCCTGCGATTCCAGCGGCCCATTGGCGGCGCCCCCCGGCGCCCCACGGCGCCCCCCCCCCCCCCGGCCCCCGCGTAACGACTAGTGCCGCCGTGTTTACACCGGCCGGACCGTTAAGGCCGGCCGGAATGGCGAAGGCTTGGCGAAGGCCGTCGTCCGCACCGCACGGCCGAACGGCAGGTGCGGAAGGGGAGGTGCCGGCGTGCCTGCGATCCAACCGGGGTCACGCGCAAATTTTCCTTAAAAAAAAAAATGGGCCAAGCAATACTTTTGCCGGCGGCGGGGCCTCGATCGGATCGATCTGTTTCCGAGAGACGTACGTTTATTCAACGACGCGCCGACGCGGATAACCGCCTCACGACGGGCAACGACTTTGGAGAAACAAATAAAAAAAAAATGTGGTCGTCAACAGTGAAAGGCGGAAGTGCGCGTATTTTTGTTTGGTGGGAGGAGGGGAAAGCAAAAAATAATAAAATGTGTCTCAAAAGCATTTTTCTGTTTTCATCTCGCCCGCGCCGCGCACCCCCGCGGTCTTGTCAGGGGCGGGTGCTGTTATTTTTGTAAACACGATTCCTTCTCGCTCCGTCGTCGGCCCCGCTTCGCGGCGTACCAAGCCACCTGCTGTTCAGCCCTCTCGCCGCGCAGCGGCAGCAGCAGCGGCGGCGGCGGAGGAGGAGGAGGAGGAGGAGGAGGAGGAGGAGGAGGAGGAGGCGGCGGCGGCAACGACGAACTGCGAGGGCCCGCTGCCCTCCTACTCCTCTTCCCCTGCCTCCCTGGGAGAGTAATGGCGGCCGCGCTGTCCGGCCTGGCCTCGGCCGCCTCGGCCGCCTCTGTCCCCGTCCGCTACAATCAGTACGTCAGGCAGGACCCCCAGCCCCCCCGCAGAGAGTGGCGCATGGGCGGGCCGGGGCGGGTAACTGATGATGGTCGCCGCGGGTCGTCATGCCTCTCATGGGCGTCTCGAGTCTCCGCGCTTTTCTTTCTTTTTTTTTATCCAGACAAACTACTAATACCCGGCGTCCTCCGCCCGGCCCGCCCGTTGACCGCCACTCTCGCCTTCATCTCTGTCACACTCCCGCGTGTCCGGCGGGCCGGCGTGCGCCGATGCGCCCCTGGAGCCCCTCCAGAGGACGGCCGCTGGCCTCTCCAGTGTTTTGCCTTATTGCTTTCCGGAGGCGATCGGGGGCTTATACTCCCCGGGACGCGGCCCCCCCCCCCCCCCCACCCCGCCACCCCGCCCGGTCCCCGCGGAGATGTGCGCCTTTAGTGTGGCGCGTGGCGAGCGTGTGTGCTGTGCCGTGTGTGTGCCGTGTGTGTGTATTTGTGCACGCGCGCTGGAAAAGGGCATCTTTATACCCAGAGGACCACGGCCGTGTCGAGACGGCCGCGTGGAAGGGGGAAGGGGAGGGGGTATCGCCTTAACGGCCCCACTCGCTGACCTGGTCGGGGCGGTACTTTGGTGGCCGCACGCGCAGATCAGACCGCAGACCCAACCCGACCGCAACCACAAGAAGGAGGAGGAGGAGGAGAGGGAGAAGGAAAGGAGGATGAGGGCAGAAAAGTGTCCCAATTTCCTCGCCGGAGCCCGGACTCGCCGATTGCCGGGAAAATGCCGTTTTAGGAGACGCGCCGCGGCGCTCGATGGCCCCTCCGCGAATGGCCGTGATGGGAAGTGGGGGGGGGGGGGGGGGAGGGAGGGCAGGGTCGTGCAGTGCCCCCGAGCCGCGGGATAATTGCCCGGCACCGCGCGGTCCGAGCGGATATCGGGTCCCTTTGAGGCGCCGCGGCCGCCGCCTGCTCCGGCCCGGACCCCGCCGCCGCAGCTACACTTAACCATTTATCGCCACTCGTCTCTCACAACCAATCATAGAGCTCGTCGCCGAACTCGAAAGACAGCACTGCAGTGCGGGGTGCGCTGCCGCTGCCGCTGCCTTGGGGGTCCCCGGGGGGTCCCCGGGGGGTCCCCCACGAAGGCCGCACGGGCGGGCCGCCTCCCACAGGGGACGATTTGCGTTCCCTAAACGCCGCTGTAAATAGACGGTTTTGCTTGGTCTCGCATTCCGGCCGGAGGGTCCGGGCCGGGGGAGGATCATGGTCTTTGGGATGTGGATAAAAGGGGGCACTTCCCGCGCCTCCTACAAGAGCCGCGCCGCGCTTTCCCCATTTTTTTTTACGTCGGCTGTCCGCCTCAGGGGCCTGCGGGGCGTGTTGTTCTTCCATTCGGCAAATGGCATGCAGATGTCCTGGCGCCGGCGCCCCGGCGTCTCTGCGGCTCTGCCGGGGCTCCGCCGAGGCCCCGCCGGGGGGCTCAGCGCCACCCCGCATAGACTGGACAAAAATCCCAGTCGGGAGCCCGGCCGGCGCCGCGGGCGGCACAGCAGCGAGCAAGGGTCGAGCCGCGCGACAACGACCCCTCAAATGTTTCGTCCCCGCTGTGAAAAATCGTGAATGGAAGCCAATAAATAGATGCCGATACAAAAAAAGAGAAAGACAAAAAAAGAAGAAACAAGGTCAATTGAAAGTTTGACAATGTGCGGCGAGTCCGACTGCGGGGCCGCTGGTACTACATCAGCGTCGGGCCACCCGCTCCGGTACACAAAGGCCTCGGCCAACGGGATCCCCTGCGGGGGTCCTGCGGGGGTCCTGCGGGGGTCCTGCGGGGGTCCTGCCGGGAGGTCCCCGTGAGGCTCACCCCGCAGGACCCTGCAGCGCAGCAGCGGCCGGCCATACCTCAGTGTCGTGCCGGCCATCGGAGGACCCTGAGCCTGAGCACATGCGCGGGGCCGATGCCGCGGCCGACCCCAGGACCCCAGGACCCCCGACCCCCAGGACCCCCAGGACCCCCAGCGCGGCCAGCGCGGCCAGCGCCTCCCCGCCGTACCTCACCGCGCCGGCGGCAGTGCCGTGCCGAGTGCGGGCCCTATAGAGGGGGAGAGGGGGCGAGAAAGGAAAACAGGAGATGCGGCGGGCAAACAACGCAGAGTTGCTGGGCGGCGGGTGAGGGAGGGAGGCACCAGGGGACGGTCGGGAGGTCCGGCGAGAACGCTGCCCTCGCGGTCCACACGGGGTGGACGACACTGGTGTTGATTGGGGAGGGAGAGAGAGAGAGAGAGAGAGAGAGAGAGAGAGAGAGAGAGAGAGAGAGAGAGAGAGAGAGAGAGAGAGAGAGAGAGAGAGAGAGGGAGAGAGCTCGGTGCGGAGTGGCGGACAACGCCCTGGAGCGGTGTGGAATTGGTAAGGTACTGTGTGCCCGAAGGCAAAAGCCGTTGTTCTTAGTGAAGGGCCCCGTGGGGGGCGGCGCCAGAGGGAGGTTGAGAGGGGGGGGGGGGGGGTCAACACACCGTCACCGAGGCCTCATATAGCTCGCCGCAGGGGAGGGCACGGAAGCCAACCGAGTGAGCGCCGCCCCCAAACGTGTCGACGTTATTTACCGCCGAGTTTATATCATTCCCGTTGGGAGCACGGAAAGTCTGAGACTCCCGCCGCCGAGCTGCTGCAGCCGCTGTGGCGGAGGAGAGCCGTCCTGCCGCAGCCCCCGCAGCCCCCGCAGCCCGCTCAGCCTCGTCACAAAAAGGTCCTTTCAATCAAAACTTGCTGCCTGTTTCGGCCCGCAGCTCTGCGCGGCGCGGCCCGGCGCGGCTCGGCCTGGCCGCCGTATAACAACTTTCTCTTGTTCGAGAGCGCGCGCGGCGCGGGCCCGCGCAGACTGCGGTCCACATCGTCGGACATGGTGTGCGGCACGGCGGCGGCGGCACGGCGGCCGAGCGCCTGTCGGCCGACGCGTAGGCAACGCGGCGGGGGCGCCGGTGAGGCGGGCCAGGCTACCCTGGACTCCACAGGCGGCGGCGGCCCCGAGCCACCCCCCGCTCCCACTGCTGCACTGCATGCCAGAGGGGCGAGAACCGGCGCCACACAGCACCGCCACACGAGGACGAGTGGGAATGTTTTACCCACACTCTCTCTCTGTCTCTCTCTTTCTCTCTCACTCACACACATCATCCCGTGAGTGGCCCAGGGAATTCAGACCCCGCAAACTCGCGTTACTCAGCGTTACTCAGTCAGAGCAGCAGTGCGCGCGATCTGAGCGGGCAGCGGCCTGGGGGAGTTGGGGAGGGGGGGAGTTGGGGAGTTGGGGAGTGGGGGAGTGGGGGAGTTGGGGAGTTGGGGAGTGGGGGAGTGGGGAGTGGGGGAGTTGGGGAGTGGGGAGTGGGGGAGTGGGGGAGTTGGGGAGTTGGGGAGTTGGGGAGTGGGGAGTGGGGAGTGGGGAGTGGGGAGTTGGGGAGTGGGGGAGTTGGGGAGTTGGGGAGTTGGGGAGTGGGGCGGGCAGCCGCGCGAGCCACGCCGCCGCGTAATGGCAGTACAGGTTTCTAGTCCCGAAGATTTTTAAAAGAAATTTTCGAGAAAAAAAATCTAGAAGATTTGGGAGGAAAATTTGTAAATTTGTTTGAAATGTCATGGATTATTTTTTTCCCCTCGAAATTTTCAGGACTAGAAACCCTAGGCGAGAGTGCGGGCGGGTGAAAAAGTTGCCGCTCGCAAGGGAGACGCGGAGCGACCGCAGGCGCGCCCCCCGCGGCCTCCCGCCGCCCCGAAACCCCTCCCCTCCCCCCCCCCCCACTCTTTCTCTCTCTCTCTCCTTCTCTCTCACTCACTCACCCAATTCCGACCGTGTCGGGCCTCAAAAGCAGAGAGAAGTTGTTGGGAAACAAACTATCCCGCCATCCATCCGGAAAGTGTGTGGTTTTACGCGGACAGCGGCATTCATTTGCCGGCGCTCCCTGCCTGCTCGTGTGTCTGCGGAGTCTGATGACCAAAAAAAAATAAAATAAAAATGAACCACGCATCGCACGCGCCCAGAGCACGTGGATCGTTTTGTCTTGCATCTCTTTTCTTTTTTATCTCCTTCCTAGAATCAGCTACATTCCCCGTGTTTTCCTTTTGCCCCACGCGGGCGCCGCTGCCCCCGGCCGTGGTCCGTTTCGCGGGAACCGCGGGGACCAGAGCGGATTGATCAAAGTACACGACCACGCGGGGTATAGACGTGCAGCAGCGGGGAATTTCGTTCCGAGAACGAAAACAATGCTGAATTCATATCTCTTAGGACAGAGACAGGGAGAGAGAGAGAAGAGAGAGAGAGAGAGAGAGAGAGAGAGAGGGAGAGAGGGAGAGAGAGAGAGAGAGAGAGGAGAGAGGGAGAGAGAGAGAGAGAGAGGGGGGGGGGCGGGGAGGACAGAAGCAATAAGGGATCGCCTTGCCGAGATGATGGGACGGTGATTCTTAGAAGACATCTTGCCGAAACTGGGTTTGTACAATCATCCAACATTTCAAGTTTAGCGTTCGAACGGGGCGAGTAAAAGGGGAGCGGTGGGTGGTGGGTGATTCCGGTCCTGCCGCGTCGCGAGTCGCGATATATCGCGATTCAATCATAACTTTGCCCGCGCTAAATTGTATTCATGCAGATGTTTGCGCCGGCGGCGGGCGGCCGCTTGGTCTGCGGCGCGGTGCGGTGCGGTGGGCGTGGTCTGCTCGCTGCCGAACGCCGACCAGAGATGCTATCATTCTATTCACAGACAGATTGGAAACTTGTTTTGTGAAAGGGAAGGCGTGAGGGAGGGGCGTGAGGGGGGGGGGGGCGGGGTCCCCCGGCCCCCGCAGGCGCTGCCACTCACCGAGGAGGACGAGGAGGGTGGCCGGCGTCCTGGGCATCGCCATGCCCGCCGGGCCGGCCGTCAGGGCGCGGCCAGGGCGGCGCTGCGGCGTGCGAGGTCCTGCGGGAGGTGCCCCGCGCGGAGGCTGGTCCCGCGCCTCAGGTGCGCCGGCCACTGCGGGAACAGAACAGAACAGAACAGAACAGAACAGAACAGAACAGAACAGAACAGAACAGAACAGAACAGAACAGAACAGAACAGAACAGAACAGAACAGAACAGAACAGAACAGAACAGAACAGAACAGAACAGAACAGAACAGAACAGAACAGAACAGAACAGAACAGAACAGAACAGAACAGAACAGAACAGAACAGAACAGAACAGAACAGAACAGAACAGACAGAACAGAACAGAACAGAACAGAACAGAACAGAACAGAACAGAACAGAACAGAACAGAACAGAACAGAACAGAACAGAACAGAACAGAACAGAACAGAACAGAACAGAACAGAACAGAACAGAACAGAACAGAACAGAACAGAACAGAACAGAACAGAACAGAACAGAACAGAACAGAACAGAACAGAACAGAACAGAACGGGGGCCGGCGTCGGCGTCAGCAGGGCTCGGCGGTGACAGCGATCGGGAGGACACGGTGGGGCGCGGCCCCTCGTCCCCTCCGATGGGCGCGGCCCCGCCCCTGAGGGGCGGCTCGCGTGCCCGCGGCACACACGCGGCACACACGCGCCGTGGCACGCGCACGCACACGCAGCTCCGCGCGCACGTCGGCGGCCGCCCCGGCGGGCCCCCGGCGGCCCCCGCGGCCCCCGCGGCCCCTGGCCCTGGCCCGGCTGTGCCGACACACCACTCCTCACGTCCCCTCCCCGTCTCCTGGGGCTGGCAGGTTTCCGGACGTAGGGGGACGACGAGGACGGGAGGGAACCGACTCCACATTACTGTCGCCGTCTCGTCGCTTTAAAAATGCATGGCGGCGTGAAAACTGTCTGTCGGGGCCTCGGAGGCCCGTGTCCTCCCTCACTCGGGCGCAGGCGTCCCGCCGCCCCGCCTCACACGGACCCCGCCACGTGAGGTGCGCCACGGAATGACTTTTCATTTCTGAGCGCAGGAAAAAAAATTACGCCGATGTGAGTTTTATGTCTAGGTATAGAAGGAAGTATGACGTGCGAACCCGCCTCACTCAAGAGGGCATACGTGGCGTAAATCGCGTGCTGTACAACTGTTCCCCCAAATCTTTTTTTTTTTTTGCAAAAAAAAATCTTTGTAATTTTTTTTGTGCACCCGTTTTTGCTAGTCCCTATCAAGGAGCCACGGCCGTACTTCGCATCGACAGAGACGACACCGGCGCTTCCTGCTGTTCGGGGGGACGGTGGCGGCGAGACTCGACACCGCTGCTGCCGCGACGCCGCCCTCATGGGGAGAGCGCGGCGGGCCAGGACGGCGGGGGGTCGCCGACGACGAACGGGTCGGGTCGGGCCGCGGGGCCCGCTCCCCTCCGGCGCGACTGAGAGCGTGTCCGCGTCCGCCGCCGGCGTCTCGGATCCCGGGGAAGCTGCGGCTGCGTGGGGGAGGAGTCAACCCTGCCGGGCCGCGGTCTGGCGTGCTACTGGCCTGTACGGGCACGGGCGGCACGGGCCGGGCTGCGGCGCCGGCGGCAGCACCCTCCCCTTCAGCCACGCCGCGACGAGCCGAAACCCAACCCCAACGCAGCCGGGTGCGGGCAAGGGCGGGCCGGGCAAGCGACCAACAGGCTGCAGGCTGCACTCGGCCTTCCCCGCGCCCCACTCCACTCCACCCCCCGCAGCCTCCGCAGGCCCCCGGCACAGGTGTTCCATCAAAGCCCTTATTATCGGACTGCGTGTGGAATGGGATCACTTTCAACCTTGAGCATTTATATAAGGATAATGTATTAGCGGGCTGCGGCCCCACCGGTAGGGGGCGAAGAGGCGCGAACTCTCTCCTCTTTCTCGTTTCGAGAGGGCGACCCCCTTACCTTGGAATAATGTGACTAGACCACCTCCCATAACGCGACCCCGGAGCTACCCGCCACAGCGTCAGCTCTCGGGACGATTCTCTTATCTGCCATATTTCCCCATCGGGTCGCTACACCCTCCATTTCCTTTCAAATAAGTTTCAGATTTACGTTTTTTTTTAATAGAGATTTTTCTCCTATGTCCAAAGGGCACCACACAAATTATGGCTATTTTCAGTTGCCTTTCAGGTTGTTTTGTTATGAATGTATGTATGCGTTCTTGTTTGGGAAATTAAGTAAGACAGATTGTTCACTAAAAGGTCTTTCTTGCTGATTTATTCATCAAATAAATTAAGAATTTATCGCACTTCATCACAACACTGGTACAAAGAAAATACATCAGGATACAAAATAACCCAACAAATAAGTTACAGCCAAATCACATGATATTGAGGTGAGGTGTAGCGCCTTAAAATTCGTCTTCACTTTTCAGAGTGCGAGTTTTGGCAAGCTTCTTGAACTTCAAAATTACATCATCAACAGAAAACTCCCCGTGGACCTGGTTGTCCCTGGTTCGGACATTCACGGTGTTGCCATTGAGCTCCTTCTCACCAACCACTGATCACGGAAGAAGAAGATTGAGTCAATACAACTGGCTCTACTGAGAGTAACTTACAAATTACTAAGCTGTGTACAATTCTTTTACATACCCATGATAAAATTGTATTGAGCCAGCTGTGCGTTTCTGATTTTCTTATTCATAGTATCACTATCATCTGTATCTACATCAGACATGAATCCAGCTTCAAAAAGCTGCTGCTTCACCTAAAATCCACACAAAAAAAAAAAAAAAATTAGATAACTTCCAAAAGAGAAAATATTTTTCTAATGTAAAGAAGATTAGATACCTTTGTTGCATATTCATTAAAGGGGCCAGCAACTGGAATAATCATAGCCTGCCTTGGAGACAACCAGAATGGCCATTTGCCGGCATAGGACTCTGTGAGCACAGCAATCATGCGTTCTACTGAACCCAAAATAGCACGGTGAATCATGACTGGCCTTTTCTTCTCACCATCCACTCTGAAATTAAAGCAAACACTGGTTTAGCAAACCCATGTCCACCCAACAACCGGTAGAAGACTGATGAGAGTAATAACACCCTGAAAGATCCACAATGATTCACTCACCCAATGTAATTGAGATCAAAACGAACAGGAAGTTGGAAGTCAAGCTGAATTGTGGCACATTGATGTGACCGACGAAGGGCATCCATGATTGTGATATCAATTTTAGGCCCATAGAAGGCCCCGTCACCAGGGTTCTCTGACCAGGGTTGGCCAAATTCATTTAAACTGTCAGCAAGGGCCTATTTGAATAGAAGCTAGTTAAAAATACTTGAAAATTGCGTGAGCAGGAGAAGTAAGCATACAAAGGACACTTGCCTTTTCAGCATTATTCCAAACCTCCAGCTCACCCAAATATTTTTCTGGGCGAGTGGACAATTTCAGTTGGAAAGTGAATCCAAAAATCCCGTAGACGTGTCTCATGAAATCAAGGCATGCAGAGATTTCTGATTTAATCTAGAAGATACAAAAATGTGTAAATCAGAAGTGGATGTCCACAGTTAATTGGTCAAAACAGTCAACTTTAACCCACCTGGTCAGGCATGCAGAAAATGTGAGCATCATCCTGTTGGAACCGCCGTACTCTTGTCAAGCCAGTAAGTGCACCAGACAGTTCATTTCTGTGCAAAACACCGAAGTCAGCTACCCGCCAGGGCAACTCTTTCCATGAACGAGGACGGTGGTCAAAGATCAAACTGCAAAAGGCACTTGAGGTTAAACGCACCGGGTTTGGAAAAAATGTATTTAAAGATAAGTTTCTTACCAATGTCCTGGACAGTTCATTGGCTTCAGGGCAAACTGCTCTTTTTCAACTTCAAAGGAGAACATGTTTTCCTGAAGAGACAAAAATTTATATTACTCGCCAATGAGGAAATTTTAGCCAGACTGGGCAAGTTTCAACTACTTACAGCATAATGCGCCCAGTGACCAGATGTTTTCCAAAGCTTAGAGTTGTACACATTGGGGGAGACAACTTCCTGGAATCCTCTTTTCCTATATTCTTCACGAATGAATTCCACAAGAGAATTGTATATATGAGCTCCTTTCGGTTGGAAGAAACATGATCCAGGGCTGAGCTCATGGAAAAAGAACAGTTCTTGCTCCTAAAAGCAAATAAATGAAATTTTAACAGAAAATAAAAACTAAGTTAGAGACACAATATAAAAATCTATGTGAATGCCCTACCCTGCCAAGTTTACGATGGTCACGTTTTGCAGCCTCCTCCTGAAACTTCTCCCATTCTTTCATCTGCTTCGGGTCAGGGAATGATATCCCATACACTCTCTGGAGGGACTCAGCATCAGCTTTACCCTCCCAGTAGGTAGCAGAATTCTAGAAGCAACATACCCCAACACTCAATTAACCATAACTCAACCCACTCATTTTCAAAAGGTTAAGCAGAAACGTTTACAGAAAATTTTATACTAATAACTTCATACTACAATACCTTGGTAACTTTCAAAGCCTTAATTTTGCCTGTGTCCCTGACATGTGGTCCCCGACACAGATCAATAAGTGGACCACATCTATAAACAGTTGTGGTGGGGGTATTAACTTTCTCCTTCAGAATGCGGACTTTGAACTCATTATACTGCAAGGGGAAAAGAGAAAGATGACACTTGCCAAAAACAGATCTACAATAGTACGATTCACTCAAGTTTCAAATGCACACCTTAAACATCTCCAACAGATCCTCTTTGGTCATTTCCAGGCGTTCGAAAGGCTGCTTTTCCTTGACAATGGTCTTCATCAAGCCCTCTAATACAGGGAAATCGAGATTGGAGACCTAGAAGGGAAAAGACATCAAAATTACCACACAGTCACCAATAAAACACATTTACCCGGACAAAATATTAATTTACCCCTTGAGAGTTAGGAAGAAACATGTCATAGTAGAAGCCGCTATCAATGGGTGGGCCATAGCACAGACATCCTCCATAGACACGCTCCATGGCTTCTCCCAAAATGTGAGCCGTTGAGTGCCAGAACACTTGCTGAGCTGCAACAATAAGAAACTATTATCACACCTACTTCCTTAATGGTGGAAATAAAAAGCTTGAGTCAAATGACTCATTCTTCACTATTAAACTGAGCGGAATTACCTTCTTCATCATCGAATTTCAGCAGTTGCAATTTGCAGCTCTTTTCCAAAGGCCTATCCAAATCCCACAGAACACCATCCACCTTGGAGATGACAGAATTTTCCGCTAAGCCTTTGCTGTAAGCAATGGCAGGTAAGAATTGGTTAACACAATGTACACCACCAACTGGACAGACAGCAGCATTCGCAATAAGCAATGAAATACCACCTTATACCCCTTGCAATATCGTAAGGAGTGGTGCGCCATGATTCTGCTGGGATGTCTTTTCCATCCGGGAGAGTAATAGTGATGTCCTCTGGAGTCTTGGAAGCAATGCGAGCATCATACTCTGCTTTCAGCTTATCCCACAGGACAAGGCGGTCCTACAATGACGAAACTAAAATTGAATACCGTTCAAAGTTTTATTAGGAATTTCCAGAAATCTTGAATACCTGAATATAGGATGGCCATGGCTTCAACTCCGAAACAGTAGACTTCTCTTTCTCAACCTTCTTCTTAGGAGCCTAGATGTAAACAAAAAGAAAATAAATGAAATGCAAGCTCAGAACCAAGTACAAGGGGCAGCCAGCAGGATCCATCAAACTTAAGGGTGAGACAAACCAAAAAGCATGCGAGCTTAAATTTCACAAGGCAAGGAGCAGATGGATAAACAGAACAGCCGTGTAAACCTAAAACAAAATTGATCTAAATCACTAACAAAGTGTGCGAAGCAGGAATTAAACACACTGTAGTGTGGTAAAGTATTGCTTTTAAAATTCAAAATGTGTTAACAGCAAGCAAAATGGCAACACCTTTTACAGCACTTTAATGAAAGAAAAAAAAATCATGCTTTGCTTATTGGAAAGGAGAGTGGAATTGATAAACTTTGACTGCTCATGCTACACCCAGCTGCTGCTTACCTTCTTGCCCTTTTCACTTAGGTCCACAGGAGGATTATTGATAACAGTATAGGTAGGCTTTTCTCGTTCATTCTTTTGAAATGAGCTCTGCTTCACCGCATTACTGTATGATTTAACAGAGGTGCAGTTGATATTTGCAGTAGAAATCGAAGTCAAAATTTTATTGACTATATCTCGATTGGTGGTTGGCACATTCAGTGCATGAGGTGGAAAGGCTCTACAAACTTCAGCTGGGAAGCTTGTCATGTGACGTGTCCAACGTGACAAGTGCAAAAATGTTGACATTTCACTTGAGTTGTAAGCGGACAAAATAAACTTCAAAATTTTAATGTCTTCTTGGGTTGGTTCGTAGCCACCACAGTAACTGTAAGTGGCCAGATAGGTGTCCAGCAGACAGCACAAATCCACCTCAGACATTGTTCATCTAAATAGGGCAGATCTTAATGCACTAATGCTTGATCCACAGGTCTCTAGAAACTTTCCAAGTTCTGTTCTGATCGTACGCCAGCTCCAGGAGTCGATTCACTCGAGCTAGAGCTCACCACCAGCCGATAACCTGGTCACAACATAACACCACTCAACTTTTCACCACACATTGAATGCAAGTGCATGACTATGCGAGACGATAGAAGAAGAAACGGCTCCGCAATTCTACAACGAACAGGGTGGGGCACAAGGCATTCGATTCTCATTCAAAATGTAAATGCGGTCGAACATGGGAGACCACAACGAGACTTAACCTCTCCTGAAAAGTGGTTCCAGATGCACCATGATGCAACCCCCGGCCGCGGGGGCGTAAGGAGACTGGGGCGACCAGCTCAAAGACAGTCCCTGTTCAGAGTGTGCTGTCACTCTCCGTGCCCTGCGACGCCACGGCGAGAGGCAGCGGCGCCGGCGGCACGCGACGCACAGGTGCTCCTCGGAAAACTAAGTGACCAATACCCCCTGCAACGTGTCAGTATCGTACCCGATGGAAGGAAGAACCGTGGCGCTTGATACTTAAGCCGAGCGCACGCAATAAGTCCGAGCGCACCAATTTAATCATGGCTACGAGTGAAATTGAAAGGAAAACTTAGTCATTCATGCCTTTTCGCTCTTGATGTTCAGTGTTTTCATTCCCTGCTCGACGACGTCGCCCATGGTGGTGCCTTTGCCGACTGCGGAGCCGCGCCGTGCCGACTCGGATTCGAGCCCCGGCCCGAGCGCCCGGGGTATTTACGTTTTACGCCCCTGGTGTCGTTTCCACGAACTAGAAAATGCGTTACTGGCAGTCAGCACCCAGCACCGAAGTATCTTGTGCATTCGGACAATTAATGTTTGCAAAGATTGTTCTCTCTCGGTTGTAAATTGAAGCGGATCGTAGCCGCTTAAGGAGATTCGGTCATGAACCAGTGAAAGAAAATGGGAAGGGCGCCGGGCGGGAAGCGAGTTGCGGTGTCAATAGTGATTCTCATGACAGCGCGCCAATAGTCAGTCCGGTGTCATTCATTCATTCATTGTATGCGAGAGGCGACCTGAAGCGTTTCCCAACGGTCGTAAACAAACCTTTTGGTACTGAGATGGACGAATGCGAAGAAGGAGAAATTTTGGACTTCGATGATGACGTGAGTTCATGTATTGCCGTTCAGTTGGCTTATTAAAATATCGTCGATTTCGGTCGGATCGAGCTAGGTTAAGTCTGTAGCTCAATTGTTTACAATTCACGTTGTAGATGTGATGCTGATAACAGCCGTCCGCAGCGAACCATAGCTTGCATTGACTTTACGTCCCTCTAGCGAATGTATTGTGTTCTTAATTTTTTGTGTGTTACGCTGTGAAGGATGAAGTCTACAGACCACTGGAGCGTCCTGCTCATATAGAGCCACCTACTCAGTCTCAGCGACCAAGAATCATTGAAAGTGAGTCTGAAGAGGTCACTGAAAGCAGTTCAGACTCAGACTCTAGTTCGGGGCCGCAATCCGCCAAGAAGCGAAAGGTGCCGTTTCAGCCTGGAATTGCTTTTTTTTTTCTAGCCCAGTGACACAATCCACTGGTAGACGTGACGGCCCTGCTAGAGGTTTATTCTGCATGCTGATTTGTTCTCATCTCTGGCTGAAATAGGGGACCCTTTCACTCTGTAGCTGAAGTACATCTGAACCAATTCTGGTTCAGTTCACACTTGGTGTTAATTTATTGTAATCCAATTCTTGAACCCAGTTTTTGTATCAAATCTGGAGCTGTCAACCAGTTGTCACTTCTCACTCAGTTGTATCTCAAATCCATCCAGATTGGGCTTGTGTCACATGGGTATTTTCCTTTTGACATGCAGATTTACATTTTCCCCTGTCCCAATTGTGATAATTGTAATTTCAGAAGCAACGAGTTAAGCCTCCTCACCAATCTAGGCGTGATGGACCCCCTGCTGGCCAAAGTGGTGCCAGGGTCAGAAAAAATAATGTATGGACAGCAAGCATTCAAGAGGAAACCATCATCAACGATTTGGAAAACATTGATGGCTTGCAGAAGTTTTCTCGTGAACGTGGTGTTGAGTCTTATGATTTTACTCTGAACCCTGAACGGTGTGCTATGATTTTAACTGGCTGGGAAATTATAATATTTTTGTATCATGTATTATTTCTTTGTCACTTTCCATTGCAGAATGTCAGATGATGAAAACATCAATCGTGATGAACACCCAGATAATACTCATGATGAAATGTCCTTGGATTCAAATGTAGACTTAAGATCTAAACTTAGTAACAAGAGGAGGTATGAAGAAAGAGGAAATGTGAAGCAGAGGCTTGGCCGACGCCCAAGTCCATCAGATATTGATGACAAGCTAATGCAAGAAAGAATTATCCATGACCTTTCCAAAACAGAGGGTGATTCTACTGATGAGATAGCTCGGGACATGGCCAAGAAGTTATTGGAAACTCAGGAGGATTTAATTTGTAAGTTGTTAATGTTTTGGACTGGAAAATTAGAGTTGTTCTGCAAATATATAGTTAGTGCATGAAATCTTATGAATCTTCTGTTCAACAGTACGCGTAATAAATACTTTGGGGAAGGAAAGGGCCATAGCACTGTATCAAAAAACTCAGAGTATAGAAGCAGATGGAGGAATGCTCATTATGGTAAGATTATGGTTTGTGCTATATGTCTTGAGTAACTGAGTAGAATTTTAAAATTTATGGCACATGCTTTGTTGTCTTAGAATGGATCCCGCCGAAGATCTCCAGGTGGTGTGTTCTTTTTTCTGGTGAAAAATGGAGATAATATTTCTGACCACGAAAAACAAACAATATTTGATGGCCATGGCAAACATTCTTTAAAAGAAATTAAAAGGCTTCGAAGGGAAGCTCGACAGAAAAAACTTGAGGAAGAAAGGAGGAAGCTATCTGACGGTGAGTATACTTCTATTATTATGGTCACAGTATAGTCAAAGTTTAATCACCACATCCGTGTCCACCAGAAATTGCCCGCAATGCTGACCTGCCTGGGTTGTTTACTCGAGCTGAATTGGTCGTCTCGCAAGGCTCAGCTATGAACATTAAAAATGCTGATGGGAGTGTAAGTAATCCTCCCCCATCGCCAGCAACTGACAACAGGGGTGAAAGTTCCAATGACAGCCCACCTCATCAAATTCAAATTCCTGCCTGTGATAGGGACGTTGCAGATTACGATGATGATTTCCTTGACGTCCATGCGGAAGAGGATATGGACGAGTTCTGACATTTTATGTATCTGTTTAAGCCCTTTTGTTTATACCCTTTTAGCATAGGCAAATCTCAGGTTCTCTTTTGTGTGGTCGGAGAGCAAATTTATTTTCTTGTACTGACTGTTACTATTCTCCATTAATGTATTTGTAAATAAATAAGCTAAATATATTGGCAACTTTTATTTAACCTCTTCTCTTTTCTTTTTTTGAAAATTTTTCAGTTTATGAAAACAGGTTTTGATTTAAAACATTACAAATGCGAGAATGCATCAATACACGATGATCTGAGCAGATGGGATACATGATCTAGAATGGTACTGACAGGCACACACACTCACTGAAACACCGAGGTTCCGGAGCACTTTGAACAGCTTCATTGGTGAACCGAATCCAGCTCGGTCAAAAAAAAATATACATTACAATAAATACAGTGATAACAATATCTATTAGTTCAGTAAGAGCACTTTTACTGAAGGAGGCTGGACTTATGTACATGGTACGGGCCATGAACTCATTTGTAAAATACTTGGATCACTAGATAGGAAGAGAGAATGTTAGCACGATCTTGCATTTGACCGAGGACCGCAAGCAATCCATAATCCATTTTTCATCCCCAACATGAACAACACTTAGAATCTTGATGGCAAGCGATTTCTCTAATGATCTTCAGAAATTGTCCAAAAGCTGGTTTCACAAACTCACATTTGTAATTTACATAAAGTCATCCAAATCGTCGTACTCAATTTCAGTGGCCAGATTCTGAAAAGAAAGTAATAACATCAATACAGTTGACAAGCCATTATTGTCAGGACTTGAAGATTTTATACTCACTCTGTCATCGACTTTCAATTTAGCTCCCTTGCATTTTCCTGCTTTCTTTTTGCTGCCGGCAGCCTTATCCATTTTATTTTTCTCACTTGCCAAGGTTGTCATGTATGAGCTAAGTTTTTTCAGGTCAGCAACTGGTACTGTTAAATAAAGGTGGATTAGACAAATGGCCATCAAAAAGCAGTAAGCAGTCATTGTCATTTCAACTTACAATTTACAACCATGCTTTCGACCAGTTCTGTTACAAATTCAACATAAGATTCAGCTTTTGAGAAATCCTGAACTTTATTGTTTATGGCTTCTCTTAGTTTGTCAAATTCTTCTTTACTGCTAGGGTTGGCACTATCAATTCCACTTCCACTTGATGGGATATCATCGACACCTGAAATCAGTGACAGACGTGATGGCCAGTTAAATAGATGTCCTTAGATTCTCAATATTAGATGGGTGAAGATTATGAGGAGCTAATGAGTTGGGCACCAAAATGATGAAAGGTCCCAAGCAATGTTGTTAGACAGTTTGATAATGACCCCTAGATATGAAGCTAATTTGGTTTAGTGTAGATGTGACATAACATTACTTCTGCTTCAAGAAAAAAAAACAGACCCACATTTTAGAAACCTCCTCAGCAATTTATTATAAGCTATATAAGTCTTGTGTTAAGTAGATATAAATGGGCTTTGTACTTCTCTTCCGGATGTGCACTCGAGAGAAACCTCTTTCTAATCAAAATTAGATAAAAATAATCTTCCCAATTCAAGGACAATTAAAGAAACTGCTCTTATTTTGGCCGTAAAAAAATGTCGGCAAGGCACATCCTTCCAAGAGTACTAGAAATGAAGAACAAGAAGCATAATTGATAGCACTGATAACAGAGATCCTTTAATATCATCAGAAAGTATATACAGCTCTCATGGAAATTGAACATCTGGCATCAGAGTACATAACCGGAATTTTGTGAATGTGTTCTAAAATTATAAAGAAATCTTTAAAAGTAGAACATTTTATGTATAAAAATACTTCAGGCCAAGGGAAGAAAATTTAAAAAAAAAATAAGAACACATATTTAAAACGTAATTTAAGGTATACTGCCTCTAGTTCTTCATGAAGTGAAAATGCATCCCTGATGAAATTCAATGATGGAATATTTATAATGAATAGAAAAGCTTCACCATCTCAATATCTCTAAAACAAATTGAAGTCATTACACCAGTAGCATTGTCATTGCAACAGAATTTCACACAGTGCAACCACTTATTGGCACTTTTAGCAGCATGAGAGACCTTGAAAAAATTCATCTCAACTTGGATATGCTTTGATAAAGTATTTGATGACACTTCTCTTCTGACCATAGCTTAACAGTTCATATCAATGGCCTCAGAAACAAAAATAATAAAATAAATTAGTGAACAGGAAATGTTGTAGTTAGATTTTTTTGAGTTACAATAATGAACAGATCTTTTGAGTTTAACGACTACATTGATTGAAAATGAAACCTATTGGAACATAAGGTTAATACTCAAGATTTGGACCACTCCACATACCACAGAATAGTTTATCACAAAGAAATATGCTATAATCCTGACAGCTGATCGCAGGATTAATTCCTAGACTAATACAAAAATAAAAATAAAAAGATGGCATAGGAAAAGTGCTCTCATTCTAGTGTCAGGAGTTCCCAGCAATACGATAGAAGTACATTCAGGATTAATCTAAACGAGATCTACAGATAGAACTTCTGTACCACCAGACTGTGTCACACAAAACAAAAATATTAAAAGTAATATACCTGATGTTCTGTTTAATAGCTATACTGAATACCACACGGTATGGAGCAGATCAAAATAATTTAATATGAAATCACAGTATTACATAAAATTAATGAGCCCCATTGAATGAAAGATTAAAAGAATCCAGGATAGTTGGTAATATCACTCACAGGTTTAAAAACTGATAGTCGTGATTTAGCCAAAGGTGGTCTTCCCATTTCTTGTCAGAACATAATAACACATTAGGTGCTACAGCAGACCACCCTCTTACTCACCGTAGGTAGCTTTAACAAGTTCAAGTTCAGACTCTTCTTGTAGCTTCCGTTGCCGAAGCTTCTCTGCTGCAAGCTCTGCAGGGGTAAGATTCTTCAACTGGGACTGACGTGCTTTTTCCTCACGAATTAGCCTCTGAAAAGTACAGCAGGGCATTTATTTACCAATCTTTAAAAATGATTTGGTTGTTACAATAACATGGCCAAATTAAAAATAACTGTTGATACTATGAAGATTAACCACAGAGCGGGGGAAAACTATCGAAGCTAATAGCACCACACTTTTATTCCTCTCTGGATAGGGATAAAAAGGAAAAGGCGTTGTTACCTCTTTTTCCTCCTGAATTTGAATTTTTTCGGCCAAAAGCTTTTTGGGTTTCTTTGAGGGTGCTTTGGGAGGTTCTGGAGGCTTCTCCGAATCCTTTTTCTCCTCCTCATTGTCTTCATCTTCCCAATTGTCCTGCAAATGAGTTGAAACTAATAATAAAAGTGAAACTTAAAAATATATGATCCAAAATTGTTGCAGATGTCATGAGAAACAAGGTCGAACAAAACCAGTACACCTGATAACTTGCAAACAACTCTACCATGAGAATGGCATGCAAGAGCTCCCAGACAAAATGACACATAACCTAAATGACAAGTAATGGGTTAAAGAAAAAACCAAAGCAATTGCGAATATAAGAAAATCGCCCACCGTAGGGAAACGATAAGAAAAACAAAATGGCAACCTAAATTGAAAATTCTAACAATATAACGCTCGCAAAATGGTGGTCAAGAACATGTGCTTCAGTAAAGAGTACTGTCAAACTACTAAGAGAGACACGTTCAAATGAGGAACAGCGCCAAATGGCACAAACAACCACTAGAGACAAATTGGCGTAGATATCGAGCGGTTCGGGACAGCTATTTCGGGAAATGTGGGACGACATATGTGTTGAAAGTTCATACCTTCACATCCTCCTCTTCGTCTTCGCCCTCCCATTTGTTGAGATTCGCGGCCTTCGCCACCGGTTCTGGCGGCTGAAAGTCATCAGCATCTGAAACGCGAAACAAGGCTCGTGTAAAATACTTAAAAACGTTCAAAGCAACACTTCGAAATCCGACTTATTTACAAATACGCACCCCAATCAGCGTCACTCATGTTGGGAACTTTCACGTGAACACGCCTGAGAAACAACTGCAAACCAGTGCACAAACGGACAACGGAAAAAACAAAGCCAACTGTATGAAAAATCTAGCAGACACTAACTTTCTTTCCTCCTCTTCCGCACGATGGCTGAATGCTTTTTGTCGCGAAGCAGGGTTTTGTAGACTTTGTTACATAAGATTGCAATCGGATCGGATTTCACTGCACAAAGAAGAGAGAGAGAGAGATTTAATGCTTTTAAATTATATTTCAAGCG